>QVTF01019717.1:2197500-2300000 GCA_003573665.1 Oxygymnocypris stewartii | reverse complement strand
TGGAAACGTAAACAGAACATTCCCTTCAAGTTAGGGGAACATTCCGAGAACCTTCAGAGAACTTTCTGGGAACGTAAACAGAACATTCCCTTCAAGTTAGGGGAACATTCCGAGAACCTTCAGAGAGATTTCTGGGAACGTAAACAGAACATTCCCTTCAAGTTAGGGGAACATTCCGAGAACCTTCAGAGAACTTTCTGGGAACGCAAACAGAACATTCCCTTCATTAGGGGAACATTCCGAGAACCTTCAGAGATCTTTCTGGGAACGTAAACAGAACATTCCCTTCATTAGGGGAACATTCCGAGAACCTTCAGAGCACTTTCTGGGAACGTAAACAGAACATTCCCTTCATTAGGGGAACATTCCGAGAACCTTCAGAGAACTTTCTGGAAACGTAAACAGAACATTCCCTTCAAGTTAGGGGAACATTCCGAGAACCTTCAGAGAACTTTCTGGGAACGTAAACAGAACATTCCCTTCATTAGGGGAACATTCCGAGAACCTTCAGAGCACTTTCTGGGAACGTAAACAGAACATTCCCTTCATTAGAGGAACATTCCGAGAACCTTCAGAGAACTTTCTGGAAACGTAAACAGAACATTCCCTTCAAGTTAGGGGAACATTCCGAGAACCTTCAGAGAACTTTCTGGAAACGTAAACAGAACATTCCCTTCAAGTTAGGGGAACGTTCCGAGAACCTTGAGAGAAGATTCCATTTACATTAAGAAAACTTTCCTGGCTAACCGAAAGGGAATGTTCTTGGAAACTAACTAACTTGGCATAATATTTGCATTATTGACACACTATTTTCCTAATTGACAGCAGAAATCACCTTTAATAACTTCTGTGAATGTTATAGAAGTGAGAGTCGTGTGTGTGGTTTGATTAAAGCAGAGATAGAGAGATCTGACCTTGATCAGTCCGCCGAAGGAGCGCGAGCGTGCATGTTTTTTACTGTTTGGAGTCGTGTTCTCGCTCACAGGAGTGCCAGGACTTGACTGCTTGCCGAGCTGAAACCAGCAACAACCACACAATACTTACAGTACAATAATGCTCATCGCAATAGTCTCAACAGCAAGTTATAAATAAATGACTAATGATAGCAAAAATAGCATGTATAAATAAATTCAATTATATAATTGAATGTTATTTATATAATAACATTTTCTACACTAGTTTTAATATGCATATAAAAACATATTTTAAAGCTTTATAAGATGCAAAATTTAAATGAAAATATATTACCCAAATTGATTAGATATGTTTAACATGTCCAAGCAAAAACAGTTTTTCCTAAATGGATTTAGATTTAGGGGAAGGACACTTGGGATTGCATTGAAGCCCCCCCCTTTTCACATTTGAGCCCCTGTCCCTGAGGAACTCTCTGCACGTCCCTGTTCAGGTGCCACGAAACATGCGCTATTTTACGGATTAAAAATAAGGTAGTAAATAAGTGTAGAATAGCACGGTCTGTTTGCTTATGTGCATCAGTCCGAGTGTAAACGGGGAGAGATGTTCAGGCATTTGGTTAATGGTGAATATTGACCTATTGTGAGTGCTGTTGCCGAGCCCCGCTTTGATGTAATGATTGACAGCTGGGGGCGTGCTTGGCTCCGAATGCATTTTCAAATCCACAATGACTTAAACTATATTAATCGCGGGGTATTTAATGAAAATGCAATTGAAACGTCATATATGTAAATGTCCATGCATTTCAGAAAAATAAAAGACTGTTAAATTAACCTTTTGGCTCAGAATGCATTTTGAAACGTTAATTGAATTTTGCTACAATTATGACGCGGTCTCAAATAATACATTTTTATTTTAAATTAAACTATGTGAAAATGTAGAAAAAAAAACATAATGTCTGCTGCTATTAATAATAATGGTAACACTTCACAATAAGGTATCACTTGTTAACATTAGTCAATGTATTAATTAACAAGAACGAACAATGAACAATACCTCTATATCAATCTTTGTTCATATACAGTTGTTCATTCATGTTAGTTCACAGTGCATTAACTAATGTTAACAAACACAAATTGTGATTTTATTAGTAAATCCTGAAATTAACTAAGATTAATAAATGCTCTAGAAGTATTGTTCATTCGTAGTTGAGAGTAAAGTTGTAGAGTGTTACCATAACATCAATAATAAAATAAGAATAACAGTATTGAGGTTTACACCGGCTGAACTCGTGAAACAGGACGTGGTGTGCTCTCACCTGTCGGATGAGTTTTTTCTTCTTGGCGGAGCTGGGTAAGTGATCGGTGACGTGTCGACAGAGCTCTCGGAGCGCCTCTTCTGTGTGATTGTCCGAGTCCAAGCGCACTCGCCGACGCGACGGAGAACCGTCGACCGACAGCAGCTCCAGATCATCCTGACAGCAGACACAAGAGCATTAGCTCATGCACAACTCAATCAATGAAGAAGGAGCACCAACGCCACACACCTTGGAGTGAATCAGTTTAGTGTTTGCGAACTGAAGTCGGGCATGTTCCCTCAGATACGCCGGCGCCTACGCAGAAGAGAAAACCTGTCGTTAGCGCTAACTAAAACAATTACAAATCAGTTTTGTTACCTGGAATAAATCAAAATATTAATATTAGATGAAAACACTTTCACTTGAAAAACCTGAAATGAAAATGTCAGGTTTCCTTAGAAATATGTAAAAAAAAAAAAAAAAAAAAAAAAAAAAGCACGTACTAAAGTTACACAAACTTAAGCTGAAATAGAATTAAATTCAAGTTAAACTGATGTTTTCTTTTTTACTCATAAAAATTACAAAAAGAAAATTAGAAATGTTTATTTGGCAAGTAACTGAAATAAATAACATTGAAGTACTAACATAACTAAACCTAAAGCTGGGATAAAAATATTAGAAAAATGACAAAATCACATAAAACTAAATGTTTTCTTGGGAATAATTGAAAAAAAATATATGTTTAAGTACTAAAAATATTAAATTAAAGCTAAAATAATAATCAATTAAATCTCTCAATCAATAAAAAAAATGACAAAATTACCAAAATTAAAACAGAAAACAGAAATGAAGGCTAATTCAAAATATTAATAAATAATATAAATGTATATATGTGAACCTGGACCACAAAACCGGTCTTAAGTGTCAATTTTTCAAAATTGAGATTTATACATCATCTGAAAGCTGAATAAATAATATTTCCATTGGTCTATGGTTTGTTAGGATCAAATAATATTTGGTCGAGATGCAACTATTTGAAATTCTGGAATCTGAGGGTGCAAAACAAATCAAAATATTGAGAAAATCGCCTTTAAAGTTGTCCAAATTAAGTACTTAGCAATGAATATAACCTAATCAAATTTGAGATTATAATATATTTATTGTAAGAAATTGACAAAATATCTTTATGGAACATAATCTTTACTTAACATACTAATGATTTTTTACATAAAAGAAAAATTTATAATTTTGACCCATACAATGTATTTTTGGCTATTGCTACAAATAAGCCCCAGCGACTTAACACTGCTTTTGTGCTCCAGGGTCACATATACATATAATACTAAAAGAACACAGTGGCATGTTACTATGATGTTGTTTTCCGTCGCATCAGTTATGTGAAATTAAAAAGGCTGCATTTGTCGAAGGTGAGGTGGGAAAAATACCCGGAAGATCTTCTGGGAGTGTTTGATGAGAAACGCCATGCCGCTGGTCAGTTTCTTCAGGTTCTCCTGAAGGTCACTGGCATTCATCTGAACACAGCAGCACATCACACATGACACCTGAACCAGGGGCATTACAAATAACAAACTAAAACCATAAAAAAACATGATTTTCAGTACTGGGAATTTACCTAAATTAGCTTTTATTTCAGCTAGTTAAAAGTTAGTTCAGCAACATTTTGTATTATCATTCAGCTTTAGGGATGCACCAAATGTTCGGCAACGGAAATAACTCGGCCGAATAGCAAAAAAAGCTATTTTTTGTTGCACAGAATATGTGAAAAGACAGAATAAATTGTACCGAACAATGACATGACGCGATCAAACTGCAGCGCACCAATGCAGCAAACCTTTCAGCCGCGTGAAAGCATGTAAAACTGTCCCAGAAAGACGCCGAAATCATTGCAAGCACCGACAGAGAGACAGCTTAGTGCTGCGATACGTGCGATACGTCTCCGATGAGAAGAGGCAGAGGCGATTGTTGCTGGTTACTGTGAAGATTGAAATCGGCAAATGGCCTCAAACAATTAGTAAATAAACTGCAGAACGTTATGCTTCATAATACACGCTAGAGTTGTGCCGATAGGCTCGTGTATCGACGATAGTCAGGAGATATCGAAGATAGCAAATGTCTTTGTCGATAGTCAAGACGATAGTACGCTCATTCTCCTATTAATGTATAAAACTATTATTATTAGGCGGCCTATTATCATTGGGCTATCAAATTGCCCCGCTATTTCAGCTCAGACCCACACTTCACACACGTGCAGGATCAATAAATATCAGAAATGTAAAAGGTGTGCATTATAGTTGACACCTAGATGAACAGTTTACAGTTGTTTTTATGACTAAGTCATTCTGCTCAAATGCTATTGAAGTTAGAAAAGTGTATACCAATATTGCATGTAACTTTAGAGACGGTCCCTAAATATGCGAATATCGAACGTCCAACGTCAAGCCAACTTTATGCCAGTCAAACGGCATGTATTCAAACAGTGCTGCACGAGCTCACGGCGCCAGGGTTCAAAGACCAAAACACAAATAAAATCTGCTCAGTAGGGATGTAACGATTAACCGCGAGCCGGCTGAGAATCGATTCATATATGTGACGGTTGAGATGCTAAACGAATCAGGGTTCAGTTTGGGGAAGGAGTTTATATGAATGCATGTTTGAGGGGAACTTACTGTCTTTAGAAAAGTGTAGATGGTATTTTTTATTTTCATCTTGCGTCTGTATAATGCATATTAAAGTTGATAAGTGCAGCGCTGCTTTGTTTACAGCGGAAACCAAGGAAACTATTAAAGCGCCACCTGCTGGCCGCGAGCGAATCTGCGTCTCATTCAGCTCTCTTCAGCTTCATTTCATGCTGATATTATGTATACAGGTAGTTTCACAAAACTGAAGACCTCTGTTTTTGCTTCATATTTAGAAATTATACAATTTAATTCAGATTAAAAACTGCTCGTGTTGCATGAATGCAGCATCTTTGTTTGGATGATGATTAAAATGCAGCGGTTGCCTCTCATTTAAATAGAAAGAGCACAAAGCCTTTTTTGTTTATATGAAGATATTTATTTTATTTGTGTTACTTATTTATTTTGAGCTTGTTTTAAAATGTAAGTTGTGTTTAGTTATTTACATTATATTTACATTTTGTTATTTAGCAGAGTCTTTTATCCAAAGCGACTTACAAATGATGACAATAGAAGCAATCAAAACCAACAAAAGAGCAATAATATGCAATAAAGTGCTATATTAGTATAGTGTTATATTTCAATTTCACTAAGAAATGCACAGTATTTTGTCCAATCTCATTTTGTAAAAAAAATAATCGTGAATTGAATCGTGAGTGAATCATTACATACCTACTGCTCAGTAACATGTTTATGAATGATTTAAATGATAAAAGACAATAATAATTACAACAGCTCTATTAATTCATTTATTATAACTCCGTGTTCAAATTGGGATCTGTAATATATTCTAATGTTTTAAAATAAATCTCTTCTGCTCAGCAAGGCTGCATTTATTTGTACGGTAAAAAATACAAGCCTGATTCAAGAAGAGGGTCTCAAAAATGGCCAAAAAATATGATTTTACTAACTTATTGTTTTTAAGTTAAATTGTGGTTTGTTGGTATATAATCTACTAGAATGTAAAAAAAAAATCATCAGAAAGTAAATACTTTTAAATAGTTTTGCAATTTATGTTTTTATTTGAAAAGCTATAGACAAAACAGTAAAAAGCTAATTGTTGGCTATTTATTTTATGCAATGGGCAAAAAACGCCATCGGTCTTCGGCCCAGTGTTTCATTTAGTTCGGCGTCGGCCAATAATATACCTTTAGGTGCATCCCTATTAAGCTTAACTTGATTTAAATAACTAAAACTGAAATAAAAAATGCACAGATTTCCTTGAACTTTAACTAACATTACAATGAAAATCTAAAAACAAAGCCTATTAGTAAAAGCAACACTATTATCTGAAAGGCACAAAAGCAACAGGTCCAATCATGTAAAAAGAAAGAAGCGAATGGCGTACGTTCTTGGGCCAGATGACGTGCGGGGCGAACATGAGGGCGAGGTTGTGCGCGGACATCTTGTTCTTGTCCTGCTGTTTGGCGGTGTGGTAGAGCAGGTCCAGCAGCAGCTTGAGCAGGGTTCGGTTGGCGGTGGGCAGCAGCATCAGCAGCAGCTGCAACGCCTCGATCTGACGCTCCTTATCCGGCAGACTCGTCTTGTTGCCTTGATCGTCGAACAGGGTCAGCTCTGCGCAGATGGACAGTGATTAGAGCAATCATGAGAGGCAGTGTTCATTTAGTCAACGACAAGTATTCCACCAACGAAAATGAGACGATAACAAAAGAAAAACACGTTTTGAATGACAAAAACTATGACATTTTCCTCAACTAATAAAAACAACTCAAATCTGCGGCGTAGGTTAGATGCATAGTTATATCAACTACATTAACTATATCATAACCTATTGATGTATCCGGTGGGACATAAGCGAACATACACTTGCAGCACATCTCACAAAATGCTCAATATGTGGTGGGAAGAGAATAGTAGACATATGGATAAATTTGATGATGCAAAAGAGATCTCAATTCGCTTTATACACTTAATAATGTCGAATTCTACACTTTGCTGAGTATTCACATAAACACACTGAGTTATGTCTGATGTGAACGTAAACAGTTGGGTGAATTTCAGACGTGTGCCAGTACATTGCACCTGTGCATTCGGTTTTAAAGGGACAGCAGCCTAATTGAGTTGCTATTGTCTGTAGCATCGATGTTAATCAAGCATCAAAAGAAAGTCAGTAAATCACTCTCTGCTCTTGAACGAATCACTTTAGTAGCCCTAATAAAGAGTAATCTAAATTTACATAAATATGCCTGCTTGAAAGAATGAAGTAAACAAGTTGTTATAAAGAATGCCTAGTTACCCTATATAACCACTGGCATTTCATTAAGACGACCATGTCTTTATGACAAGTGGTTTAATTTAATTTTAAAATTAAATATAAAGGCATGTCACAGCAGTTAAATTTGTGTTTATCATGATAAAACACATAGGGCCAGTCTTACTAACAGCTTGCGCAAGTTGATATGATTTATTTAGGGTCTTAATTAAAAGTCTTTGGTTAACATTTCTCAATGGTAGTGTAAAAACTGCTTTTTAAAGCTGTCAAAATCAGCTCTGTTTTCAGCGAGCTGTTTTTTAGTCCATGTTTCTTTAAATGCTAATGAGCTCTGTTGACCCCACCCCTCTTTTCCGTGGAGTGACGAGCAGACTGTAAACTTTAGCCGCGAAACTGGCTAACTACTACATTATTAGGAAAGGCAATTTGGAAAGATTAATTAAAAAAAACATATACTCACTTCTTTTGTAGGTGAGGCTGGATCACGAATGATTTGTGTGAACATAGACATTCATGTAGACCGGGGATTGGCGCATTCCCTTCATAATGAAATTAACGTTAATCCTCTGTGTTTTCAGCAGCTCAGACATAGGGAGTAAATGACGACTGCTATGTTTTTTATTACATCTAACAACAAAACACCTCAATCGCTTAATCTGAGACATCTTATCCTTCCCTGCACCGGAGGCGGACAGCTCTGTTCACTTACGGGGGGCGGGGCTAAATTAAGATGGCCGTGTCAATCAACTATCGTGGGAGTGGTCTGTGCAGAACTACATCATACTGACAGGAACCTCAGAACAGCCTGATTTGAGAAAGGGGATTTTAAAATAGGGATTTAAAAAAAAAAAACACTGGGGGGATTTTTATCATTATAGGATGGATGTGTGCACACCCTTCCAACACACATTTGTGTACAAACAACTTGAAGTTAATTTAGCATCCGATGACCCCTTTAAAATAGTATTGTCAGGTTTTACTAAAGACGAATTATCACTGAAAAGGCGTGGACATTTATTTTTGCACCTGACCTTATATAATATTTATTTGTAAGAGTTTCCCTTTCAGAAGCAAAATTTATGGAGGAGAATATTCAAATGAATCACGCAATTTACTAACGTTTACGCTCGTCAAATTACTGGCATTTGCGGTATTATTTAACGCCCCAAAAAAGCATGTCTTAAACAATTTTGCGCTTGAAATGGCTGTAATTGTTGTTGCTAGAGGAGGCACCACAGAGCACAGAGAGGATTTTTTCCACACTTATTCATTTATTTGGAAAGCTAGAAAGAACACATTATCCGAATATATTGTTTGCCAATCCATTTTTTATTTGCTTCAAGAAATAAAAGACTACTTGGAAGCCTCATCTAGGAGTCACACAATACCAGGTCTATTAAAACTTCTTGCAACCCTTCATTTTTTGGCCTCCGGTTCTTTATAACATACTGTGGCTTCTTTATTCGTGACTATGCTAAATTGCCCTGTGCTTGGTATATTGCGTTGGTCAATATGTAAATGAGATGTTGCGTCTGTGTTCTTTAATTTGCATGTGGCTAGTAAATCACCCATGCTGCTTTGGAATCGTGCTAATTTGCCCTGTTTAGTAAAACTGACCCTTATCAAACCTATAATGATTTTGGTCATTTTAGAGAAATGCATTACACTGTAACTAAACCCATTAGATTCTAGTCGACTAAACCAAGACTAAAACTAAACAACATTTTAGTCAAAAGACTATGACAAGACTAAATCTAAATTTGGTGTCAAAATGGACAGTGGTGAAGGGAGGGACTGATCTGCCAGACCTGTGATCTTCAGGTGAGCGTGCAGGTGCCGCTGGGTCAGCAGGGGCTCGGGCAGCTCCCCCAGGAAGCTCTTGAGGAGCGTGGCAACATCGTTGGGATGGAAGTCACCGGAGGAGAAGTCGATGTCGGCGCCGCTATTGAGTTGCTCTCTCAGCGTCTGCTGTCTCAGACTGTTCCCAGGAACCCGAAACAGACCCTCCACATGCAGATCTGCACCACAACAACCAGCTCTTTACTTATTAACTACACAAAGGCAAAATCCAGTCATTTCAATAGAAATCCAGACAATCAGGAAATCTGATATTGAGAATATTATTTATCACAATAATGTCAAAAACAACGACAGCAATAAGCATGATGATTTTTAAATAAATCACGCGCATAAATAGTAATTATAATAAATATCAAATCTCACTAATTAATTTGTAAAAATAGAAATTATTTGTTTTAAACAAACAAAAATATATGGATTTGATCAAACATGATTCCCATTAAGGAACATCTAACTATAAAAAAAACATCAATCATTTTCATCACATTAATATTTATTAACTTATTATACATTACTTCCACACATCTACAACTTCAGCACTCAGGTGTCAGATTATTAACTTCTAAGAGCTGGTAAATATTGACCTTACATGGAAAAAACTATAAGACAGAAAATGTTGAGGTAATAATTCACATAAATAATTTTGAGCTTGATTCAGACCAAAATATTTTAAGTTAACTCAACTATTTCCGTCGGACGTCTACAGAGGTGCTTAGAGAATTAACTGAGGTTTAACCTATTAACCTGCACGAGGACAGTTGCGTCCTGAACGCTCTTTGTTTGCACACGTCATCGTTTACGAATAGATTAAATGAAACGGGACAAAATTAATCTTGACAAACTAAATATCATTCAGAAGGTCTAAGCCTCAAGCATCGATGATAGATCACTGTTTTTCAATGGAAACCTTATAAGGTATGTATTTGCTAAATTTGTGTAAGCAGTAACATCAAACTATCCATAATTAAAAAGCAGTACATACCAGCTTTGTGTAATATTGAGTCACAAACGCATCCACTGCTGTAATTCCCGGTTTAGTTAGAGAAGTAAGAGTCCATGGAACAACATCCAATCGAGCACTTTAGTCCAACGAAGCAATAACGTTGTTATATGGATGCATTTTACTTTGTTTACGTCTCCTTTCTTCAGGAAGAGATATTGTTTGTATCTGTTTTGGAATAGCTCACGCTCAAAAAACTGCATCTTGGTTGTAAAAAACAACATGGTTTTGTAGTATACAGTGTTATCTCCCATGCGATATCTAATGCGCATCTTGTCAGTAAAGCCGGCTCTGTAATCAGCGGCAATTTCTATCATGTGCGTGATTTCACATGGCGCTGTATTTACCACACAAAGCCGTTGTTCACTGACAAGCTGCGCAAAGCCACGTTCATTATCAACCTAGATTTGCACAGCTTGTCAGTGAACAACGGCTCGGTGTGGTAAATACAGCGCCATGTGAAATCACGCTGATTACAGAACTGGATGCGCATTAGATATCGCACGGGAGATATCGTGCAGCCCTAGTGTTATACATAGAATAAATGGAAAAAAAGCTTTTAAAATATGCTATATAATGTAGTGATCGACCGATATTGATTTTTGATATTGACCAGTTATTTGTACGTTTATGTACCCGATAACCGATATGCATAACCCATATTTATTTACTGTTATAAAGTAGATAAATAACAGATTGAAGTAAGTCCATTCGACACTTACAGTCATCTTAACAACAACAAAAAACTGTTGAAAATTAACATTTCATGTAAAATGTAATATTCAGGTTACAACAATAAAAACATTTTATTTATAAAAAGCATCATCAGCAACACTGATATTAACAATAAGCAAAATAATGTCTAATGTTTAAAATGGAGAAAATAAAAGGACAGAAGTCATATCAGCTTCATTTTAAACTACAGTTTTATGTTTATAAGCTGTTTAATAGACTACAGAGTGGAGAATAATTCACTGAATAATATTCTCTGAAATATTGAAATAAGCTATAACAAACAAAACGTCATATTTTATTGCATTTCTTAACTGTATGTTTTGTCAGAATTATTAAAATGTTTTTGTCATTATAGATTATGAAAACTGCTGACAGCGCGGTTTATCTATTTACACAGAACTATACTCAAACTGCGATCGCTTGTGGAGAAAATAAATAATTAATTTCGATAGAGATGTATTTATTTTAGGGGTGGGCATAGATTAATTTTTTTAATCTAGATTAATTTTGGAATTAATCTAGATTAAAATGGCTCATTTGAATTCTGCCGAAGGCATTCAGAATATGTGTGCTACCCAAATAATGACTAAAAGTAAGTCTTTGAGAACGGGTTTCTCAAGCCAGGTGGCGCATTAGACCAGGGGCTCATCTCCTGTTTCCAGAATGCATCACAAACTGCTTGAGAAAGCTGTTCTACTATGATAATTGGTGATGAAAATAAACTATGTTCAATAAGATGTACTTGTGTTTACTAACTGTTTATTCAGTTAAACATGAATTTTGAACTGTAGGCCTACATAAGAGGTCGCGATGAACTGTTTACAGTTTCCATTGGGAAGCTTCTTAAAAATAAATTTTCCCTGAAGCAAACCCGGCGGCTTCATAGCTGCATCCATGTTAGCACGTCACGTCTGATGTGGTAATTTCACAGTAACGTTAGGCATACACACAGGTTCGAAGCAGAGGGTGACACGGGAGTGAATTCTCAAGTTCACATGAGACCTAAAGCGCATCCTGTTTGCTTAAAAGCGCAACGTTTCGTTGTTATTCTGAGTGCACACAAATAAATGTAGAGTCTTTACAGATTCGAAAGATGTATTAGGCTACTTTTATCTGTATGACCAAGAATGACGGAGATTTTAAGAGCAAGTGAGCGCACCGGAGCCTGTCCTGCAGCAAACGGGCTTCCACACAAACACTTCAATAGCGCACATTTCTCTAGGTTAACATCATATTGAGCGGCCATGTAAAGTTGCTACTACATACATCTTTCAGATGAAAAGCCATATTTGAGGTTGATGAATGATAGATGAGCGTTTGGATGTCCTGCCCGATTGTATTACCACATAGACCAGCCGTTAACAATCTGTCCATCACGGACTGCGAGCCTCTAGTTCGAAGACTCGTTCTCGCCCCCTACAGTGCAATTCGGCTAGGTATACATCCGCGCTAAAATATCAGGGTGAAAGTCATCATAGCTTGCGTAGTATAGACCCAGCTCCCAACCCAACTTTGAGAATAGATTAACGCCGATAACGGCCCACCACTAATTTATTTAGATGTTTATTGGCGAAATAATGGTTCTATAGTAAATGTTAATATAATTCAGTGCGTTTCAAACGAGTGAATCTTGTATAAAGTTACATGCGGTGGCCGTGCTGGAGCTTCTCCTGAGTGAACAGTGCTCCGGGTGTGTGTGTGTGTGTGTGTGTCCACTGCTCCAGGTGTGTGTGTGTGTGTGTGTGTCCACTGCTCCAGGTGTGTGTGTGTGTGTGTGTGTCCACTGCTCCAGGTGTGTGTGTGTGTGTGTGTGTGTGTGTCCACTGCTCCAGGTGTGTGTGTGTGTGTGTGTGTCCACTGCTCCAGGTGTGTGTGTGTGTGTGTGTGTGTGTGTGTCCACTGCTCCAGGTGTGTGTGTGTGTGTGTCCACTGCTCCAGGTGTGTGTGTGTGTGTGTCCACTGCTCCAGGTGTGTGTGTGTCCACTGCTCCAGGTGTGTGTGTGTCCACTGCTCCAGGTGTGTGTGTGTGTGTGTGTCCACTGCTCCAGGTGTGTGTGTGTGTGTGTGTGTGTGTGTGTGTACACTGCTCCAGGTGTGTGTGTGTGTGTGTGTGTGTGTCCACTGCTCCAGGTGTGTGTGTGTGTGTGTGTGTGTGTGTGTCCACTGCTCCGGGTGTGTGTGTGTGTGTGTGTGTGTCCACTGCTCCAGGTGTGTGTGTGTGTGTGTGTGTGTCCACTGCTCCAGGTGTGTGTGTGTCCACTGCTCCAGGTGTGTGTGTGTGTGTGTCCACTGCTCCAGGTGTGTGTGTGTCCACTGCTCCAGGTGTGTGTGTGTGTGTGTGTGTGTGTGTCCACTGCTCCAGGTGTGTGTGTGTGTGTCCACTGCTCCAGGTGTGTGTGTGTGTGTGTGTGTGTGTGTGTGTGTCCACTGCTCCAGGTGTGTGTGTGTGTGTGTGTGTCCACTGCTCCAGGTGTGTGTGCACTTGGATGGGTCAAATACAGAGAACACATTTCACTGCTGATTATACTCTGTATAATTGTGTATGTGACAAATAAAAAATAAAATAAAAATCTTTTTTCTTTTTTTTTACCGATATCCGATTATGGTAAAATGCTTAAATACCGGGCAAACTATCGGTCGATCTCTAATATAATGTATATAAAACTTTTTTAAATGTATATTTTTTTATACTGGTGTCCGTTAGCGAATCTGCTGACCAGAGCATGTGAGCGGAGCTGAGCGGTGAGAATTTCCGCTCCCCGCTCACGTGGGTGTTCGCTCCCCCCGCTCCACCGCTCAAAGTCGGACCAGATCGCTCCGCTCAATTCCGCTCCCCGCTCATCTACAATTTCATCCCGCTCCGGTGAAATCGCTCCACGCTCGCTCAAATTTAAAATTACTCTGCATGCCTAAGACCTGCCGTTTTCAACCGAAGCCTTACGCCTCCGACACACTGTCTGCGTGGCAGACGTGGAGCGGGTTTGTTGCGTGACTGCTGCGGAAAATATCCGCTTCACTTCTATTCTGTCGTGGAGCCGCAGTTGCGGCGTGGTTGGACCACACCTGATACGCGCGTATTCCGCAGGCAATGCGGCTGCTCTAATCTGTTAACATGGGTGCGGAAAGGAAAATCAACACGCTGCAAACACGCTCCGCGACGCGTCCGCCACGCAGCCTATATCCTATAAAGAACTCACAGCAACAGCAACATCAGTCAAAATAGAACATATATATCACCACATTCCTGATCATGTTTAACATTATCATCTATTTTTTTGACAGGAATTGTGCACCTGTAGCCTATGACCTGTCGGTTTGGTTTTGGAAATATTTAACGAACTCTCGTTACTGGAATATCTAACGAGAATTAAAATACTCCTTCACAACGAACGATTTTTAAAGTATAGGCTGATGGTTTTGTTAATTGTTGAAGGCACAGGTGAATTCAGGGTGGATTTGTGCATGCCCTAGGCTCGTGGTGTGAGCGGTATCGGAGCGGAACCGGAGCGAGACAGAGCGATCGCTCCAGCCTTTGGATAAAAACCCGCTCCGCGCTCCGACTATATTTTGCACGCTCCGCTCCTCGCTCGCTCCACGCTCCGCTCCGCTCACATGCTCTGCTGCTGACGCATGACATGCTGCATTGTCACGGGAACATCCCAGCTGAAGATGATGAGGAAGATCACTCCCTTTGCCAAGTGCATAATGACACGCACGTGCCCTGCTCACTCCAAAGTCCCCACTCCAAGGGATGATCACTTCCATTTGGACCTGCCCATGAACCGTTCGATACGCCATACGTGTATCGTTACACCCCTAGTTTTTAAACACATTTGTTGTGGCAAAAAAAAAGCCAAGGCAAAATATGCAGTGTTGTTCATTATGTTTTGCTAATGACGTAATCATCATTAAACACCAGGCTCACTGATTTGATCCAGAGTCTCTTCTCTTACCGAAACAATGTTATAACTTACTTTTGCTGAGGTACACGATGAGTTGATATATCTGTGCTATTCCTTCCTCCGTGAGAGGCATGCCGAACTCAACAACTTTGTCTGGAAAACAAAAGACATAAACCAGTTAACAATTACATATTTTCAATATAATAATGTGTTTAACGCAGAATTTCTTTATCAAATGTATTACATTTGATGCTATTACATTTATCTTTCTAAAGACTATATTTCATTGATAGCTTTACTTTATAACAAATACATAATTTTTCATATATATTTTAATTCACTATCAGTTTAATCTAATTTGAGTTCATTACAATTACAGAAAGTAATTTAGTGGAATAAATTGAAAAAACATATAATGACCGTATTAAATACACCATGAAATGTTGCAATTAATACATTTTGTAAAATGTAGCTTAAAATAGGTCTCGAAAATAAGAGTGAGTCCCGTAAATAATCGTTCCATGCGCGTACAGAACAGCACTCACTCCCGCATTTGTAACCAAAGCATCTGTCGTCTCGCAGGAGTGAAGAAAAGTTTAGCTGTTCGTTATGTGCCATTTTTTGACTAAAGACTCTTTTTGTCCGTCGATTTTAACTAAACTACCACTGATAGACGTGTAGTGTTGTGTTTATGCTCGGGAGGCTGCTTTAGACAGCAGTGTTGCCATGTCCTCATATTTACAAGCGCTTTCATGCATGTTGTTTGGTCTTAGATCATAAAGACAGGAGCTTTATGGAGTTAATAAAGTGGTCTGTCGCGGATATGAGCTATATTAATTTAAAAGCATTTGGGTGTTTTTGTGCTTGTTTCTTTTCTTTGAAGATCTGGCAACACTGGCACTTTACCGCACAGCTCATGAGTCATGAGCGCAGCTAGCCCCGTGCTAAGTTAAGACTTCTTTCACTGTTGTTTTCTTGCATCTCACATACAGACGAATACACTGAAGCACATTCAAATACGTCATTAACAACTAGTTGTTCGGTTCTGTACACACTGCGTAGAATTTAACTGCGGTTGTCACTACCTGTATTTTTCGGGAGTTAATGCGGTTGTCGAATGCGGTTGTCACTCCCGTATTTTAGTTAATTGTGTGTAAAGAATGCGATTAAAGAGTAAAATGTGAACTGACAACTGAATTTAGCTGCAGTGTGTACATGGCCAGAGAGTCATAGAGCCAATAAAGTGGATGGGGATTATTAGGAGGTCATGATTGATAAGGGCCAGTGGGGGGAATTTGGCCAGGAGACCGGGGTTACACCCCTACTCTTTACGAGAAGTGCCATGGGATTTTTAATGGCCACAGAGAGTCAGGACCTCGGTTTAACGTCTCATCCGAAAGACGGTGCTTTTTGACAGTATAATGTTCCCGTCACTACACTGGGGCGTTAGGACCCACACAGAGCACAGGGAGAGCACCCCCCGCTGGCCTCACTAACACCTCTTCCAACTGCAACCTAGTTTTCCCAGGTCTCCCATCCAGGTATATTAAACTGTAATTTATCTCTGTGATGCAGCGCTGAATTTTCAGCATCCTTACTCCAGTCTTCAGTGTTACATGACCTTCAGATTTGCTGCTCAAGAAACATTTCTGATATTATTTCTATTATCAGTGCTGAAAACAGTTGTGCCGCTTCACATTTTTGTGGAAATTCTTTGATGAACAGAAAGTTCAAAAGAAAAAATGTCTTTGAAATAGAAATCTTCTGTAACAACTTATTTTTATTAAATTGATTTTATATTTACAACTCGTTTCACTGGGAACCAAATACTGTTAGTCACACAAAGAGACCAATCAGGTCCTGACTTCAGTTTTCACCCATTACTGTTGACTGTGTATCTAGAGCCGGCCAGTCGATAGCGAAACCCTACGGCAGGAAACTAACGTGAATAGCAATCGGTTAACTTCAGAGAACTTCCCAAAACAGACGACGTAATTCTCACACTGAAGGTTAATCAATAGTTTTTGTCAATAGCGTCTGCAATCTTCCCACAGAAGAATCACCGGTGCCTCCACAAGAAGCTTAAAGGCATATCGACAACAGACCGGTTGTAAATTAGTAGGACGCATGAGGAGGAATTAATGCCCACTGCAGGATGAAACAGAAACAGAATTCACAGTCAATGGAAAATGACTATAATTTCCTACAAACAGTTCTGACCTTTGCGCTTGAGGAAGTTGAATGAGCGGAAGAAGCCTCCGGCCGCAGTGCCGTTGGGCGTCTTGGGCTCCTCGTCTAGTAACTGTGAGAATTCGGCTCCCGGGAGGTCGATGAGCCGCGTGATGTTACTCAGCGCCAGCTCGGTGAAGGCTTCGGGCCGCTCGTGACGCAGCTTCTCCACGAAGAAGTCAGGGTTGAAGATGATGGGCAGCCGGCCGTCACCACTGCTGCCCATTTCTGACTCCTGACTGATCACAACATTGCACACCGTACCCCTACGAACACACAGATATCATGACATCACACTGTTTTATTGTTACCCATCAAATTATTCAACAAAAACATTGTCATTTAAACACACAATGAGTGGCATAAAGTAAAAATGTCAGAACGACAACAGTACTTTAATCACAGTAAAGCGAAATAATTCAATCATGAATCATTTTGCATAATCATTTCTTAACAAATATATACTTGAACAAAACTGATTCACTTCTCATTAATATCTTTGATTAATATAACGTGTCATGTGGTGAAACCATCATACAAAAACAAAACAGGAAATATGAATCAAAGGCAATCAATATAAATATCCAATAATTTAAATAAACTAAGCCACGGTTAGTTCAGGTTTAAAATGTTATGCGGTGTGACTCAAAAACATAATATTTATTAATTAATAGGCTAATTCAAGATATTTGAGAAAAAACCTTTACTTTGGTAATACCATATGACATCAAACTGAAACATTAAATGTAAAATGGTAAATATTTTTATACCATATACGTAATGGTATACATGTTTTGTACCATATACGTGTGTGTGTGTTTAAAACTAGAATTATTTTAAGGGCCATAAACTGTACATTTATGCATTTATTCTCATTTTATCCAGCAAAGACAGTTATGAAAGCCTTGAATGAAACAATACGATTACATGGTAGATTATATAAAATAAATTCACATATTTTAGCATGCTCATTTAAAATATTCAGCTGTCAACGTAACAAAACAAAAAAATGGATATTTCCCAGATAATATCTTAATACGATGCTTTGTTTTCAGTACAATTCTACAAGAGAAGATTTCCTGTAGCTCAACTGGTAGAGCATGGCGCTAGCAACACCAAGATCATGGGTTCGATTCCCAGGGAAAGCAAGACCTGATAAAATGTAGAAACTGTAACTTGAGCGCAATGTAAGTCGCTTTGGATAAAAGCGTCTGCTAAATGCATAAATGTAAATCAATACAATCTAACGTTATAATGGAATTATTAATGGATCAATGAAATACAAATAAATAAATCGCATGCATAAATAAATAACAAAAAATGGTATACTAGATTTATACTATACTACATTACTAATACCCTGGCATGCGTGTTTAAAACTGATTTTTGCTGTTCTTTTAACGCAAATGAACATTACATTTTCATTGTATCGGACAAAGACAGTGATGCAAGCCTTGAATAATGAAAAGGTGCTTAAAACTGCTGTACAATTGCTTCTTAGTACAGAACAGAAATTATTATGAATTATAATGTATATTGAAAAGTTCAAAACATAAAAGAATGAAAGTATTACCATGTAAAACGCGTTAAAGACACGTAACGTAACGTTAAGAAGCTTTCTGAATACAACTTTCACTTGGGTTCACTCTTATTTTGATGGCATTGAAGTAAGTTGCAGATAGTGCTCTGATATTTATCATGTTCTGAAAGATTAACACATTAATTTCACCGAGGATTATATATTATTTGTATGCGGTTCTTTAAAATGAATACGTTACCAAGTATTACTATGGTACTGCGTGTTTATGCCCATTCAGAGTTACCACGATGTTTCTACCTCACTGCTTCCATCCAACAACGTCTCTGCAGTTATTAAAAGTGTAAATATTTTACTGTATTTTCACACTATACGTGTCTGACTAACATTTTTATTAATACGTATTCGTTACCTTCTGTCTCGTTTATCACCATCGGTGTCTTTCTCGGCGGCCATCTTTCATCTCCCGTTTGAATCCGCCGCTGCTGAGGCGTTAACCAACGCTTAATCATGATTGGACATTGAATAAAAAGTGGGAGGGGCTGTGTAGCCATGCGGGTTTGCTGAGTCCTGATTGGTCTATTCAAATGTTTCAGAGAGACACAGATCTGGGAACAGCCGTGAGGTAAAAGACGTCTTGGTTTATTATATTAAAAAAACGACTATTTAAATGTGTAATATTAATTTACATTTAGATATTAGTATTTATTTTTGTTTTATTGTTGCTAAAGTGTTAACACTTGCATGTTGTGTATATTTAGAAAATAACCGCAATAGCAAAATAAATATTAATCTAGCTCATTGTGCTATGATCAACGCGAATTTACTACTTTATATGAAACATAATCTTTCTATAAAAGGATTCATAGTCTATAGATTGAATTCAAGTCAGGTGTGAAGTATGACTTTGCTTCTTTGAACATTTAATGAAAGGCAATCAACACTTTTGTGCATAGCAATCATTGATTTATTTATTAAAATAAAATAAAAACTTAATAAAATAAAAATTTAACGTTTTACCAAGCTTAAACATCTTAAACATCAAACACATGGAAAATCCACACGGGATATGCATTATCTACTCGAAATGTTATGGTAGTCTATAAATGATATTTAATTTAACCAATATATATACAACTAAATATGCTGCAAAAATGCTGTTTTAAAAGTAGTCAAATGCAATGTTTGTGTTCAAAGGTCTTAAGGGAAATATATGAACTGAAATCAATAAAAAAGAAAAGGATAAATATATAAATGTATTTATTAGGGAGACTGTAAAACATAATTCATGCGAATAAACCAATAACTATTCCACTTAATAATTAGTTACGTCAATTTCCGCCAATTCCATAATCTTTCCCATCAGTGATATTGATTGTAAATTATTGTGCATATACACATATTTCAAATGTAATCTAAATAAACTGAATGATGTTATAGATTATATTTATAGGATTTTAACACATTCCTTTCTGTGATAAACATAATAGTGATTTAAGATGTTAGTGCACTTAAAAATATATAATTAATACACAAATAAAAAACGGAAAGAATCGAATTTTAAGAGCCTTTTTTTGTTGAATTGGCTTTAAATATCTCTTCACATTATAGTAAACAAAAAAAAACAATGCAAAGATGTACAACAGCAGATCTTCAAAGACATCATTTCATCCTCGGGGTGTAAAATAACATGGCATGCTCACTTTGCACCTGTTCGGGTGTTCACTGCCAGTCTTTTTTGTAGGTGCAAAATGGAGGAAGTCATGCAGACGCCACAACAGATCAAACACTGGGCGGATTGCAAATGGAAGTGAGCATTCCTATGCCCTACTCCCTTCGAAGGGCAGAACCCTTGAAGTGTTCTTTGAAGGGTGTAGGGCATTACTGTCTCGTATAAGCGTTTGGATCTCCCTTGGCGAAGGCCAGATGTTACCTCGACAATGCAGCGTGTGCGTGCAGCATTCAGTGCTTCATCAGTTGCAAATACATTTTTTTTTGTTATTATTATTTTATTTAAATACGGTCTAATTTGGTCTTATTTACTTTTAAACTTTTTCAAATTAAACTTGCTTATACAGTCTTAAATCATATTTCTATCACTGACGAAAATATTTAGTATTACATGAAAATAAAGACAAATTTAATTAGTTTATTCTACTTACGTTTGTATGCAAAGTCAAAATAAACCACACTTTGCTTTAAAATGCTATCTGAAGATCACATGATCACAAACGGAGATCGCTTCTGTGAAGTGACCATGGCATGGTCCGGACTTCTGGAGGGGCCCTTCGTGAAGGGATTCAGTTGCTCACTTTCATTTGGAATGTCCCTACAAATGGCGTCCCCTTCCCAAAGTGCCCTTTAAGGGTGCAAAAAAGCCGTTTGGAATTGCTGTTCTGAAAAATGTTTCAAAGATCGTCACGCGGAGCTAAATAACGTGATCCAACATCTGCATGGACTCCATGATGGCCTCATCCTGAACAAAAAAAACAACAACAAAGAGCATATTAAGGACTAGTTCATACAAAAATGGAAATGTGGTTAACATTTACTGATGTAGATGAGTTTGTTTCTTCATCAGATTTGGAGAAATATAGCATTACATCACTTGCTCCTCTACAGTGAATGGGTGCCGTCAGAATGAGTCCAAACAGCTGATAAAAACATCACAGTGTTTGTTTAGAGCATGTTTTGGACTGTTTTTGCTTGTAAACTGTTCTTGATCTGTGCATATTTCTCTCCGTATTTTGACGGCATGACTTAATTGGAGGAAACTTTATTATGGAAAATGGACTTGTATTTTGGCTAAAGTGACAGTTTGAATTTAAAGGGGACATAACACATTTTCACCCAATCTCATGCTAATCTTGAGTACCTATAGAGTAGCAGTGCATCCTTCATATCTCCAAAAAGTCTTTAGTTTTATCATATTTATAAAAGAAAGATACAGCTTCACGATTCTCTCCGGAAACAGCCGAGCTCCTGGAGATGGCGTGCTATGGGCGGAGCTTAAGAGTGGCGAGCACTTGTGCCGATCGCCAACAAAACACAAACATTTGATGCCGTTTCACTGACCATCTGCCATTCTGAATCATGACCGGGATCTTTTATAGCAGGGACTGCTCCATCTTTCAGTATCAAACGATGTGCAAATCCAGAGTCGAACTGGGCCTTGTTTATAAAACGTTCGTCAGCAAACACACTTGAGAAACTCCGTTGCTGCCCCGAAAAACAAACTGCATCCACGGTTTACGTAACGCTGGCTTCTTCAGGAAGCTGAACATGGTTATCTTTCCCCTTACAACCAAAACACACTTCTTTAGAGCCACTCTTCCCGAGCAGCAGTGCAGCCGGATGAAGCTCTCGCTCCGGTCGATGCGTGCACGGGCGTGCTCTTCCGGGAGAAATGCCCATATAAGGAGTTCCACCCTCCTTTAAGTCAGCAAGAGCCATTATTGAAAAAAACTTTCCAAAACTTGTACGAACCCGTAATTGAGATTTTTGCCACAGAAATACTTTGTTATATGTCCAAATAGTTTTTTTGGAAACTTTGTCCATTCTTAGCATGAGAATCCAACTCTTTAACAGTGTAAACAATTCAAAGTGCATGAAACAGCATTGTACCCCCCCCCCCCTTTAAGAACTTAGTGATGGATTTGTTTCTTACAAACATTCGTCTTTTGGTTTCTCGATACATTAACTGATGGACTGGAGTGGTGTGGATTATTGTGATGTTTTTATCAGCTGTTTGGACTCTCATTCTGACGGCACCCATTCACTGCAGAGCATCCATTGAGGAAAAAGTGATGAAGTGCTGCATTTCTCCAAATCTGATGAAGAAACAAACTTGGAGCTACATCTTGGATGGCCTGAGGATACATTTTCAGCAATTTAAACATTTGTGGTCAACTATTCCTTTAAATATTATTGCAGGTAATGTAGACATCACTCCAAATTACTTTTACTTATGTTTGGAGTGTTAATTTTGGACCCTGGATACACCTTAGTTGTGTATTTATAATAAGTAATCACATTCTAAAAAACAAAAGATTTTTATTTAATACCAAAAGCATAAAAATATAGAAATCGGTCTCAGTAATGAGTTTTTGTGTCGTTCTTATACCTTTTGACACGACTCCAGGAACTCCTCCATTGTGACGACGCCATCATTGTTGCGATCCATTTTCTGAGTACAAACAGATAAACAATCAATAAAGGAAGAATCTGAGACCTAGTATTGTGCCAGAAACATGGCATGCATTAGAAGTTAAAAATAAATAATAATTAGAATAAATATTATTTCGATGTGTTTTTTTTCTTTTGTTTTACCAAGGCTGTGTTTAGTTGATCAAAAATGCAATAAAAGCAGTAATATTATGAAATATTTTTAATATATAAATACTTTTCCATTTGGATATATTGTAAGATGCAATTAATTCCTCTGAAGCAAAGCTGAATTTTCAGCATCATTACTGCAGTCTTCAGGGTCACGTTATCTTCAGAAATCAGTCTAATATGCTGATGAAAGAGACAGAGACAGTACAAAAAGACAACTTTCTTGAAGGTACCTGGAAGAAACTTTCGACATGTTCTCTAGGTGCGCTGTCCTTCATACACGGATGCGTATACTTCCCCATCATATCATAAATAGACTTCATAATATCAGTCATCACCTAAAACAGACAGAATAATTACAGTAATGGATTCACACAAATGACCAGTTTATGCACTCAATACACAGTTAGGTGTGAACATAGTCTACCAGAGGTCTTCAACCCTGCTCCTGGGGACCCACTGTCCTGGAAAGTTTATTTCCAACCGGCTTCAATTTGCAATTTTCCAGCAGTCTTGAGGAGCTTGATTGGCCGCTTCAGGTGTGTTTGATTAGGGTTGTAGCTTAACTCTTCAGGATAGTGGGTCCCCAGGAACAGGGTGGAAGACCTTTGGTCTATACATCTGTGATACTGTACCTCTTTAGTGATGCAGCCATCTTTATTAAGATCATACAAACTAAAGGCCCAGGACAGTCTATCAGTGACGGTACCACGCAAGATGATTGACAAGCCAACCACAAAATCCTAAAGCCAATGAGAAATCAGAGACCAGTTAGTGAAAAAGACAATACAGTTTTAATATGCAACATGATGATAACAGCAAATTGATTTGACTATAAAAAAAGTTTTTTGTGAAAATAAAAATAAATAATAACGTCATTGCTAAGGTAGCACACAATACATTGACTTTAAGATGCACATTTTATATATGAATGTTTATGCTTTGGTATATGCAAATGGTATATCAATTATTTGTATTCATATAAAGTATATAAACTGACCTCAAAATTTACTGCTCCGTTTTTATGTCTGTCAAAAGCCTCAAAGAGGAAATGTGCATATGTGCTAGAATCTGCAAATGAATTAGAAAAACACAGAGGGGTTCATAAAGGCCTCTTTAAATTTAATTCATTAAAAGGTCGGAACAAATGAACTGATTTAATTAGCTTCGTTAATTAATTCGCTCACCTCCATGAGGAAAAAAGTGAGAGTAGATTAACTTAAAAGTCTCTTCGTTTACTAATCCAGTGGGACATTCCTACAATATAAACAAAAGTACAGAATAATGAACAATGTTTCAGTATTTAATAACAATGACATTATTTAAGAAAGTAAATGTAAAAAGGGACAAAGCCCTTTAATGTGTATCCAACATACAAAGAAGACTTCGTAGCGTAACCTAGCCACGGAAAACCCAACTCGATTTCATGAGAAAACGTATTTTATGAGAAAACTAATATTTTAATAAATTGTAATTTTGTACAAATACAATGTGATTTGTTGGAAAACTAATTATAGTGTGGACTTAAGCTAAAATGTAACACGAAAAATAGTTACGCAACTATCATGTGACTGTGTTGGAAAAAGCTAAATTTTGCTAAGAGTCTGTAAACAAACGCTTAAACTATGAGTAACCTTTCTCCGTTCACATGTGGAGAGACTAACCAATCACAACAGAGGTGATTTACATTTAGAAGTCTTAAAGGTACAGTAACCCTTTTTTGCATGATTAATTCTAAGTGTAGGTGAGAAGCATAAACACTTGGGGTGGCACGGTGCACAGATGTCACGGTTCGGTTCGTTCCTCGGTTCGGGGTCATGGTTCGATACGATTTCGGTACAACAGGGAAAAAAACTAATTGTGTTTGGTTTCTATTCATTTATTTTGAACAGACAGTAGTGCAAATGTTAAAAAAAATTACCTAGATGTGAAAATACTAAATATTATATTATGTTTTATTATACATCAAATCTGTTTCGTTTTTATTGTGAGTGTACACAAATAAAAGCAGAGCCCTATGCAGTGATTATTAATAAGACAGAAAGTGTTTAAAGTTGATTCTGCTGGTATAAGGAAACAGTTGAAGTGATCTCTCGCTCGCGCACGCACACACACACACACACACACACACACACACACACACACACACACACACAGTTCCAGCATTGCTAAAGTTGGTACTTAATCAAAATAAAATACAGATATCAGCACGCCCCCATCTGTGTCACCGCTGGCACGCGACTGATGTACAAAGCCTATAATTTACATTATAAATAATAGTTTAGCATTCAGATCCATTGCATCGCAAATATGGAAATATTATGGAATATTTGGATTTGTGCCGAATGAGAGAGGCAGGATACACGAGCACAAAGCCCCATTTCACAAACAGTTGAGTGCACAAGCCTTTAAAGTAACTCCCTTATCAATCCGGACCCGCCTCCATTTCATATTTCAAGAGATCCAATTGTATTTCCTACATTGATAAATGCATGTTAAACTTATAAATCATTTGTTTAGTTTTTAAATGTCTGTTTGGAGATGGTCCGAAATGAAAGCGCAGTCGATGAAACTTTTCCTTCGTGACATTTGTTGTCATGACATCCAGTGAGCTTATGATGTTTGATAATCGGGCGACATTTCACCGCAAATATGAGTATTGTTTTTATTAGTATTATTATTGTTATAGCTTAGATTATGGCCATTTGACTTATAGCAGTGTCCAGTGTTTCCCATTCAGTGATTTATTTGTGGTGCCCGTCACAATATCAAAACTGACCGCCACAAATAGATTTTCCAAAAGGATTATACTTGGTTGAATAACCTGTTTCAAAGTTGAAATACAGCGGGTGTTTTTACATGAATGTATTTTTGAAAAGAACCGAGTATCTTCAGATTTCGATTTTCCTGTAATGCCTGATAAAGTAGCGTTTGAGCGCATTACGTTGATTACAGCTGTTACCGGGGAAACCGCTAGATCTCCCGTTACAGCAGCGCCTCCTGCTGGCAGAGAATTCATTTGCATTTTCAAGTCTGTGGAAAAACTGGTGTCTGTCTGCAAACAAACAAAAAGCTTCAGAACTGTTTTGAGAAGGTGCTTAAGTTTCGACCCATGTATTATTACTATGAATTAGGGTACTAATTCTACTACTATTACCATCTTGTAAATAAACAATTTTTTTTTTTTAATAAAAAATCAGCATCTAATATCGGCTGCCCTGATTTCTAAACATCGGCATCGGCCAGAGAAAACCCCTTGTCGGGCGACCTCTATTGCAGACACTTAAATTAATTGTTTTGCCACTTTTGCT
The DNA here is from genome assembly GCA_003573665.1 of Oxygymnocypris stewartii. Lineage (NCBI taxonomy): Eukaryota > Metazoa > Chordata > Actinopteri > Cypriniformes > Cyprinidae > Oxygymnocypris > Oxygymnocypris stewartii. The sequence continues at coordinate 2,273,953 of QVTF01019717.1, read as the reverse complement.
CTTGTTATAAATGTATTTTGAATGCAAAGGGAACTTTATTATTTTTTTTTAATTAGTGTTTATTTGTTTTGCATGTTATATAGGCTACTGTATTTTTATTAAAAACAAGTTTTGGACCTTTGACACTGATGAAAATTCTGATTTGGACCCTTGAACGTAAACTTTGAGAACCCCTGGTCTAGGGGGCTTTGTTTTCAAGTGCGCCAATCGTGGCATTCGTTGTGCTTCTGCTGGCGGTTATCAAACAGCGTTGCATTGCTGCGGGCGCCCCCTTCTGGATCGGGGGTGAATTGCATGTATTCATTGTAAGCCCTCAAGCACCGAACAGAGATGCCCGTACCGTGATGGTTCAGTACGAATAGATGTATCGTGCCACCCCTAATAAACACACATTAAAATTTGTATATCAATATACAAACTTATTGTCGAGTCCATCATACCAGTAGGGACTTTATAAAGTCATTAACGGAAAAGTTTCTTACATTTTTGAAATTTCTATAGAGGATTTGTAGCTCTGTTTTGGAGAATTTGGTCTGTTCCATAATTTTTTCCAGACTCTCCGGCCTGTAGCACACAGTGGCCAGCTCAAAATCCTCCTCAAGACTGTCTATATGACAGATGAAAAGAAATGAATGTTATACAGAAAACTGTAAACAATACTAAATGCATAGTCACACACAAAGAACATGGAAAGGAAAGCGACAGACAGTCGGTCACTTGCTTTGCCTGGCGGTTGGTGTGGAGTCAACATGACAGCAGGGCAGAAGTTTGAGGAAGCGCTGCTTCATGTTCCTTTTGCTCTGGCCTGAGGGGTGGTTACCTACAGAGACACAAAAATCATTGGGAATCTGCTTAGCTATGCAAAAGTGCTCAGTTAAATTATATTACAAAGACACAAAACTGTTCCCGTCACAGTCAGTTGGCACATTCATTAAAAAATGAATCGGATTGCTGAATTTGGAGAACTGAATTTCCCCCAATTTTAAAATAAAAGCACACAATTTTCTCTGACCCTTTTGATTTCACCGGACATGGCATTTGATATCAAGGTTCAAGGTTTCTTTATTTGTCACATAATAAATTATACAGGGTATAATCAGAAGTGAAATGTAAAGTATGATCATATCAGTATGATATCAGCACATACATTTGGGACAAATTGCCAATAACACTAAAGGAGCAATTTTCGTGGGCAACGTATTACGTGATGAATAAAGCAATGCATTTTATTTCCAAAACAAGCAGTTTTATAATGGAAAAAACTAAATGTTAAATCTGCTAAAGGAAATTCGTCCCTTGCTGTAAACTTCCTCAGAAGTGGGTTGAAAGCAGTACATTTCGCCCGCAGAATTTAAAGCAATCTAAAGGTAAAGTAAAACCAATATCTGACAAAAAGTGCTGTTATCCAACATGTTGAATGAGTGGAATTGCTTTAATGAAACAATCTTAAATTTCAATAAAGTTAAGAATCAAATAAATATTTTAGACACAACATTGTCTGTTTTTTTTTTTTTTTCACCTCACCAACAATCTTAAAGCGAAAAACTGAATCAATTCCTGAATTAATCGAGTAATGTTTGAACGAATCGCTCATAAGTCGCTTATTTTGTTCCTGATCAGCCTTTTGAATGAATAAACACGATCATTTGTCGCCACCTACTGATGTAACCTGCAAAAATGTTCACTGAACAAAATCCCCACAAACAGTCTGGAACGCGCAATTACGCCTACGAAAGTATGGCCCATGGAAACAAACCAAACTCTAAAATGAATGCCAGTGAGTCATAAATAAAACATTAAACGAAAATTCAGAGACAAATCAGAATGACAAAAATTACATTTAGAACAGACCTTAAATCCGTTTCATCGAGTGTGTTCATTACTGAGCTCTATTTGCGTATCTATCATCAGCCGACTTCATTTTGGTGATTTATTTCAAACACCTGTTCCTCCAGAGCTTATTTATACTGGCATGGAAAAACAAACAAAACCAACACGACATTAAACACACAGCGCATGCGCACATGTGCATATAGCCCTTAGAAAATACTGGTGCACATCTGTAGCAGCACAAACCCCATACAGTATACAGCAACACATAACGAATTGCCAAATTATTATTTATGTACTCTGGATTGTGGCATCAATATGCACACAATCCCAGTAAACTTGGTTACATGTTAAAACACTTTCACAACATTCCCCCATTTAGCGTAGCATGCATAAAATATGTCTAAAATGCATGCATAAAATATGTCTAAAATGCGTGCATAAAATATATCTGCATGTTTAGAAAGCCATGTTTTTGTATGTCTGGTTTCAGTTGTTTCTTCAATCCAGAACACGTTTTAGTATGAAAGTTGATCAAGATTTATCCCTTAAAATGTTCACACATGCATATAATGAACGAGACCCTAATTTCATTATTTTTGCAATTCCATTTGGTGACACTAGAGTCACCAAAATGACACGTTAAATGCCAGCTTCTCATACAGTTCAGGCCCATTCGTCCAGGCAGATCAGGTGTTTTTCAATGTTAAAATCCCTCAGATTGTCCTTTGGAATTAAAGTTGGAAAGACATTTGGTTTTTTGCTCTTTCATTCTCACATTTGGAGCAACTGAGAGTATTGGCAGACATAAAGGAGCGCATGAAGGGCGAAACCAAGATGGAGGCAACAACAAAACAGGCTAGCTGATCTGAATCCTTAAATAGGGCAGAGAGTGATTAAAATCCTGAAAAAAGATAATGATAAACGATAAAATAATTCAGAAATAGAACTTGCTACGCTCAACCAGGTGACCACCTATCTATCTATCTATCTATCTATCTATCTATCTATCTACCATGGACCACCATGGTGCATTTTGTAATGTCTTCATTAGCATGCATTACATATGTTTTATATGCTATTGTAAGCTAGATTGACCAAAGGCAATGGTACAGCTGTGACACTGGCAAAGAGGAAGCTTGACTATAAAATGAAACTGTATCAATTATTTAAGCAATGTTATAAAGCCTTGTTATGACAAGATGTGAGATATGACTACCATGAAATCATGAGTCAATGATTTATTCAGACCTATTTAGTTCACTTGTTTGGGATTTATTGGTTGGTTGACAGGTAAACTGGTATCATACATTTAGTAAGTTGGTTAACTAGTAAGTCTGGCAGTGAGCTCAATGCAAAAATAGAAAATATGAATGCAGGTTTAGCTTTATGCAAATTGCACAGAAAATGAGCTAGTTAGAAATATGTTAGTCACCTAAATAAACGCGATATTTTGTTTACTTAGTAAGTTGGTTAGTTAGTAAGGTAGACTTCATAACTAAACGAAGCAATCAAAATATGAACCTGATGTAGCTGTGTTGGTATTTTGTCAAGGTCAGACATTTGTTATAGCGGTATTAGTCTTATTATTGACTGAGGCGTCTCAATAAACGAGGTCATAAAAACCGCGGACATAAAAGTTATATTACATAATTACCGAAATGCTTTTTAAAATAGCTTGAGGGTAAGGTTTAACATATAGTCTGCATACAGTCGTGTATAAGCTTGTAATTGCATAAAAAAAATTAAACACGAAACGTGATCATTTATCTCAATGACAGTTAAAGCAGACTTACACCATTTAGTCAAAGTCAATACCAAATTAAAAACAAAAAAGAGTGGGAATAAACGATTACAACCATCCAAATAATGTAGTAAATAACATTGACAATATAATCACAAACATCGAGAGGCTTACATTGTACGTTTAATGATTTGAGAAGCGATAGTTGTCGGCTTATAAATATGCGGACAGAATTGGTTAACCGGGGAAACATAATTTCGAAAAGTGAAAACATAAACAACTAAATGTCTGTCAGCAACAGTTTAGCCAGCATACAGTCTGTAATCTACAAGCAAAGGCAGCCAACTTTATCTGCGAGCATGCACAAACATAACACTTCTATATATAAATTGCGCGAAGTCGCGGTAATGATGGACTCCTGTGTGGTTTTAAGTGCACTTACCTGTCAGCAAGTCATTGGACCCGTCACATTCTCCAGAAGTATTCAAACTCTCATCTCTAGATTGCACCTTCATTTTGCCCTCGCGCGAGATACAGTCAGAGGAAATACCTCTACTCCCTTTAGAGTAAGAAATGATATTGAGTTATCTGTCTGCCAGCAAATGTGAGTGCAAGGCTTTTTAGAGAGCTGTTATATTTCCATTATAGTTCCCGTCGGTCGTCAGCTGAATTCACTCCAGTAGGCTATCATGTGTAGAGTGTACTGTCAAAGTCAGTCCTTCTTTGTTAAAGAGCCTCTGCGCCGCCTTGCTGCCATCTGCTCTGCCCTGCTGCAAAATGAATGAACCTCGGTGAATCAGGAACGAGTCAGATTGCCAATCATCATTGGCACTGCCCACACCACTTCCAACTTCAGGTCAATTTAAGGCGCATTACAGCATCAGCTGATTTAAACACATATCAAAGCATTTTTTTGGCCCTTTCCAAATCAGTTAACTTTGTGTTTCAAATCTAAAGCATTTTAGCCTATTCGTTCCGACAAACTCATTTTCGGCATGTTACAAATAATATTTTTTGGTGCATTCCAAATCAAAATAATTTTTAGGTGTTAATAATCAAAATAATGTTGAATTCTGAATATAAATTACAATCAGAAGCATTTATGCATATTCCAAGTAAAAGGCATTTTTACACATTGTGATTTTTTCAACATTACAAATCAAAATAATTTTTCAAGATTCCAAATCAAAATGATTTTTAAAGATTCCAAATCAAAAGCATTTTTCAACATTCCAAATCAAAAGAATTTTTAAAGATTCCAAATCAAAAGCATTTTTCAAGATTCCAAATCAAAAGCATTTTTCAAGATTCCAAATCAAAAGCATTTTTCAAGATTCCAAACCAAAAGCATTTTTCAAGATTCCAACCCAAACGCATTTTTCAAGATTCCAAATCAAAAGCATTTTTCAAGATTCCAAATCAAAAGCATTTTTCAAGATTCCAAATCAAAAGCATTTTTCAAGATTCCAAATCAAAAGCATTTTTCAAGATTCCAAATCAAAAGCATTTTTCAAGATTCCAAACCAAAAGCATTTTTCAACATTCCAAATCAAAAGCATTTTTCAAGATTCCAAATCAAAAGTATTTTTCAAGATTCCAAATCAAAAGCATTTTTAAAGATTCCAAATCAAAAGTATTTTTAAAGATTCCAAATCAAAAGCATTTTTCAACATTCCAAATCAAAATAATTTTTCAAGATTCCAAATCAAAAGCATTTTTCAAGATTCCAAATCAAAAGCATTTTTCAACATTCCAAATCAAAAGCATTTTTCAACATTCCAAATCAAAAGCATTTTTCAACATTCCAAATCAAAAGCCTATTTACATATTTACATATTACATATTCCAAATCAAAGCCATGTTTACACATTCTGGATCAAAAGCATTATTTTTTGACACATTCTGAGTCAAAAGCATTTTTAAATATTCCAAATCAAAGGGTTTTGGGTAAACAAATTCTGAACCAAAAGTATTTTTACACATTCATAAAAGCATGTTTGGCCTTTTTCAAAAAGTCATTTTATGCACATTCCAAATCAAAAGCTTTTTTTCTGCACTTCAAATCAAAAATATTTTTTTTAATATTCCAAAATCAAAAGTATTTTTTTTATTTTACAAGGTTAATCATACAAAACATTCAATTTTGAGTAAAGAAGCATTGAGGTTCACCCCTAAACATAACTGTGACTGGGGAATAAGATCATATGAATACATATACATGATCCACCAACTTTCCCAAATGTAAATGTTATGTGAGATGCCGTTGCTCAATCTACCTTTTCTCTTCAAATGAGTCTTCCTAAATAATATGAATAAATCATTGATTTCTTGTGGTTACAAATTTTGCACATATTTAATATTTCATAGACGAGAGCCACTAGTGCAAGAATGAAAGACTTATATTTAGTTTTTGTTAGAAATATCTTCTGATATAACATTAGGTTTATATTTATCCGTCGGAAAACATGAGACCAAAGGAAAAGACATGAGCTGACAGCCCTGCTTCTAGATCTGAGCATTTCAGACGCTCTAATAATAAAACCTTCATCTGCAGAAAATTATGTTAATAAGACCTGCCACATTGTGATCAATCTCAGATGAGTGTCTTACTGGTCTTCATGTAGCAGTCAAAGAACGTTATGATAGATATTGCAACATAGTTATATTTATAAATGACCACTTAAAACACTCCCAAACCTTAACTTACTGATTATTCAAATACAGCAGCCAATGGCAAGTCCCCAACGGCAGACCATTTAAATATTTACATTTAAAAGTAATGTTGTTTATTAAAATTACATATACATTTTTATTTTGGTAACACTTTCCAATAAGGTATTAATAATAATGCATTAACTATGAATGAACAATGCATTGCACAAAAATACATTTATTATTTTGTTAATGTAGTTAATAAAAATACAGTCGCTCATTGTTAGTCCATGTTAATTGACAGTGCACTAATAACAAGCACAACTTTTGATGTTAATAATGCTTTAGTAAATGCTGAAATTAACTAAGATTAATAAATGCTGTATAGTTATGGTCCATGTTTTTTAAAGTAGTGAACTAATGTTAGCTAACGAACTTTATTGCACCTTTATTTCTATGTGCGATGTATTGTTTGTTTTATTTACTCACCCTCAAACCATCAAATATTTAGATGAAAAACATGTAAATAGAAAAATGTGAAGGTCTCTATACCCCCTGGTTTGATAAGTGTGCAGGCATAATGCAAATGTGACCCATTCTGGCTCACCCATTTTGAGCTACAGACAACAATAAAATTCGATTTTGGTCAAATTTCAGGTTTTCAGAAAAATGCTTGTATTAAGCACTCGTCTAGTGATCCAATGCTCCAAATAGTAATTAAATACCTAAAATGATCTTTATTTGTACGTTTTCTGAGAGGAGTACCTTTCGCGCTACCGTCAGCCCGATCTCACGGCAATTCATACATATTTTACAAGGTGGCAAGTTTGTACGACCTCACTCGTACAAATTCATTAGATTTTTGCTAAACCATACGTATTTTACGAGTTGGCAATTTGTATGAATTTGTACGAATGACCTACACCATAAGTGTATTTTAGATTTACCCCCGGAATGCGTTTTTTACCAGGGGACCCCTCTCGAAATACTATTAGGCTAGTTTCGAGTAGCAATTGGGCAGGATTTGTTGTGAAAACCTGGCAACCCTAAATGAAAAGCCCCCCCCCCCCCCTCCCCCCTCTCTCTATGTTGAGGAGGGGTCCGGTTTGTTTGCCTTTAGACCCAGTCCAAGCGTGCGCTGGCGCCTCACGAGCTAGCACGAGCTAGTGATGGTGAAGTGAAGCGTTCTGAACCAGCGAAGCTTTCGTCGGAAAAAGGTTCACGACTCGAAGCGGTTTCAAACCGGTTCATTCTGTGGCCGTCTAGTGGTCATAAAAATGAATAACACCTTCCAAAGGGCTGTGTTACATTACAGATGCTGGTTTCACATCTGGTTCTACAAATTATTCTTCATTTTATTGTATTTATATATATATATAAAATGCCCATTGTCATAAAGTCATTCACTTGTGTCGGTGCACTGCCACTAAAATAAGTAAAATAAATGAAATGCGATCCGTCTATTTGAACTCTTTAGTTATTTAATGGGTAAAGTTAATTTGAGCTCAATTTTAAGATTGTTTTTAAAGTAATGCGGAGACAATATAATGTAATATAATGTAAAGGAAACGGCGCTGAGGTTCTGCGATTTGAACCAGATACTGAAGCAGTCATGTGGTTTTCACGTGCTTAGATCACGTGCTTTTGGCAAAACGAATCAAGCTCCGATACAGCGCTTCAAGAGTGGTGAAACTATGATGCCACTTTGTAGGCGAAAACCCGGAAGCGAGTTAGCATGCTAGCACGTCCGGTTCCATCGTCCCAGAGTCAATGGGTTTTTTGAATGGGATTTTGGTTAAATCCCTTAAATAGGGTACGTGGTTCACACAAGCTCAAGATACTTTCGCGTTTTATTCTACAACATAAACCACACTAGTTACACCACACTCGTGTTTTTATTAAACTGTTAAGTTTCTTAAAAAAGACGGTTGGTAACAAGTTGCTAAATGGGACTACAGGCACTCAACGTCATCACACCAAACAGTTTATCAATTTACAGTATTTTACAGTTTTAGTATAATTTGTCATTTAATAAATTTTAGAATAACTAATTAATATTTTCTCGCGTTTTATATTATTGTTCGACAATGTTAATTTTGAAATGCAACACAAGACTTCGGATGCTTATTGATGCGGAGACTCATATTACTCATATTACGATTTTTACATTGTAAACACCACATTTACCGGCTTTACGTGCTGAAAGTGAATCTTTAATGATGCTTAAAGCCACTTTAAAATTAAATGCTTGCGGCCTCATGAAGCTGTTAGAAAGCATATATATTGAGGATTTCATAGAAGCAAAGATACAATAACATATTGTCAAGTCAAGTCACCTTTATTTACCCACCCTAACAAAATGAGCTGAAATGTGGTGCTTAGTTCACTAAAATAAGTTCAATCTTAACATATCCAAAAACTCGCTCACTCTGCTGTTATTTTTTTGTTAAAAAAAAAAATTCACTTTTTCAAAATCTTCATCTTTCTCTTTATCTTTCTCTCCTTCCCTTGCTAGCTTGTACTTATTTGAACAATGCCTGAGACTTGGTGTTATTGGCACTTCCTCTGTCTGTTTGCCTCTTCAAGATTAATCGCTTTATGTACTCCCCAATTGTAAGTCGCTTTGGATAAAAGCGTCTGCTAAATGACTAAATGTAAATGTAAATGTTATTTAAAAGATTGAATATGCGGCTATATATTTATAATTCATATTAATCAAGGATTTATTGACTTTTAATGCACCTTATTTCGAAATGTACAGAAATACATGCTTTCAAATGTCCTTTAGTTAAGATTATTTCATTTATTCACTATACTATAACTAATGTCTCATTTCAGTTTTATTTTAGCTCTAGTTTTGTATTTATTCCAGTTTATATGAAACGGTTCATGTATCGTGGATTATAATTCATGTATAGAGTAAATACTTTTCACTGAACGTTAAAAATAAGTTTTAATTAGTTGCACCTTATTACAAATATCCCTCAAAATATATCTTTGATTAAGATGTTTTGCAAAAATACGTGTTAAATAGGTCAAAGAAGTTCAATAGTTGAAGACAGAATGAACTAAACCAAAGAGACTGAAAATAAAGAGATTGAAGAGTGTAGGCTAAATGTGGTTGTGCAAGATGTGATAAACGTTAAACGCTATAAGCCCAAAATAAATGTGTTTTTGTGCAGTTCAGCTTTATTTCTAAAGCACTTTTAAGAATGGAGACGTCTCTATATAAGCAGCTTTTCAGGAAACCCGTCAAAACTCAAACTCCCAGAGAAATCAGTCTCTTCAGATTGATACATGAATGAGGAGAGTTTGTGATTAATATCTATACGCTTGTCAATATTTATTACCTTTTTTTGCCTTGGCAGAAACTGGCTTCCATGTATTTCAATAGAATCCATGCCATTGGGAATTTAATGTGAAAGGGATTGCATAAACAGTTGCTCAATGGTTTTTTGCTGCCATAATCCAGTCATTTCAAAATAAGGGAGAACATTTAATGTGAAAGAGAAAGATTACCCCAATCATATTTCCAAAGGGGTTCTAGTAGGTCGAGGATTTGAGCATCAGGAGCTTCTCATTAATTCGTTGTAAGCCATTATATATCATGTTACCAAATTTGAGTTAAACCATAAATTAAGAATTTGTTACCTTGTTGTAGTAAATCATGGCCATGTTGGGATAAATTGGTGCCTTGTTTTGATTTCATTAAACAAATTAGTACAGTGTAGCCATAATTTATTTTTAATTCGTATGCATGTACACACAATGTTGGTATAATACATTACAAGTAACGCAATTTACTGTAATCAGATTACTTTTTCAAGTAACTAGTAAAGAAACGTATTACCTTTTAATTTATAAGAAAATATGAGAAAAACTTTTTCTAATAAGTAACTCTAGTTACTTAGTTTTCACATGTATTGACTGACAGCTCTCCTGTTGGGAGAAATCAGAAGTACAAAGGCGTTGTGTGCGCTGCTGTAATAGTTCGACTAAATGTGAACACACATTTACTCATCTCACTTGCGCAAAAACAGATTCATTATTGCTCGAAATGAATAAAAACATAAGTGCAAACTCAGAATATGATGCAAACCTGCACTAATTATTAACCAATATCTTTGCTGCTGACTTTGATGATTCAATTCAACCATACTAATACGCAAAAATTACTTTAGATAAACAACATTTGCGTTTAATTATTGCTGAAGAGTGTTGAACTTTCTTCTCTTGCCTCCTGTTCTTCATGCAGTCCAAGGGTGCGTTTCCCAAAAGCATCGCTAGCCAATTATGGTCACAAGTTCTGTCGTTACAGCATAGTTCAACGATTCGGTGTTTCCCGAAAACATAGTTCAAACGAACGTTCGCAATCAGCGTCACAATAGCAGAAAATGGTAAATTAGTCAATAGGTGCCATGTTCAATACAGTAGCATTTTAGCAAGTTATTCCTCCACCACACGCTTGTGACATCATTGACAACAGTCCTATGTTGTTGAACTAATGTGGTTCAAACGACGGAGATGCGACCGTGTTCAGGAAACAGCTGTGACTAGCTAGTTCAGTTTCCAAAACGATGCATCGTACTATGGCGCTTAATTAGCAAGTTACGTCGTTGTTAGGGAAACGCACCCCTGAACGGCAGCACAGCTGTATTGTTTGCTTGAGCTGCGCCCTCTACTGTACAGACGTGAATTGACATTTTCTTCAGCCTGAGGCTTATTCAGTGGACCTTAATTTATGCAAAAAGGCTGAAATAGAAAAGCCCTTCCCCCAAACTGTTCCCAAAAAAGTTGGAAGCCTAGCAAAATGCCTTGGTATGCTGAAGCATTACGATTTCCCACGACTGGAAGGAGAACAGCTTCTGAAAAACAGCCTCATAGTATCGAACAGGTTTCCGCTGCTCCAGAGTCCAGTGTCAGAGCCACTCAGATCGACGCTTGATGTGAAGCTTGCACACCGAAACTGCACGGCCAGGTGCTTGCTTTTATATAGCTGTGGCAATGGGTCCAACTGAATCACATAAATTAAATTATTAAGACGTTTGGCCCAATACTTTCTTCCATAGAGTCACCACAAGCAGATAATGTTATCTTTATATAGCATATGCCCTTCTGAAGAAGAAAGTAAAAGCTTTCTTTTATCTCTCTGCAACACGAACATCTCAAACTTGGCGGCCATTGGGAATAAACCCTTGGAAGGGAGTTTAACTTAATAACTGCTTCTTTTAGAGGTAAAGTCGATGATTAAAAAGTTGGTTTTGGAAGATGACTCACTACCGAGATGCCAGAGCATTGAGTTATAGGGTTAACGGTGAAGTCTGGAACACAAACCAAGACACTGGCCATCATTGTGTATGTTGTACAAAATAAGATTTAATAAGGAAACAAACACCCATAAATAAGAACACCAAAGCAAAGGACAAATACTCATTTAGGACCAAACACAGGAAGAATTTACAAAGGATTTCTTTGAAAAGGTTTTATTCGGTTATCCTCCACTTGTTGGTTTAAATAAGACTAATTAGAAATAGAACTGGTTTGGATTCCGCAAAGTTCTAAATTCTCTTGTACTAGATTTCAGTGGAGTGTCAAGTTAATACTTTTGTTTGTTTCTTTACCCAGTGTTATACAACTCGACATACAGCTGCTTTTACACTTTTCATGATGCCACACTGAAACATCTTGCAATACTGGGATATACTGAGAGCCAAGAGAATTAAGAGACTGTCAGATTTCATAAAACTTTATGCACTTATACTCGAGGGTGAATCTCATGAAAAATGAAAAAACTGACTTGAAATGTCCAGGTCACAGTTTATAATTTTGCTTAAAAATGAAGCCTATCGATTTATTAATATGACCGGAAAATTACATTATTTCTTCAAGTTCTCATTACCGTAATAAAGATATCTAATTTAAATTCCCAAGTACAATTTTATTCATGTATTATGGCTTGATGTGTTACACTGAAATTATGTTTATAATAAAAAGGACAGGATAATAATTATTTTATTATGATTTTTAAACATTCTGATAAGAATCTGAGAGAAAACAGTGCTGAAATATCAATGAAACCTGTTTTAGGTATATTAATATTTGTTTGCATTTTGATATAATTTTACACCCAAATTATCATTATGAAAATGCACATAATTCAAAACTGTAAATTATGGTATGTAAATGCTGTTTTTAATAGGAAAAAGACAGGCTGTATCACAGTAATGAGATTTTAGCGCATTGAGAGGACAATTAGGGAAATTTCAAAATTTCTCATTATCGTAATATATTAGAAATATTTAAAATCGCAAGTATGCATTATGGTAATGTGTTAAACTGAAATTTTGAAGTAAAAAACAAAACAAAAAAACAATGATCATCAGTGTATTACGGTAATGAGATCTTAGCGTATTGAGAGGACAATTAAGCAAATTTCACAATTTCTCATTACCGTAATATATTAGAAATATTTAAAATCGCAAGTATGCATTATGGAAATGTATGTTAAACTGAAATTTTGAAGTATTTTTTTTTTAAATGATCAGTGTATTACGGTAATGAGATTTTTGGTGCATTACGGTAATGATAATTTATTTTTTTGCATTACAATAATGAGAAGTTGGAGAAAATGTGTTTGTCATGAAAATATGTCAGAGTCCAAATCTTAATGGCTTCATTTTATTAATGCAAATTAGGATTTTTTTCTTCCGAATACATGGTGAATTATGACCCAGACATGTCTTTGTCAGGCTCGTGAAAATAGGATCATCCAACTCTGAATGTTGAAAAGTGAAAATCGTTGCACATTGGGTTTCATCGGCTCAGTAAGACAATGAAGAATGCGCAGTAGAATCAACAGAAACAACACTGAGCCACCAATACAAGGAGAAAAAAATAATAATCCAATAACCAAAACTACCGGGTAATCAAAATTCACATTGTGCAAAGTTGGGTTGATTGCGTTGTTAAGCCACTACAAGTCAGTTCTGAGCACGACCAAACACACACACTGCATCAGTAACACAGCCTGAAGATCAAATGCAGTTCTGGATAGTATGGTGTATCGTCAAGAAGACTCAGATGTGGGGCGGTGGATGTGTCAATATGGTCCCGATGTCTCAGGATATGGAGGAGAACTCCTTCAGCAGGACGTCCTGACTCATGGTACTCAGAGACACGTTTTTCCTCACATTCAGACTGATGGAGCGAACCTGCAAACCCAAAACCAGCATCTGTGCATCAAAACTAACTGGAGAACCTGGTCATAAATTCACTTCACATTAAACTTTAACGTTCCTCAGACTGAGCTCAGATTGGGCACATACCAAAATTTACGGCTTTGCAATATAATAAACAGACTGTTGAATATCATCATGTAACAGATGTGTTTATTAAACCAATAATTGAAAAATACAAGAAACAATGGGCATATTTTTGTATGGTTATAGAATTAAAAATAATGAATATTAATAAATTCAACAATAATAATAATAATAATAATAATAATATTCTCACCAAATATGAAAAAGGCTCTATGAAAACAGTTTTATTTCAGTGTTTTTCTGGATGTTGTTTAAATGGTTTAATAATATTTTAATTAGGACATTTAATCAATTGAATTCGTAGACGTTTAAGAACTTAATTTATTACAATTTTAACAATAATGCCCTATGATTTATTATTATTATTGTTTATTAGTAGTAGTAGTGTTTTATAAAAATTCTGTTGTTTTATTTTTCAGCATTTTGCATTCTATGATTTATTACAAATGTATTATTATTACAAAAACTATTATTACTATTACAAAAACAATGCTAATGAAATTAATAATTAAAAACTAAATATTTTATAAATCTTGCAAAAGGAAATGTGAACAATTTTGAAAATGATATTTCATTTTTTTTTTTTTGCAAAAATGCTGTACAACAAAGATTTACAGGCGCAATTAAAACATGGATTAAAATAATGGTATAATAAACTATTATTGTGTTGAATTATTATTACTTTGAGAAGAACATTCTACTCTACAATAGAAACATATTTCTGTCATCATGTTTGGTTCACGTTAAACTGAAATCGACCGAATTCAGCGTAAATATCATTTTAATGACTGGTTTCTCCGATGCAACTAGTTTGTGGTATTCTGTACCATTCAATCCATGGTTAGTGTAGCCGAAGGAAGGAAGCTTACCAGCTCCTTGAAAAAGCCGGCCTCTCTGGGCTGTTCAGAGTAACGCTCAAACTGATCCAGACCATCCTGCAGCTTCAAGGTTAGTGTGTCGTAGTTTGAGCGCACCACCTCCAGCACCTACAGATGAGAAAATGACATAAACCCCAGACACAGCTACAGGAAATCTTCAATGCACTGACCTCTGATTTATAACAATGGCCCTGAACTGAACTACAGGAGCACATTTAAGCAGCTAGTGGAGGGATCACATGACTACTGGTACAGATATGAACCATCACAAGCTGGTCAGCGGACAAAGCAAGATCAGTAGTAGTTTGCAAACGTCACATTATAATATCGAACATGTAATTGTAGTTGGTCAAATACAGGAAATGGACCAAAACAATGGCTCGTCTCTGCATTAACACGTGTGGTTTTATCATTTATATTTCCGTTTCAAAACGAAGTTGACTCTTCAAATCAATCTTTTATTTACATTACAGATGTTATGAAAAAGAGCGCGTATTTTGTCCCTGTGTTTAAAAAAACTAAAATGGCTAAAAATAAAATCTATTAAATATAATGGTATTTTATTACATTTTAACAAGTACTTTATTAAAATGCAATGATACATTTTAAATCATATTTAAATAGTAATGTTTTTCTGTAATTTTACCTTAATATTTAGGTAGCATTTTTGGTGGATTATTTTGGTAGATGTTTTTCTTTTTTGAAAAAAACATTTTTATATATAATATTTTTTTATTGAATGGTATTTTAATACATTTTAATAAATATTTTATAAAAAAAAAATGATATTTTTAAAATATTAAAATTTGAATAATATTATCTGTCATTTTGATGTAATGGTATTTTACGACATTTTAATAAATATTTTAATAAAAATATATTTTTGAAATAGCAATATTTCAATAATATTATCTGTCATTTTATTATGTAATGGTATTTTACATTGTAATAAATATTGTATAAAATGTTTTATATTTTTGAAATAGTAATACATAATATTACCTGTCATTTATCTTAGAAAAAAGTTTTGGTAGATATTTAATTTTAAACTGCTTTAAAAAATATATATACATTTTTTATTAAACGTAATGGTATTTTACTACATTACTACTTTGATGAATATTTTTATTAGAATGTAGTGGTATTTTTTATAATATTTTCTGTCATTTTACCCTGGAAAAATATTATTTATTAAAATTATTTAGGTAAATATTTCATTTTTATATTGTTTTTATAAAAAATAAAATCACTTTAATTAAATAAATTTTATTACATTTGACTAAAAATTGTATTAAACTAATTATATTTTTTAAATCATATATTTATGAAACAATAATAATATTTCCTGTCACTTTACCTAAGAAAATATATATTTTGGTAGATCTTTTAAAAGAGTAAGATTCCGAAAGAACTCCGGGAGACTTCCACACTTCTAGAAGTGCAATGGTCTTTCTTCGTTAGTACGTAACAATGTTTATTTGAACAATATTAAAGACAAATCAAAACCGTTCTCTGTGGAAATCGTTTCAAAATAGCGTTGCCACAACTACAAGCTGTTTGAGGTCACATTGTGTGCAGCGATTAAAATCGAATGTGTCTGGAGTTTAACCGGGACACTCCAGGGCATGAAACAGGCTGATGGACCACAAATCCCTACACTTCAACTAAACTAAGAGAGCCAGAGAGGCTGGACGGAGGTCTGTTAGAGGTCACGCGGGAGCATCTGGCAAAGCAAGATAAGAGAGTTTGGGACTGCGAGCGACAGCTGGCATAACCATCTGTAAAACTGACCTCACTTCCAGCACACGGCATCATTACCCTACAGATCAAAGGCTAATTAACCGTCCCAATCAGCCACTCTTCTACACACATACATACAGTGTTTCGCTTAATCAGATTCAAAAACCAATTCTCGCAATCGTCAGAATTTAGTTAAAGACTGTGCCACAGTACACATGTCTTTAGTCTGTAGATGCATTCAAAAAGCTAAATATTGCCATTTTATGTCATTTCCAGCATAAAATGAATGATAATCTGAAATTACATCATACTTAGGTTGCTATAGATACACGTTTTATTATTAATTAAGTATACATTCATATCATCATAATAATGTTACTATTATGGATTATGTACAGTGCTCCACGTAAATGAGTACACCCCCTTTGAAAAGTAACATTTTAAACAATATCTCAATGAACACAAAAACATTTTCAAAAATGTTGACAAGACTAAGTTTAATATAACATCTGTTTAACTTATAACATGAAAATAAGGTTAATAATATAACTTAGATTACACATTTTTCAGTTTTACTCAAATTAGGGTGATGCAAAAATGAGTACACCCCACAACAAAAACTACTAAATCTAGTACTTTGTATGGCCTCCATGATTTTTAATGACAGCACCAAGTCTTCTAGGCATGGAATGAACAAGTTGGCGACATTTTGCCAGATCTATCTTTTTCCATTCTTCAAGAATGACCTCTTTTAGAGATTGGATGCTGGATGGAGAGTGATGCTCAACTTGTCTCTTCAGAATTCCCCATAGGTGTTCGATTGGGTTCAGATCAGGAGACATACTTGGCCACTGAATCACTTTCACCCTGTTCTTCTTCAGAAATCCAACAGTGGCCTTAGATGTGTGTTTAGGATCAGTGTCATGTTGGAAAAGTGCATGACGACCAAGGGCACGGAGTGATGGTAGCATCTTCTCTTTCAGTATAGAGCAGTACATTTGTGAATTCATGATGCCATCAATGAAATGCAGCTCCCCGACACCAGCAGCACTCATGCAGCCCCACATAAGGACACTGCCACCCCCATGTTTCACTGCAGGCACCATGCATTTTTCTTTGTATTCCTCACCTTTGCGACGCCACACAGTTTTGAAGCCATCAGTTCCAAAAACATTTATCTTGGTCTCATCACTCCAGAGTATAGAGTCCCAGTAGTCTTCATCTTTGTCAGCATGGGCCCTGGCAAAGTCTAGGCAGGCTTTTTTGTGCCTGGGCTTTAGGAGAGGCTTCTTTCGTGGACGGCACCCATGCATGCCATTCCTCTGCAGTGTACGCCGTATTGTGTCACGGGAAATAGTCACCCCGGTTTGGCTTTCTACTTCTTTAGATAACTGCAGTGAACTTGCATGTCGATTTTCTTCAACCCTTCTCATCAGAAGACGCTCCTGACGAGGTGTTAACTTCCGTGGACGACCTGGACGTCTCTGTGAGATGGTTGCAGTTCCATCTTTTTTAAATGTTTGTACCACTTTTGCTACAGTATTCTGACTGATAAGTAAAGCTTTGCTGATCTTCTTGTAGCCTTCACCTTTCTTGTGTAAAGAAATTATTTTCTTGACATTTCTCTTCCATGTGGTGCCATTGCTGACAGCATGAAATAGGAAGGGGTTTTCTTTCAGTAACACCCTTTTATAGTCAACTGTCACCTGTGTAATGAATAATTAGACTCACCTGTGGTTGAATTCTTGTTAAATTAGACATTTGTAGTCTAAAATTTAGCTTTGCTTCAGAGACTTTCCGTGGGGTGTACTCATTTTTGCATCACCCTAATTTGAGTAAAACTGAAAATGTTGTTCTCTAAGTTATATTATTAACCTTACTTTCATGTTATAAGTTAAACAGATGTTATATAAAACTTAGTCTTGTCAACATTTTGGAAAATGTTTTTGTGTTCATTGAGATATTGTTTAAAATGTTACTTTTCAAAGGGGGTGTACTAATTTACGCTGAGCACTGTATATATTATACTATGTACCATTAAAAGGTGTGGTGTCACCATTTTTTTTGGTTAAAAATATAGTAAAAACAGTAATGCTGCAAATATTACTTGAATTTTCCATGTGGATATATTCATTTTTGAACTGTAATTGATTTCTGTGATCAAAGCTGAATTCAGAAATCATTCTACTATGCTAATTTGCTGCTCAAGAAACATTTCTGGTTATTTGCCATAATGAAGAGTTGTGCCGTTTCATATTTTTGTGGAAAGCGATTTTTTTTAAAGAATTAGAATAAATAAAAAGTTCAAAAGAACAGCATTTTTATGAAAATCTATTTTTTTTTAATAATATTATAAATGCCTTTACTGTTACTTTTGATCAATTTAATACATTTTTGCTGAATAAAATTATGCATTTCTTAAAAATAATAAAAATCTTACTGACCCCAGACTTTTGAATGATAGTGTTTTAATAAATAAGACAATGACATATATATTACAATGAGGCTAAACATGAATGTTCTGTGCAGAAATGCATTAATATCTGTTTGAACTTAAGAGCTCCAAACATTACATACCTGTCTAAATCTGAGCGTATTCAGTTACCTGATCTTCTGAGAGCTGGGAGATGTGGTTCACAGCGGCGTACGACTCGATCTTAGGGTTGAAGTGGTTAATAATGGCTCTGAAATGACAGAAACGGCAAAACGAGATCGGTTTCAAACATGAAAACCGTGCAGGAGCTTTATAATACCACGTCTGTGTGAGAACAACAGGTAATGTTGCAGAGGATTTGCAAAGGTGTGGTCCTTTTAAATAATCTGCAGTAATGCTTTGCATTATGCATGCTGCAAAAAAACAGCGCTCAACTTCTTTTGTGCGGCACAAACACATGGTGACATCTCTGAACGCCCGGAGAACTCTTCCACATTACCTCAGACTCTAAAATCAATAAATAATCCACCACCACTCGCACACAACCAAGATAAAGACAAACACACACATTTTACTAACGTGGTCCAATGTTAGTCAGACTTCAACTAAACAAATCAAACTACGATCTTTCACGATTTCACCCATATTTAAAACATAACAGGTATGTCAATGAAAGCACATTGTATAAATAGACTGCATATTTAGTATGATTTTTAATATTGATTTTTGCTTATTTATGCATTTAAGGCTTTTTATAATCTAAAGAAAAAACAAACAAACCAAAAACAAAATAAAAAACACACGACAAAAAGCAAAAGCAAAAAAAGTAAATACAATACTAAATAAAATTAATAAATTAATTAATAACAAACTAAAATTGTATTAATTGTACATATATATATATATATATATATATAACAATTAATTATATATTTATATAACAAAATAAATACTAAAATACTATAAATCAAAAGCAATATAAAAATTACAAAACCATGTACCAAACAAAAAGAGGAAAAAAATAAACAAAGAAAATAAATAAAAAATAAGGACAAAAAAACAAGAGCAAAAATAAAAAAATAAACCAAAAGCAAAAAAACTAAAACCAAATAAATAACAAAAATAAAAAAATAATTAAAAATATAGAAAAAAAACCAAATACAAATCAAATTTATTTATTTTATAAATAAATAAAAAGCTGACAAAAAGGGAAAAAAATTAAGTACATTACATAAATCACCTATATATTATTAATATATATAAAATATCATATTTTAGAATAGTTAAAACTGCCTTCACAATAAAAAAAATCAGGATTTATTACATTAATTATCGATGTAGAATGAAGCGTGCTGACCTGACGTTGACGAGAGCGTGAGTAACTTTACTTGCAGGCTCCTTCCACTGGCCTGCGTTGGTCGAGACTCGCAGCACTGCGGTGGCATGAAGAGCAGGTTAGTGCTTTAATGATAGTGGATAACAATTAACATGTACACAGCAGGACAGAGCTCGGGTGACTTACCCATGCAGTAGAGGTTATCAAACACCTGATGCATGCGTATAATCTCATAATAGAGCTCGTCGTAACTGCTGGGCGTGGGCAGAAACGTGTCTCCGTACGTGATGAACATGTTAAAGAGGTTCACCACCTAAAGCAGACAAAAACATGTCAAGTGAGGTGAGAAATGCTCAATCTGTACTTAAAAACATGACAAACTGCCGCTCACAGCGAGTGTGATTTACCTGAAGAGCCACCTGGAAGATATTGTGCTTCGCCAGAAGGCAGGTCTCATTAGACAGCAGGAACTTCAAAAGGTTAATGAGAGCTGGAAAACAAGAAATACAGCACATTTCACATTGAAATAATCACTGCACTGTTTTTACCTGTGACTCCACACAACTGCTAGCGCAGATTTACACGGTCATTATCAGACCCATTATCAGGGGTTGCACAGAGGTATAGACAAATGGTGTTTTTAAATAAATACATATTGGATAAAGTATTTCATATTTGTGACCCTGGAGCACAAAACCAGTCTTAAGTGTCAATTTTTGAAATTGAGATTTAAACATAACATGAAAGCTGAATAAATACTCTTTCCATTGATTTATGGTTTGTTATGATCTGACAATATTTGGTCGAGATACAACTATTTTAATATCTGGAATCTGAGGATGCAAATAAAATCTAAATTTTGAGAAAATCATCTTTAAAGTTGTCCAAATTAAGTGCTTAGCAATGCATATTACTAATCCAAAATTATGTTTTGATATATTTACAGTAGGAAATAAAAATATATATATTCATGGAACATAGTCTTTACTTAACATACTAATGATTTTTGGCATAAAAGAAAAATCTATAATTGTGACCCATACTATGTATTTTCGGCTGTTGCTATAAATATACCCCAGCGATTTAACACTGCTTTTGTGCTCCAGGGTCACATTTTTATAAGAATATATATATATATTCTTATATATACATACCTATATATATGTACAAAAACTAAATAAAATAAATAAATAATTAAAACAAAAGGAGCAAAAAGCTCAAGCAAAAGAAACAATGAAGAAATCAAAAACTAAAGTGAATAATAAACACAGAAGAAAAAAAATTATAAAACAAACAAATCAAAAACATAAAATAAATAAAAGACACAAGCAAAATAAACATTGAAAACAAAAGCAAAGGAAAACATTAGAAAATAAAAACAAGTGAATGAAAATAATAGAAAAACAAAGCAAAGAAAAGAAAAAATACAAAAAAAACAATAACAAAGAAAAAAACACAAGCAAGGAAAACTATATGAACAAAACTAAAACAAAAGCAAGGAAAAACAAGAAAATAAAAAACAAAATACATGGGGGGAATGAAATAAAAAACTAAAAGTGAATAAAAATAATTAAATAAAAAACAGAAGAACAAAGAAATTAAGATATCAAATGAAAATAAAACAAAGACAAATAAAAATAACAAAATACAAAAAAGAAAAAAGTAAAGCAAAAGCGATTTTAAAAATAAACAATTAAAAAAATTAAATATGAAATTTTTCCAATTTATCCAAAAGCAATTTACAAATGAGGACAATAAAAGCAATCAACACCAACAAAAGAGCAACAATATGTAACTGTAAAACTATATGTTACTATTTATATTAAATATTTTCTATATATAAAACTAAATCAAAAATAAATAGCAAACCAAAAGACAGAAAAGACAAAAACAAACTAAAAGCAAAGAAAACCCCCCGAACATGCCTGCGTTTGTCTCAGACACACCGTAGTGATCGTACCTGACCAGAAGTCTCTCCATGTGTAGTGCACTCTAATTCTGCACTTCTTCTGGTAGCAGATCAGTTTGTGAATTATCTGAACGCAGCGCCTAAAACAAACAACTTGATTCATTCTCACCATATCCTTAATCATCGAAGTATTTAAAACGGCAAGTTAAATGGAAACTCACACATAGAGATCCATAGGAAACTCCTTCATCATATGAGTAACTATAAACTCAACCATCAGGTCTGCAAAGACAAAAAATACTCACCTAAACGCTCACAAAATGATAAAGAGATCACTCATTCTGAACACAAAACTCACCGAGAACCGCACAAACTAGAGGCCGAGAGGGGATGCTCTTATCCGCGGCTTTCTTTCGATGCCTCATGGGCTGAAATGCATAAGAGAAATGACTTCACTCAAAGCTACAAGACCAAACAACACTGGATTTTCATTGCATAGACTTCATTTTTGGATGAAAGCTCATTTTAAAAGGTGCGTTCACACCAGACGCGAATTAAGCAAATAAATCGCGCTATTCGACAGTATATATTGTTTCGGATTTTCTGCCTCCGCTCGTTATCACGTCACTGCTAGAGCAAGCTCCTGATTAGTTAACGCGGCTCGAATATCTGCCATCTGAATGAAGCGTTACGCGCAAATGATTTACATGTTAAGTCAATGCAAATACGCGATACACAATCCTGTAGCGCTATTTGCGCGAATGAGGCGGCGCGAATCAATTAAGCGGTGCGAATTGAGCGTTTGATACGCAATTCGCAGGAATAGCGTGAATCGCACAAGTTGAAAAATCTGAACTTTGGCGGATATTCATGCCGCGTTAACCAATCAGGAGCTTGATTTCAGTACACAACTGATCCTGCTTTCATGTGTCTAGACAACTGGATTTACTGCATCAGCAGTGAGGATCTGGGACGTCCCGTTTCATAATGGATTGACTGTAGCATGAGGCCGGGCAGTTTGCTGCTTTATATGCCAGAAGCATCGTCTTCATTGGGATTCTGCCATTTAAAAACAACCGAGACCTCAATAGAGACTCTTACCATTCTGTGCAAGTTGACCCTGAAGTTCATGTTATCATCGTGAAGAAAGGCATCGGCGTACTGATCCTATAAAACACACAGCGAGAGGACAAACGGTCAAACAGTGAACGAACTCACAGGGGAAAAAAATATTACCCACAATGCATTACCTCGGCTATGCAGGTCAGAATGATGAGGCACAGCCTGGCACTGTTGAGTCTGTGTTCATCTGAAAGCATACAGAGGAAAAATACTGTAAGATGTGCACAAAAAAACTGGCTCAAAACCAAGAGAAATAAATGGCTGCGTTCCAAATTCTAGGGAGCTCCCTCCTTAGGCAACATTTTAAGGCACTTTGGCATAGAAACTTTTCCAACATGTAGATAAGCTAATTCCGCCTTACCTTCTTTTGTAAAAATTAAAAACTGCATGCATCCTTTGCAAAGAATCCAAAATGGTGGTTAAAGCGGGAAAAATGCTGATAATTACAATAATGCCATTAATCTAATCTATTTTAGCTAAAATGTACGTTCTTTGTGTTTTTATGCTTATGAGAGTATCATGTTATTAGCTTAGTGACATGCTAACACCAAACTCCACTGAAGTCAATAACGGTTCTGTTTGACTTTGGATGCTGCTTAGGTAGGCGCAAGGAAGCTCACTAGGTTTTGGACAGCAGAGAGGAGAGAAACAATGATATCTTGCCTTTGGTGTCCTGCATAACAATGGAGGAATATTTGAGGAAGGTTATAAGAAGATTACTCGTCTGCAAGTTTGGGTCCAGAGGAAGCTCAGGATTATTCATCACTGCAAGAGAATGTAAGCATGGTGAATCATTTCTGAAAATGATCATTCGCCACAATTTGTGTACTTATACTACACACTAAACGTACATACTTAGTAGGGGTGGGCGATATGACCTCAATCTTATATCACGATATGACAAATTTTATATCACGATAACAATATATATCATGATAGTGATTCTTTTTTTAAAAAAGGTTATTATATTATATTAAAATCTTTAATACCATGTAATTTTCATAATCCTAGTCACCAATGTCAATATCAAACTAATACAAGCCTAAAGAGAGAGAGATAAACTCAACCTCGCTGAAGATAAATAAACAGTCAGTGATGAAATAAGGATAAGAAACTAATTGCAATAGGACAAATAATACAATAAATAAGAAACACTACATACATTGCGTAAATTATATCTATCTATGATAGATATAATTAACACGTGTATTAGATTCTATACATATTATAAATATATAATTATTATTTATTCTCATTAAAGTTACAAAAGTGATTTAGTCGAGCAGTGAGAGATGTTATGATTAACATGAATGGCAGACAGAACGAATATTGGACCGCTTCCCCTTTAAGACCGAAGTCCGGATCTAATACACTGTTGCGTTGCGTTTTCTCTTCCTGCCATTTACTCGCTCTTAAGACCTAAATCGCTGTGTTTATGAGGATACTTGCAAAGATGGGTATTCTGACGCATATAAGTGTGTACTTCAAAGTCGGCAAAAAAGAAAAGGCACGCTCCTCTCACACAGAAAGAGACGGCGCGTGCATATAGGAGGTGTTTGACGGAGCACACATATAGCTCTGTTGTTTGATTTTCAACTGCTTAAAATCGGTTGTTTTAAATCTGCAGTGCTTAAAAACACGGCAAACATGCTGATTTACTTCCGGTTTGTCGTTGACGCGTTTCTGAGCTGAATCTCCGCCAAGCCAATTGTTTATCGTCTATTTTCTATCTTAAATTCCGATTTGATACACAATAATTTGTGTTTCTATAACGTGTGAATATATTCCCGATCGCATTCTGCAACGAGAATAATTAGAGCGGCTTGTTATCGCAAGTTTTATTTTGATTTCCCAAGTCCGCTATTAGCTTATAGCCCGTTAGCAAAGCCAGCGCGGGTTCCGCTAACACAGCAAAAAACCCTTTTTCACACACGCATACACACATTTAACATTGTTTCACTGTTACTTGCTTAAATGGCAGATTCGTGTCTACCTTTGTGTGCAGGTGAGGACACGTTCGAGCTGCATTCGGCGCAGCTGGAGCTGGAGGCCGTGGAGACACGGATCCGCGAGCTGCTTGGGAAACAGGCCCAGCTGAGGAAACGGATAAGCACGAGCCTCGTCAGACTGGTCGTGGCGGCGGTGTCGCAAAAATATATAGTGATATTCTCAATGTTACTCAGAAAACAGGATACAGGTTTGACTCATTCGAAATACTTATGCTCAATGTTAAACTGTCAGATAAGCAAAATAAATCTGTCCTATCTCTTGCTCTGGCTACTGTGTATAGACCGCCAGGGCCATATACAGATTTTCTAAAAGAATTTGCAGATTTCCTCTCAGACCTATTGGTTACTGTTGATAAAGCACTAATTGTTGGAGATTTTAACATTCACGTTGATAATACAAATGATGCGTTAGGACTTGCGTTTACTGACCTAATAAACTCTTTTGGTGTCAAGCAAAATGTCACCGGGCCCACGCATCTTTTTAATCATACGCTAGATTTAATAATATCGCATGGAATTGATCTAACTGATATAGATATCATACCTCAAAGTGATGATGTTACTGACCATTTCCTTGTATCATGCATGTTGCATATTACTGATATTAACTATATGGCTCCGCGTTATCGTCCAGGCAGAATTATTATTCCAGCCACTAAAGACAGATTCACCAATAACCTGCCTGATTTATCTCAACTGCTCTGTGTACCCATAAATACAGATGAACTAGACACAATTACTAGCAACATGGGAACTATCTTCTCTAATATGTTAGAAACTGTTGCACCCATCAAATTAAAAAAGGTTAGAGAAAAAAGTGCTGCGCCATGGTACAACAGTTATACCCATTCTCTCAAGAAAGAAACTCGTATTCTTGAGCGCAAATGGAGAAAAACTAACTTGGAAGTCTTTAGAATTGCGTTGAAAAACAGTATGTCCAACTATAGACAGGCTCTAAAAACTGCAAGAACCGAGTATATCCGCAAACTCATAGATAATCACCAAAACAATCCAAGGTTTTTATTTAGCACAGTGGCTAGATTAACAAATAAACAGATGTCACCCGATCTAAATATTCCCTCACAGTTTAATAGTAATGACTTTATGAATTTCTTCACTGATAAAATAGATAACATCAGAAATACAATAACAAATGTAGATTCTACAGCATCTAGTACTTCACCTTCATTCATCGCACCCAAAGAAAAACTGCATTGCTTTACAATTATAGGACAAGATGAGCTAAATAAACATATCACTGCATCTAAACCAACAACATGTTTATTAGATCCTGTCCACTAAACTATTGAAAGAGTTGTTACCTGTAGCAGAAGAACCGCTTCTCAATATTATTAACTCCTCGTTATCTTTAGGTCACGTCCCAAAACCATTTAAACTGGCAGTTATTAAGCCTCTTATTAAGAAACCAAAATTAGATCCTTGTGAACTGGCAAACTACAGGCCCATTTCAAATCTTCCTTTATGTCGAAAATATTAGAAAAAGTAGTGTCTGCTCAATTGTGCTCCTTTTTGCAAAAAAATGATATCTATGAAGAATTTCAGTCAGGTTTCAGGCCCCGCCATAGCACAGAAACTGCACTTGTTAAAATTACAAATGACTTGCTACTTGCGTCAGACAAAGGCTGCATCTCGTTGCTAGTTTTACTTGATCTTAGTGCTGCGTTCGACACTATAGATCATTACATACTCATAGATTGATTTTAAAACTATACAGGTATTCAAGGGCAGGCTCTAAGATGGTTTAGATCCTACCTGTCCGATCGCTACCACTTTGTTCATTTAAACGGGGAGGCATCTCAATTATCACCAGTAAAGTATGGAGTACCACAAGGATCTGTCCTAGGTCCTCTATTATTTTCATTATATATGCTGCCCCTTGGTAATATTATTAGAAAATACGGGATTAGTTTCCATTGTTATGCTGATGACACTCAACTATATATCTCAACAAAACCAGATGAAACTTCTAAACTATCTAAGCTAACGGAGTGTGTTAAAAATATAAAAGATTGGATGACCAGTAATTTTCTCCTATTAAATTCAGATAAGACCGAGATATTACTTATTGGACCTAAAGACAGCACACAGAATCTCTTGGATTACAATCTGCAACTAGACGGATGTACTGTTACTTCCTCTACAGTTAAAAATCTGGGTGTTATATTAGACAGCAACCTATCTTTTGAAAATCATATTTCCAATGTTACAAAAACAGCATTCTTCCATCTTAGAAACATTTCCAAGCTACGGAACATGTTAAGTGTTTCTGATGCAGAAAAGCTAGTTCATGCATTCATGACCTCTAGACTGGACTATTGTAATGCACTGCTAGGTGGTTGTCCTGCATCTTCAATAAACAAGCTACAGATAGTACAAAATACTGCGGCTAGAGTCCTTACCAGGTCAAGAAAATATGACCATATTACTCCAATTTTACAGTCTCTGCACTGGCTACCTATTAAGTTTCGTATCAGTTACAAAATATTATTACTTGCCTATAAGGCCCTAAATGATTTAGCTCCTGCGTACCTAACTAATCTTTTATCACGCTACAATCCAACCCGCTCCCTAAGGTCGCAAAACTCTGGACTCTTGGTAGTACCTAGGATAGCAAAGTCCACAAAAGGAGGTAGAACTTTTTCATATCTGGCTCCTAAACTGTGGAATAGCCTTCCTGAAAACGTTCGGGGTTCAGACACACTCTCTCTGTTTAAATCTAGATTAAAGACGCATCTCTTTAGCCAAGCATTCATATAATGCCTCTCATAATCTTGTACTGCCAGTCTATCTGAACAAATGCACATTATAATGCTTGAGCTTGGGTTATACTGATAATTTCATCCAGGGTTATTCCTGGATGGAACAACTGCTACGCTAATTGTCTTACTGTTTCTATGTTACTGCCACGGGATTAACATCCCGTGGTAGTTAGGAATTACACAAGCTTCAGTCTGGATCCTACCCTTAAACGATAGAGATGACCGAACACCTGAGAAGAGACGACGACAACCCCTCAGAGGACCTCCGAGATGAGCCCCAGAGACAGATCTCCAGTGAGGACCTCGTCACCTAGACATCCATCGGGGAAAGACCCCTGGAACCAGTGGACCACTTACACTCTGACTTTGCTGCAGTTGGAACAAACTACTGATTCGTCTGGCCGGAGGGGAACTGGCCCCCCGACTGAGCCTGGTTTCTCCCAAGGTTTTTTTTCTCCATTCTGTCACCGATGGAGTTTTCGTTCCTTGCCGCTGTCGCCTCTGGCTTGCTCAGTTGGGGACACTTCATTTCCAGCACAATCATCGACTTGATTGCACAGATACTATTTAAACTGAACTAAGCTGGACAATGCCATTACTAAATTCAATAATGAAATGCATTCAGCTGATAATTGAGTGTTAAATCCTGTCATTTTACATTATTGACACAATTTGCCTATTTTGATATTGTGCAGTGCTTTGTTACAATTTGTATTGTTAAAGGCGCTATATAAATAAAGGTGACTTGACTTGACTTAAAAACACGTCACCATGCTACAGATGTAGCCTCTCGTTTAGGAAAGAGCTCCTGGTTGTGTCCTAGTTGGTCGTTCTCTTCTCCACTTGCTTCTGTGTCCCCTTCACGCCCCGTGGTGGGCGGCGTATAAAGATCGCAGTTACTCAAATGATGAAAAGGTATTACCGGAAACAATGTATTTTGCGACACCACAATATAAACGATAGAACATAATATGAAACGATATACTTTTTATTTTGTCCATCCGATATATATCGTCATATCGCACAGCCCTAATACTTGGTATTGAGAAAGTCCACACTTTAGAGTAGGTAGCAACATTTAAACAGCGTTTTGACAACACAGACCCCCTTTTTGTGATGTTAGCATATTTGCATTTAGATGAATTCATGTCCATCATTATCTAAGTTCATTACTTATGTGGGAATGTCATATTACATTTTCATTAACTGAAAAATTCAACAGACTCCAGGTATCACTAAATTAGAACGATTACTAAAAAGTGACTGGTATCGTTAAATTAGAACAATTATTAAAACGTGACAGGTATCGTTAAATTAGAACGATTATTAAAACGTGACCAGTAACGTAAAATTAGAACGATTATTAAAACATGACGGGTATCCTTAAATTAGAACGATTACTAAAACGTGACAGGTATCGATAAATTAGAACGATTACTAAAACGTGACAGGTAACGTAAAATTAGAACGATTATTAAAACGTGACGGGTATTGTTAAATTAGAACGATTATTAAAACGTGACGGGTATCGTTAAATTAGAACGATTACTAAAACGTGACAGGTAACGTAAAATTAGAACGATTATTAAAACGTGACCAGTAACGTAAAATTAGAACGATTATTAAAACGTGACGGGTATCCTTAAATTAGAACGATTACTAAAACGTGACAGGTATCGATAAATTAGAACGATTACTAAAACGTGACAGGTAACGTAAAATTAGAACGATTATTAAAACGTGACGGGTATTGTTAAATTAGAACGATTATTAAAACGTGACGGTATCGTTAAATTAGAACGATTATTAAAACGTGACAGGTATCGTTAAATTATAACGATTATTAAAACGTGAGAGGTATCGTTAAATTATAACGATTATTAAAACGTGACAGGTAACGTTAAATTATAACGATTATTAAAACGTGACAGGTAAAGTTAAATTAGAACGATTACTAAAACGTGACAGGTATCGTTAAATTAGAACGATTACTAAAAAGTGACTGGTATCGTTAAATTAGAACAATTATTAAAACGTGACGGTATCGTTAAATTAGAACGATTATTAAAACGTGACGGGTAACGTAAAATTAGAACGATTATTAAAACGTGACGGGTATCCTTAAATTAGAACGATTACTAAAACGTGACAGGTATCGATAAATTAGAATGATTACTAAAACGTGACAGGTAACGTAAAATTAGAACGATTATTAAAACGTGACGGGTATCGTTAAATTAGAACGATTATTAAAACGTGACGGGTATCGTTAAATTAGAACGATTATTAAAACGTGACAGGTATCGTTAAATTAGAACGATTATTAAAACGTGAGAGGTATCGTTAAATTATAACGATTATTAAAACGTGACAGGTAACGTTAAATTATAACGATTATTAAAACGTGACAGGTAACGTTAAATTATAACGATTATTAAAACGTGACAGGTAAAGTTAAATTAAAACGATTATTAAAACGTGACAGGTATCATTAAATTAGAACGATTATTAAAACGTGACAGGTAACCTTAAATTAGAACGATTATTTAAACGTGACAGGTAACGTTAAATTAGAACGATTATTAAAACATGACAGGTAACGTTAAATTAGAACGATTATTAAAACGTGACAGGTAACGTTAAATTAGAACGATTATTAAAACATGACAGGTAACGTTAAATTAGAACGATTATTAAAACATGACAGGTAACGTTAAATTAGAACGATTATTAAAACGTGACAGGTAAAGTTAAATTAGAATGATTATTAAAATGTTAAAGGTATCGTTAAATTAGAACGATTATTAAAACGTGACAGGTAACGTTAAATTAGAACGATTATTAAAATGTGACCGGTATCGTTAAATTAGAACGATTATTAAAATGTTAAAGGTATCGTTAAATTAGAACGATTATTAAAACGTGACAGGTAACGTTAAATTAGAACGATTATTAAAATGTGACCGGTATCGTTAAATTAGAACGATTATTAAAAGGTGACAGGTAACGTTAAATTAGAACGATTATTAAAACGTGACCGGTAACGTTAAATTAGAACAATTATTAAAACGTGACAGGTATTGTTAAATTAGAACGATTATTAAAATGTTAAAAGGTATCGTTAAATTAGAACGATTATTAAAATGTGACCGGTATCGTTAAATTAGAACGATTATTAAAACGTGAAAGGGAACGTTAAATTAGAGAGATTATTAAAATGTTAAAGGTATCGTTCAATTAGAACGATTAAAACGTGACGGTATCGTTAAATTAGAACGATTATTAAAACGTGACCGGTATCGTTAAATTAAAACGTGACAGGTATCGTTAAATTAGAACGATTATTAAAACGTGACCGGTATCGTTAAATTAGAACGATTATTAAAACGTGACAGGTAACGTTAAATTAGAACGATTATTAAAACGTGACAGGTAACGTTAAATTTAGAACGATTATTAAAATGTTAGAGGTATCGTTAAATTAGAACGATTATTAAAATGTGACCGGTATCGTTAAATTAGAACGATTATTAAAATGTTAAAGGTATCGTTAAATTAGAACGATTATTAAAATGTGACCGGTATCGTTAAATTAGAACGATTATTAAAACGTGACCGGTAACGTTAAATTAGAACGATTACTAAAACGTGACCGGTATTGTTAAATTAGAACGATTATTAAAATGTTAAAGGTATCGTTCAATTAGAACGATTATTAAAACGTGAAAGGGAACGTTAAATTAGAGAGATTATTAAAATGTTAAAGGTATCGTTCAATTAGAACGATTATTAAAACGTGACGGTATCGTTAAATTAGAACGATTATTAAAACGTGACCGGTAACGTTAAATTAGAACAATTATTAAAACGTGACCAGTATTGTTAAATTAGAACGATTATTAAAATGTTAAAGGTATCGTTAAATTAGAACGATTATTAAAATGTTAAAGGTATCGTTCAATTAGAACGATTATTAAAACGTGAAAGGGAACGTTAAATTAGAGAGATTATTAAAATGTTAAAGGTATCGTTCAATTAGAACGATTATTAAAACGTGACGGTATCGTTAAATTAGAACGATTATTAAAACGTGACAGGTATCGTTAAATTAAAACGTGACAGGTATCGTTAAATTAGAACGATTATTAAAACGTGACAGGTATCGTTAAATTAGAACGATTATTAAAACGTGACAGGTATCGTTAAATTAGAACGATTATTAAAACGTGAGAGGTATCGTTAAATTAGAACGATTATTAAAACGTGAAAGGTATCGTTAAATTAGAACGATTATTAAAATGTGACAGGTAACGTTAAATTAGAACAATTATTAAAACGTGAGAGGTATCGTTAAATTAGAACGATTACTAAAACGTAACAGGTAACGTTAAATTAGAACGATTACTAAAACGTGACAGGTAACGTTAAATTAAAATGATTATTAAAACGTGAAAGGTATTGTTAAATTAGAATGATTATTAAAAAGTTATAATATCATTATAGCTACAGTGCTCCACGTAAATGAGTACACCCCCTTTGAAAAGTAAAATTTTAAACAATATCTCAATGAACACAAAAACATTTTCCAAAATGTTGACAAGACTAAGTTTTATATAACATCTGTTTAACTTATAACATAAAAGTAAGGTTAATAATATAACTTAGAGAACAACATTTTCAGTTTTACTCAAATTAGGGTGATGCAAAAATGAGTACACCCCACGGAAAGTCTCTGAAGCAAAGCTAAATTTTAGACTACAAATGTCTAATTTAACAAGAATTCAACCACAGGTGAGTCTAATTATTCATTACACAGGTGACAGTTGACTATAAAAGGGTGTTACTTAAAGAAAACCCCTTCCTATTTCATGCTGTCAGTAATGGCACCACATGGAAGAGAAATGTCAAGAAAATAATTTCTTTACACAAGAAAGGTGAAGGCTACAAGAAGATCAGCAAAGCTTTACTTATCAGTCAGAATACTGTAGCAAAAGTGGTACAAACATTTAAAAAAGATGGAACTGCAACCATCTCACAGAGACGTCCAGGTCGTCCACGGAAGTTAACACCTCGTCAGGAGCGTCTTCTGATGAGAAGGGTTGAAGAAAATCGACATGCAAGTTCACTGCAGTCATCTAAAGAAGTAGAAAGCCAAACCGGGGTGACTATTTCCCGTGACACAATACGGCGTACACTGCAGAGGAATGGCATGCATGGGTGCCGTCCACGAAAGAAGCCTCTCCTAAAGCCCAGGCACAAAAAAGCCTGCCTAGACTTTGCCAGGGCCCATGCTGACAAAGATGAAGACTACTGGGACTCTATACTCTGGAGTGATGAGACCAAGATAAATGTTTTTGGAACTGATGGCTTCAAAACTGTGTGGCGTCGCAAAGGTGAGGAATACAAAGAAAAATGCATGGTGCCTGCAGTGAAACATGGGGGTGGCAGTGTCCTTATGTGGGGCTGCATGAGTGCTGCTGGTGTCGGGGAGCTGCATTTCATTGATGGCATCACGAATTCACAAATGTACTGCTCTATACTGAAAGAGAAGATGCTACCATCACTCCGTGCCCTTGGTCGTCGTGCACTTTTCCAACATGACACTGATCCTAAACACACATCTAAGGCCACTGTTGGATTTCTGAAGAAGAACAGGGTGAAAGTGATTCAGTGGCCAAGTATGTCTCCTGATCTGAACCCAATCGAACACCTATGGGGAATTCTGAAGAGACAAGTTGAGCATCACTCTCCATCCAGCATCCAATCTCTAAAAGAGGTCATTCTTGAAGAATGGAAAAAGATAGATCTGGCAAAATGTCGCCAACTTGTTCATTCCATGCCTAGAAGACTTGGTGCTGTCATTAAAAATCATGGAGGCCATACAAAGTACTAGATTTAGTCGTTTTTGTTGTGGGGTGTACTCATTTTTGCATCACCCTAATTTGAGTAAAACTGAAAAATGTCGTTCTCTAAGTTATATTATTAACCTTACTTTCATGTTATAAGTTAAACAGATGTTATATTAAACTTAGTCTTGTCAACATTTTGGAAATGTTTTTTGTGTTCATTGAGATATTGTTTAAAATGTTACTTTTCAAAGGGGATGTACTCATTTACGCTGAGCACTGTTTATTCCTTGTTGTGAACAGGCTGTAAGTATATTGAGAATGTTTCTCGTGTTATCCTGATTACAGATGATTGAGCTCTGCTGCTATATTCAAGCAGGAGAACACGCCACATCCACCACGGGAGCTTCAGTCAGCCAGATCCGAGTGGATTTAATATTTCATACAGCTAATGGATATCAAGTTTTTAAAAGGTTGCAATGCAAAAAGCAGCATAGAAGTTACACGTGTTTTAGAGGCAAATGTAAGTCTGGAGTCAGTATAAGGAAGTGAAATGTCGGCTCTACAATATAAAAGCCTGGAATTACGATTCAAAGGGTCATTTGCTGAACAACAGCTGCTTAAAAAGCTCAAAGCGTTTCATTATTCAAACAAGCCTCACATCTGGTTACTGCGTTTACTATTTAAACAGCCTCTGCAAGTATTAGATTCTCATTCGGGGCATGTATTTCTACTTTAGTGCTCTGCAGAATAAAGCAGGTCATGTGGGTTTGACATGAGGGTGAGTGAATGCTATTTTAACACTAGTTACTCACTGTCCAGAGAGGGCGGTGTGGTGCCCAGTGGGGTCAGAGGAGAGGCTGGGACGGGCACAGCCGGGGTTGTTGCAATGTCAATCTCCGGATGGCTCTGTGATTGACAATTACAGATGCAAAGATAAACCATAACCATCAATGTATAAGATAGGACAGGCCTAATCATACATGCATATGTCAGTGCGAAAAGATAAGTACAAGTCACTTGGTGCTGACCTGTGCAAGAACCGTGATGAAGTTTCTGTTGAGATGTACAGCCTCATAGAGAGCGAGCAGGATGGCTTCATTAGTCCTAAAGGACGATTAAGTCATCAGACATGTGGAGCATTTGATTTAATAATAGAAGAATATACATTTCAAGATTTGATAGAGAATCTATCAGCGCTGGAGACTTATGGAGCTGATCTGACCTTCATATATAGTTCTCTTCAAAGGCTCGCTTTTTTTTAAAGAATTAGCACTTTTATTCAGAAAGGTTGCTTTATATTGATCAAAAGTGACAATAATTACTTTTAGAATGTTAAAAGCCTTTCTGTTTCAAATAAATGCTGTTAATTTGAACTTTCATCACGGAATCATGTGAAAGGATCATGTGACACTGTGACATGTGGAATATGTTTTAACATATTACAACAGAAAACACTTATTTTAAATTGTAATAATATTTCACATTACTGATTTTACTGTATTTTTTTATCAAATAAATGCAGCCTTAGTGAGCAGAAGATACTTCTTTCAAAAACATTTAAAAAAAAATCTTACCAACCCCAAATGTTTGTAGGTAAGCTTTATATAAAAAATGCCATCACCAACTGAAATGTTTTCATTTTTACTTACTGTATTGACAGCTTCTCATCTGCGTCAGCGATAAACATACTGCCCACCTGCAGACCAAAGAATTATTATGGAAAATATGTAGCTGCAATGTCATTTCATTGTACGGAAAAGAGCAACGTGAACATTCTGCTACATTTCTTCTTTTGTGTTCCACAGAAACAAAAAAAGTGAAACAGCTTGAAAAGACATGTAGGGCCCTATGATTTCCATGATGTGGAAAACGGAATCACAGAATCTAGTCAGAAAAAAACGGAATTTTCTGTGAAACGTAGAATCATGGAATCTAATCAAAAAATGGAATTTTCTGTGTAATTTAGAATCACGGAATCTAATCAGAAAAAAATATATTTTCTGTGTAATGCAGAATTTCACGGAATTTGACACATTTTGGATGGATACATAAAAAGTAGGTCAGTACACTTAAATCAAAAAGCGATATGCACTAGTGTCTGTTAATATTAAGCCACAAAAATACTATTTAAACATGAATCCTGCATGTTCTGTGTGTCTCAGTATGAATGAATTCTGCAGATGTGATTTTGTTTACACCACACATACTTGAAGCGTGTGACACTCACTATGTTTTCAGCCTCTATATCAGTACATAAACACATGAACATGGTCACAAGAACTGCTCTGAGAGTCACTTCATGAGCATTTTACTGTTTCTATTGAGAAAAAACTATGGTCATATCACATACAAGCATAAATGATCTTCACAAGCAACCCATCAAAATAAAAGTTTGGTTTAACTTGAAGAAACTGTGACAAATATATTACTTAATGTAATGATAATACTACTACTACTAATCAAATGTATTAAAACTTGATTTTTATATTTACCAGAATTGTTTTTTGCAGAAAAATGTAAATACACCGCAGTATTTCTGGGAAAATAAATATAATACATATTTTTTACAAAATCAATTATGCTTTTGATTATTAATATTTAATGAAAAAATTCAAATGGAATCCAGATAATTCATGGAAAACTAAATTAAATAAATACAACTGAATTTGAGAAAATAATAAAAAAAATTATAGGGCCGTAAAAATGTAATTTTTGTTAAACTTTTAATAAATTGCTGATTAATATTGTACATTTCATGATTTCAATTAATTAGACATGCTTTTTGATGAATAAAATACAACTTAAAAATTAAAACAGAGTCTATAAATATTAAAATGGAGAAAAACGGAATCTAGAAAAATGTAAACAATTTTTTTTTTAAATAAATCGCATTTGAAAAAAAATAAAACGCAATTTGAGAAAAAATAAAACTGATTTGTTCATAAGGCCCTAGACATGAATAAATGATAAAAGAGTTATATACCATGCTGGTAAGGGTGGAGAAAAAGCCTCCTTGGTTTTCTTCTTCTTTGTCTTTATACTGTCTGTGGAAACCAGATGGATCACATTAAATCTTTCACACACGCTTCTCAAAAACAAAACAACAAAGATTGCATGTTACCTATTGTACTCTGCAAGTGCGTGGTGGATGACCATTCCCATGCCCTGTGAGAAGATCAGTTTTATTAGACCAGTGCATGACAATGACAAAAAAAATATCTTGATTTTCAAGAATCTCGCTAACTACTCACATCCAGGGTTGGCTCGTCGTCCACTATTGACAGTTTCACAATATAAGGATTCACAGACTACAATTAAAGGAAACAATCAATCGCACAGGAATATTACAAACAATGCTTCATGACTAGAACAATATATTGTATTAGTACAAACATCACTGTGCATTTACCTCATACTTCCTGTAGTTGACCAGCAGAGCCAAAAGTACCACAGCATCATATCCGTGCTGCGCTCGACTGGAAACGTCAGACAGAATCTGGACAAAAAGAGGGGAATGAAATTATAATGCACAGGTAAAATCATACCACACATAATTCCCCCAATCTCAGTTTTACCTGAAGAATGGCTTCAAATATACTGTTGATCATCACATACTCCAGTATGGTATTCTGACTAATATTATCTGTCACCTGCAAGAAAAAAAACACATTATATCCACATCCCTAGTGTGTACTGTGTCCATTTATATGAATACACACATTCATGTTAAGGAAATTGTTTTGATTTGTATACCTAAGAATAAGAATATATATATATATATATATATATAAATACATTTTTTTAATATATATACATATATGTGTGTGTATTATATATATATATAATAAATATAAACTGTACATAAAGTATGTAAACAAACTTTTATTTTAAAGTGATTAATCGCGATTAATCGTTTTGCAGCCCTAGCCCTCCCGCTCAGGCCATCTGAGATGTAGATGAGTTTGTTTCTTCATCAGATTTGGAGAAATGTAGCATTACATCACTTGCTCACCAATGGATGTGAATGGGTGCCGTCAGAATGAGAGTCCAAACAGCTGATAAAAACATCACAATACACACCACTCCAGTCCATCAGTTAATGCCTTGTGAAGACAAAAGCTGCATGTTTGTAAGAAACAAATCTACTATTAAATTTAAACCATTGCTTATAAAGATATGAGTTAATAACCCATAATAACGCTTCCTTCAGTGAAAAAGTGCATCTTCTGTTGTCTCTCACATCAAAATCCAGCCACATATTTGTTTAGAGCTGCTTTGGACTGATTTCACTTGTAAACCGTGTTTGATCTGTGCAGATTTCTCTCCTGATTCAGACCAGAACCCTTTTTCACTGGAGGAAACGTTTTTTTATGGATAGAGGACTCGTATTTTAGCCAGAAGCAACGGTTTGAAGCTAAAGCTAGTCTTCACGATGGACTCGTTTCTTACAAACACACATTTTTTGTCTTCACAAGACATTGTTTGTTGGATTGGTGTGGATTACTTGTGATGTTTTTATCACCAGTTTGGACTCTCATTCTGACGGCACCCATTCACATCCATTGCTGAAATGCAACATTTCTCCAAATCTGATGAAGAAATAAACTCATCTACAACTTTCATTTTTGCGTGAACTATTCCTTTATGTTCTGTCGCTATAATTCTGAAATTGTTAATATTTTAACGTCTATTCCTGGTGCAATGACACCCATTGAAATGGACCGATTTTTGCTTGCTTTTACAAACTAAGCAGCAAGTTGAGAAATTTACTATGGAAGTGAAGGTGAGCAGAGTTTTACAAAAAGAGTGCAGAAGAATGAATGCACTGATCTTACAGTGACCAGACACAGCAGTAGTTTTAAACATAAACTCTTCAGACTCTCTGATCCATCACCGCACAGCAGACTGTCCAGGCTCTCCATTAGCTCCTGTGTGCACAATTACATTACAGCTCAACTCAGCATTCAATAGAAACGTCCAGATCGTGTGTTAGCAGGACAGACGACTGACCTTCATTCGGAGCTCAGCTTTGTCGAAGCCCATCAGCATGTTGATGATGTCAAAGCCCGTGGCGGATTTGTTCTTCTGGTGAACTCCTCTGAACAGTGCACAAAGAGTCTGCACAGAGAGACAGGAGGACACTGTGTGCTTCTCATGTCTTTGTCAAAAGCAATTGTTACATTTTCTGAATGCCAAACGGTAACTGAATGTATGGTGTACAAGAGACCAAAAGATGCAGATGAGCTGAAGGCCTGTCAAAGAAACCTGGGCTTCCATACCACCTCAGCAGT
The DNA here is from genome assembly GCA_003573665.1 of Oxygymnocypris stewartii. Lineage (NCBI taxonomy): Eukaryota > Metazoa > Chordata > Actinopteri > Cypriniformes > Cyprinidae > Oxygymnocypris > Oxygymnocypris stewartii. The sequence goes on along the minus strand of QVTF01019717.1, from coordinate 2,235,057 downwards.
GCCACAAACTGATCACCTCCATGCCACGCCGAATTGAGGCAGTAATTAAAGCAAAAGAAGCCCCTACCAAGTATTGAGTACATATACAGTAAATGAACATACTTTCCAGAAGGCCAACAATTCACTAAAAATGTTTTTGTATTGGTCTTATGAAGTATTCTAATTTGTTGAGGGTTTTTGTTAAATGTGAGCCTAAATCCTCACAATTAAAACAACCAAAGACTTAAACTACTTCAGTCTGTGTGCATTGAATTTATTTAATACACGAGTTTCACAATTTGAGTTGAATTACTGAAATAAATGAACTTTTCCACGACATTCTAATTTATTGAGATGCACCTGTATAACAGCATTTATTTGAAATCGAGATCTTTTGTAACATTATTAATGTCTTTACTGTCACTTTTGATTAATGTGTCCTTGCTAAATAATAGTAATTTATTTATTTTTTAAAAGCTTCCTGGCCTTAAATATTGAATGTTAATCTATTTTTACATGACTGTTATATTTTATGACAACTAAGTACATTTCACCACATAATTATCATCATTGTAAAAAAATGTAATTAATAAATAAAATAGAAATTGTAGGGAATTTAACTTGTGGGTTGTAATGCCATTACTATCAATGGTTAACCTTATTAGATTAGATAAATAAAAATCCTAAATGGACACAACGATTAAAAATAAATTAAGTATAAGTAGCTCTACAATCATTTAAAAAGTACATAATTATTTGATCAAATTGCAGTGAAGACTTTTACAAATATGTTTGTAATTGACAAAAATAATATAAATACACATTATTTTAAATGATTTATTTTCTTTATATTAAATCAGCAGCAAATGAAAAATCTTCTGTGAAACACTAGCCGGACATTGATTATTTGAAGCATATCAGTGTTATGAACATGTTGTGTAGGTTTTACCTGAAGCGCATTGACTACTTTGATCTGGTGCTCTTCACCCAGAGCTTGAACGCAGTGATGGAACAAACTGTTGATGTTGTCTTTGATTTTCATGACTTCATCCCCATCCAGAGACTCCAGCTTCCCCTCCAGATACTCCAGATTGACCTGCTCAAAGCACACAGATCGACAATATAGTCCCTGCATTCATTAAACCGCTCCACGGAAAAGTTTTTCATGATGTGTATCTGCCACAGACCTTCATCAGAAACAGCTCGTCCCAGAAGCGAGGATTGTTCTTAGTAGGATCTTCTTTCTGATGGGAAGAGCAAAAACAATGTCTATATTTGCACCAATATATTCCATTTAAAACATTTCCATTCAAATAAATGACATGAATCATCATTATTATTATTAATTATTATGGATTTATTGCACTCTGTTGCTTTGCAGTGACACAGTCATGTTACTTTAAAGCAGTGAATTACGCATTTCCATGAACAAAACACATCTGTACATATAAGCTAATTTATACATTTCAACAGGATACAAAAAAATACATATAGTTCATATACATATATACACAAACATACAAATCTGGGTAATTATTTACAGATTGAAATCCGTTACTGATTACATGAACTGTAGTTAGTAACGTAATCTCATTTTTGGTCATGTATTCGGAGTACTTTAGATTAGTTTTTTATCAAACGTGTTTTAAATGTACCATTAAACATAGCATGTTGATATACAAAAGCAAAGGAAAAGAAAATGTATGGATTGAAATGTATTGTCTGTTTTCGGGAATATAACCAAATCTGAATAGTATGACACACAGCAGCATTTAAAAGAGGAAAACAGAGGAATCAATAAATTATGAATAATTTAATGCCATTGTGTGAATAATATGTAATCATGCAATCCATAAAGAAATAACTGTAATCTGATTATGAGCAAATATATACATATATATATATATTAATGGTGTCAAAATTAGCGTGTTAACGCAGGAGATACATTTTTTCAGATTAACTGATAAAGGTGAAAAAAAAGCCTTAAAACTGTGTGCATGCATGTAATATGTTTTATATGCATCACATTTAAGAACATGTCTCTGAAATGGCTTTAAAAACTGTCCTGAGACCCCCCCAGCACTGTCTCCCTCATCTAACACACCCGATTCAACTCGTCCACTCACTAGTAGAGACTTTAAGACCCGAAGTGTGTCAGAAAACGTGAAGAGAGTTCGTGTCACGTTCAGCAGCAGCTTTTAAAGCAATAGCAGGCAAATAAGCTAATAACCAGATGCTGCGATGTATATTAGTGCAAGAACAAAAGAAAAAGTTAATCAATAACTTTTATGACTTTAAGGGTTCCTCTATATTTAATTTAGAAATGTAGTGTTTGGTAACTATTAATTTTCTGTTTATTTATGCTGAAGGGCACAGGTAGCTAAATATGTTATTTATTATAATGGGTTCATGTGAAGAATGTTTAAAGTTCACTTAAATTAGCAGTTAAGTCTAATAAATGTTCAAATTGATATCTCTCAATTATACTGTAATGCTGAACAGTCAATGGTTAAATATTAAGGGGAAAAACTATTTTATAGAGACATCGGTAGTATTGATATTAGTGATGCTGGCCTTCAATCATAAAAAAAGATGTCATTAAAGAAATATAAAAAATATACTGTCTTTATATTGTTTGTTCATATTTGAAGATTGAATGTGAAATTATTGCAATATAAAAGTATATTTTAAAACTTTAATGTTAAGTGAGATTAATCATGGTTAATTTGAGAAAAGTGTGCGATTGATTCGGTTTTTTTTTTCTTCGATTGACAGCACTTATATATATATAAAATATAATTTTTTCGATTAATCGGTTTAACAAATATTTTGTCTATTTTATTGACAAAAACACTACTCCACATTCTGCTCAATGTCCTTCAAACAACCTGAGTGCTATGAAAACATACAGTGCTTCATTTATTAGACCACCTGTCATAAAGAGAAAACTGATATTTTAGGATATTTTAATCACTGATGCTGTTAGTTTAGAGTAGCCGTGGCACAACCCTTACACAATTTGTTTTAATAAATAGTAAATATAGTTAAAATTTCTATTAAAAAATGAAATAATAAAGACTCAGTGGTAACCAACAGGTGAGAGGAATGTTCTGCAGGAAAACGCGTTGACTTTGATCACAGTCATTTGTCATTTATTTATCCTGTAAAAGCGGTTATGGAGCGTCTCATATTCATATTCATTTATATTAGCCTACATGCTGTTATCCCTTTATAGTTCCTACTCTCATTAAATATTCACACTGCATGTTGACTTTTAAGCCTTAAATTAACTTTCAACAACAGATATTTCAGCACGATGGATATTTCTTTTAATTGTCTCCCTCTCTGTGTTCTGTCTGACTGACGCGGCGCTCATTCGGTATTTTAAACTTAAAACAGCCGGTCAGGACGGACCTTTATGCAAAAATGGAAATGCTCGCGTGAATTTGTGACATTTATAGATAAGGATATGACTGTAAACTGAATGTTTTTTGCGCTAAGGACGCGTACACGCATGTGTCATAGCGCCTGACAGGGCAAGCCTTTACACTAATGCATTAACTTAAAGCTCAAAATAACGAAGTATCATGTTTTGGGCAGCTTGGATCACGTACTTCTCCCGCAGCATCTCATTCTGTTTCCTCCACTATTTTTAGATGCATTTTGTCCATAGAAATGCGTTATTCAGTGCTGTAATTTGACACAACCGGCTGAAGTTGGACTGGACGTGCACTGTGGGCAGACCCGACTAATCGATAATGAGAATCATTGTCGATGATTTTTCATAATCGATAATAATCGATTTTATCGATTAGTTGTTGCAGCCCTAATATATATCACTTTTTTCATACACAACCAGTCTACATTTTATGAACAGTAAGATTTTTTATGTTTTTGAAATAATTATCTTCTGCTCAACATGCCTGAGTTTATTTGATCTAAAATACAGTAAAACAATTATATGTTTTTACTATTTAAATAACAGTTTTCTATGTAAATATATATATTAAAATATATTATTTATTGCCGTGATGCGTATTTTCAGCATCATTACTCCAGTCACATAATCCTTCAGAAATCAGAATAATATGCTGATATGCTGCTCAAAAAAACACTTATTTTTATTATTATCAATATTTTAAACAGTCGAGTAATTTTTTTCTGAATTCTTTGATAGTTAGATAGAGCCAAAGATCAGCGTTTATCTGAAATACAAAGCGTATTTATCATTATACACTAAAGCAATCGAACGCTTGAAATCAGTATTATTTATTTATTAATTTTTATGGGAAAGAAATGATAGGAATGAATACTTTTGAGCAAGGATGCTATATACTGATCAAAACGGACGATAAAAACATTTATAATGTTAGAAAACAGTCTATTTCAGATAAATCAATGCCGTCTATTCGTCAAAGAAACCTAAAGAAAAGAAAAATCTACTCCGCTGTTTTCAATACAATACAAATAAGTGTTTTTAATCAGTAAATCTGCATAATATACTGATTTCTGAACATCACGTGACACTGAAGACTGAAGTAACGATGCTGAAAATACAGCTTTGATCACAGAAATAAATTACAGTTCAATTTATATTCACATAGAAAGTAGTTATATCGAATAGTAAAAATATTTCACTATTTTAGATCAAACATTTCACAGGTTTGGTAAGCATTAGTGACATAAATCAGGACAAACACTGACTTACTGCGAATATCTCGTCGTACATCAGCACCACCTTCTCCTTCAGAGGCTTCTTCGAAGAGGATGTTCTCCTCAGAAGACCTGCTTTCTTCTCAGTCTGAGCCATGGCTTACAAACACGACTGCAAACACACATCAACAACGCGTTCAAAGATCGCTCCTAGACGTGAATACAGACAGACTATCAGCTTTCGAGTTTACCGAGACGCCTGTGATTTGACAGCTTAGCTTTAGCATGTAGCTCCCTAACATTATAACGTTACACTGTAAACAAACGAGACAGTCATGCTAACTGATCAAAGCTAGACCGTTTTCTCGCATTTACAACAAAATAAATATGTGTTACATTCCCGGCGGTTACTTATAACAGTCAAGCAAGGATTTTAAGTAGGAATCTATCAGTTTGGATAGATAAATTAAATGATATGTTCATACCCGGGTAAACGAATCACGGAATCTGTTCCATTACTCTTCAAGCTAAACAGATCGATTTCGCCCGACTGACTTCCGGTGGGAGCGGAAACCCCGCCCATGTGCTTACATCACGTCCGCTAGCCGTGCTGAGTAGACACGTATTAGCCAAAACCTTTATAAATTTAGCAAGACTTAGTAAATTCACTCTATTAATTTTTAATTTATTATTTAAAAAAATAGGTTCAGCAGTATATCCAAACTATTTCATCTTCCAAGAATCGTTAGTTTAGTTAAAAAAACACTATGATAAATAGTTTATCATAAATGATCATAATATATAAGATAATATAATTATTATTGACTGGAAAGACATTGGTCTTTACTGCATATAACTATTATTATTATTATTAATTTTAGATTTGACTGAAAATATTAAATGGGTGTTTTAGAAAACAAATTAAGAAACAACATGAAATCAAGTTTAGTATTAAATTAATAATATAATAATTAATCAACAGATTTTTATGATCAATACAAACGATCATAGTATTTGAGAACAGAATTCTCAATATAAATTAATAAAATAATTATACAAAAATTCAATTCAGTTGATCACAGCATTTAATATCAGAGTATATGAATACAATTCAATCAACCGTTATTTTAAATATTAAATTATTGTGTTCTTAAGATCATAAATGAACGAATTATCGGTAAGTCTTTCCTTCATAGACCTCACCAGTGACGGGGAAAGTTTATTTTAAAAGTAATGCATTACAATATTGTGTTACTCCCTAAAAAACTAATTATGTTACTTAGTTACTTTTTATGGAAAGTAATGCGTTACGTTACTTTCGCGTTACTTTTTAAATATGAGCAGGGCTTGATTGTTTGTTTTTAATACAAGTAGTTTTATTTATAGCAAATGTAAAGCCTTTCACACCAAAAAGTGTAAAAACGAAACCTCAGGCTGAAGGATGAGTAAATCACGTCTATACAGGAGAACACAGGAGAAGATTTAACACTCTTTAGCAATACAACAATCAAGCACAATTGTTAGTTTATCTAAAGTAATGTTTGCTTATTAGTATGATTGAACTGGATCATCAAAGGTCAGCAGCAAACAACATGATGAAATGAGATTAGATATATTTGTGTTGTTTAACATATTTAATTATTACAGGTTTGCATCATATTCTGAGTTTGCATTTCACTGTTTTAATTCATTTTGGTGAATACTGAATCTGTTTTTTGTGAGTGGGATGATTAATGCACGTTCATATTTAGTCTAGATTATAACTACAGTAAGATCATGTTCACACAGCGCACTGTCAGTCAATAAAAGGGAAAAAGTAACTCAGATATTTTCTTGTAAATTTAAAAGTAATGCGTTACTTTACTAGTTACTTGAAAAAAGTAATATTATTATGTAACTCGCGTTACTTGTAATGCGTTACCCCCAACACTGGACCTCACGTCTCCATCAGTAAATGTGTTGTAGGTCTAAATGTTAAGCAGTAGGTGGAGCCACATTCACTGCCTTTATATTCCAGCAAGAATGTTTCCGTGAGTAAAAACATCATTTGAAAAGGCTTGAGAGAAAAACCTGCCTCTTATAAGAACATGATCGCAGGCACCTCATGTGTGAGAGACTCCAGTGCTCCTCGAGCCACAGTGGAATAAATCACACAGGGTAAGATCTCCTCTCGCTTCACACACACAAGCCGGATTTGGGGAAGAGGGGGACAGTCCTGTTTGATAAGGTAAATTGTTTAGGCAGTGCGTTATAACCCCGATGCTCTGTTAATGATTTCTACATCATTTTGATTGACAACTACAGCATAGTAACAGTTTTCTGAATGTGCAACTTCAGAAGTTTTAGTGCTCCATGCAACGTTGTTTTACTTATACATGAAGAATGATTTATTTGGTTATATTGCATTCATATTTCATACATTTGAATGACAATAGACTTCTGCTTCAAGTTCTCGCATGATTACAGGAGGTTTTGTTGAACAGAAAACAACCATTTCAACTGGAGGTTGCTGGAGGGCTTTGTCAGATAAATATGGTGTCTAAGTACTAGTTGGTACATGCCTACAGTTGCACTACTTTCGAAATAAGCTTGTACTGTAGATTTGTATGTTTTATTTGTGCTGGTTCTTTCTGATACAGTCTGGGAGGTTCACAACGAGCTTCCAGAAGAGAGATGTTCATCCTCAAGGGGGGCATTAAATTCAATATTACAAGATTAAATATTACAAGACTGAATTCATCATGAACATTTCCCACAGTGTTGGAATGAGATCTGTTCTTGGTCTCAAACATGCTGGATATGGTTACTTGCACAAGGACAATGTGATACTTTTAAAAATGTGCCATGGCTTAATTGCTATTATGGACTGGGTGAGCGGACACAGTTTGGACACTGTTGTTTTGTGCTGCAATGTGTTGGACTCTGCCAAGTTGCTGCAGAACTGAGCCAGGGTCAACTGCTGTTTTATTCCAACCAAACAATGTGATCTTTGCAACAAGAATGAAATGTAATTGGGGTTTAGGTGGAAATGGTGCAAATGCACGTGGGCTCAGTGCTGATTTGTGAAAGCGTGAGCGTCTGTTTTCTCTGGGCTGCAGGTCACAATGTTGGGGATCTGCTTCTGTTTGAGTGTCGCCGTCCACTTCGCCGTGTCTCAGGAACCCGAAGCTCAGGAGCCTGTCATATACACGGCAAGTAGAGCACAACACGCCACAGCCACTTAAGGGTGCTGCTTTGTGATGATGGATAGATGGATGGATGGATGGATGGACAGATGATAGATAGATAGATGGATGGATGGATGGACAGATGATAGATAGATAGATGGATGGATGGATGGACAGATGATAGATGGATGGATGGATGGATGGACAGATGATAGATAGATAGATAGATAGATAGATAGATAGATAGATAGATAGATAGATAGATAGATAGATAGATAGATAGATAGATAGATAGATAGATAGATAGATAGATAGATAGATAGATGGATGGATAGACGGATGGACAGATGATAGATGGATGGATGGATGGACAGATGATAGATGGATGGACAGATAATAGATAGATGGATGGATGGACAGATGATAGATGGATGGATGGATGGACAGATGATAGATGGATGGACAGATAATAGATAGATGGATGGATGGACAGATGATAGATGGATGGATGGATGGATGTGTTCCATTTTTTTGACCCAGTATTTATATATTTTTTGCCTCTTCTTTTGCAGTGCACTGAAGGTTATGAATTTGACCATGAAAAACAAAGCTGTAAAGGTAACAGCTTGTCTCCTCTCAAATTTGTATACAGTATGTATACAGTATACAACTACACCTGCACTGATATATTAGAATATCAACATCAGCCATTTAAAACCCACCATGAATTAGCATACTGCATAATTAGGACCTGTGCTAGATATTCATGTTGATAACTACTTTTGTGTCTATTTTCCTCACAGATGTAGATGAGTGCAAGACACTGCTGGAAGCCTGCAAAGGGGGCATGAAATGCGTCAATCATTTTGGTGGCTACCTCTGCCTTCCCCACAACGCTCGGATAATCGTCAGTAATGGCGAGGATGAGCCCACTACCCCCCCTCCAGTGGAAAGAGTAGATGTTCAGCCCGGCTTATCCCCCATCTCCAGGGAAGATTACTCAAGAGTCATTCATAGTTCAACGCATACACTCCAGTGTGGCGTGGGGTTTATGCCGGATTCTCAGAACTACTGCAGAGGTGAGCAATAACTGGCCCATTCTCTACTTGATTATTTGCAGTATTTGTTGCGATTATGGAGTTGAGAAATCTCATGACTCACAATCCTGTGAATGGTGTGAATATAATAGATCAATGTTTCCATGTGTAGCCTTTGGAAGCTTGTTCTCACAATGGCATAAAAAAAGGTCTTTGCAATTTTTTATCTCACAATTTTGAATTTATTTCTCGCAAATCACAGTTCAGACTTTTTTCTCATGGCTGCAAGATTTAAAGTCAGAATTGTAAGATGGAAAGTCTTTCTTGCTGAAGATTTCTTGAGCAATTCTGAGAAAAAAAGTTTCAAGAAACACAAAAAGACAAAAAGACTAAGAATAATAAAATTGCAATTATATATAGATTTTTTTTATTCTGTGGTGGAAAGAAACTGAATTGAAAGATGCAAACTTAGAATTCAGCAAAAAAAAAGTCAGAATTCCAAGACATAAATTTAAAATTGCAATATGTTAACTCAGAATATTGTGAAAAAAGTCAGAATTGCAAGATATAGTGTTTACATCTTGTAATTCTTTAATTTAAGTCTCGTAAATCTGATTTTTTTTCACAATTCTAAGAAAAATGTCAGAATCGTGAGATGCAAACTCAGAATTATGAGATATAAACTCGGAATTGCAAGATATAAACTCAAAATCCTGAGATATGAATCGTGAGACAAACTCAGAATCGCGAAAAATAAACTTGAAATGCAAGACAAGCTCAGAATCGTGAGACAAACTCAGAATCGTGAGACAAACTCAGAATCGTGAGACGTATACTCAGAATAGCGAGAAAAACTCAGAATCGTGAGACATAAACTCAGAATCGTGAGACAAAGTCAGAATCGCGAGACAAAGTCAGAATCGCGAGACACTCAGAATCGCGAGACAAACTCAGAATCATGAGACGTGAACTCAGAATAGCGAGACAAACTCAGAATCATGAGACGTAAACTCAGAATAGCGACACAAACTCAGAATTGTGAGACGTAAACTCAGAATCTAGAGACAAACTCAGAATCTAGAGACAAACTCAGAATCGCGAGACAAACTCAGAATCGCAAGACAAACTCAGAATCATGAGACGTAAACTCAGAATAGGGACACAAACTCAGAATAGTGAGACGTAAACTCAGAATCGCGAGACAAACTCAGAATCGCGAGACAAACTCAGAATCGTGAGACAAACTCAGAATCGTGAGACATAATCTCAGAATCGTGAGACAAACTCAGAATCGTGAGAAATAAACTCAGAATCGTGAGACATAAACTCAGAATCGCGAGACAAACTCAGAATCAAAATCAAAATGACCAGACATTAACTCATAATGGTGAGATATAATGAATTGCAAGATATTAACTCATGTAACTACATTAACAACATGTAAGACGTGAAAACTGAATTGCGAGAAATAAAATCTGAATGACAAAAAATTTACTCTGAATTGCGAGATATAAACTCAGAATCATGAGATGTAAGCTCAGAATCGTGAGAAATAAACTGAATTGCAACTCTAAATTGCAATAAATAAACAGAATTGCAAGGTATAACCTCAGAATTGTGAGATATAAGCACAAACTTGTGAGATATAAACTCTGAACTCCAAGATATAAACTCCAACAACCTGACATTTCGCTTACAATTGCGACCTGTGATTGTGAGATAAAAGGTCATAATCCCTTTTTAAGCTTTTTTCCCCATGGTGCAAACGAGCTTCCATAGTACCAAGTTTTGTGAGAAAAAGTAGGCTTCCTTCAATTTAAAATGTTTGGTTGATTGGTACGAAACCGCATACTTAGGTACTATTTAGAATGCCAAACTAGTTGTATGTCAAAATCCTTAATATCTATGAAACACTATGTCTCAAATAACCTATGGTTTACTACTTCTGCCAAGATTTTCAAGGACACATCTGATGGACACTCTTCTATCCCATGAGGCCGTGGGAAAATAATTATGAATGCTGATTATTAAAATTACTTTGCACACACTATTTGCAAGAATGAGTGGAATGTGCATAAGGATGTTTAGTTTGTGTATAGCTGATACACTCAAGATTGTGTGGCCTACAGTTCCGAAGTTAGTAGCAAAAATATAAATTAGCTTATAGCTTTTAGGCTTCCAGCACCTGAAATATTAGCAATATAAATGTTGTTTGCAAAATATTAATTTTGCCAACATACAGTTAATTCTGAGAGGCCATATTTAAAATTCTCAACGGAAGATGATCTCTTTGTGCAGAATGTGTAGTTAACAAGCCAAACGCTGACCCCTTGGGAAAGTTATTATGTCATTCTTTGGGATTCATTCTGGCACTGCATCATCTGTTCAGATGATGCAGTGCCAGAAATCTGCTTCCTCTGGTCTTCTTCTATCTGGTGGATAAAACCATTTGTGTGTGTGTGCTAATGGTGCTAATTCTTTCCCAACTTGATAGAGGGCTCAGTCATGTTACAGCACGCAGAATCCCTGTGCTAGAAGCAAACAATTTACATTGCATAAACCATTCACGATGAGACTGAAAGACAAGAATTCTAAATACATGCCAACTAACCTGTCATCCAACAAGAATAATACATTTGTTTCCCAATCGTAAATCGCACTGATTCTGTGTGCTGTTTTACTTGATAACTTATTCCACTACTGCTGAAAAGCTCTGAAAAGATGCCCATTTTAATGCTTGTCAAAGTAGTTTTTCACTGGTTAGCATTGGATTGGTTTTGGTCTTGCCAGTGAATTATAACGTTAATGAGCAAAATGTAGCTGCAGCTTTTATACCAGTTTCAAATTTCCATTTACAAGTAATGTGGTAATACCATCAAAATTTAATAATATATTTTCCTTATATCCTGAATGCATGTGAGTGTAAGTCTTTAAAAAAAACTTTTATTTTATTAAAACGTATTTTTACACATCAAAAATTATTAATTATTTAATTTTGGTCGCACCACATGACATTTTACAACCTGAACTAACCTTGTCTTGTCAGATTTTCTGATATTTTAAAATATTTACAGATTACAGAATATTGTCCTATCTCATATAATTTCCTATTTTATGTTTTTTTTATGCATGTGTATGTCAGTTGCACCACATAACCTTAATTCTGTGGCCAAAGTTTTCCAAACTAGATTTTTTATTTTCTTTCTGAGAAACAAATAAAAGAAAATATATATACATTTTATTCATTTATATAGACTATTTAAAAGTATTTTTCTCTTTCATAGGTTCACTCAATGCTGCGTAGCTTTACGCAATGGGAACACCCACAGCTTTCCCCCCGCATCAGTATCTCCTGCCCTTGCCTTTACGGCCACATTAGGTCATATCTCCATACACAAGGGCGCTGTGAGCTCTCCTCTGCTTCGGCCGGGTACATGTCCCTCCCTTCAGGGGGACGTTCAGAGCGGGGACCCTGTGTTGGTATCCCCCTTGATATGTTCCACTCCGCTACCTATACCTGGAGGGACCTGCCGGGAGTGTAGCCCTGGATTCTTTGTACGATCCAGTTCGGTTACACACTTCAATTTGCTTGCAACTCCCCCTGTTTAAACTGGGTTTCTTCTTACTGCTGTGAACAGCGCCAACGAGGCTTCTGTCCTACAATAGGAAGTCTCCTCTCTTATGCTCAAAAGGACAATAGGGGAGGTCCCCTCTTCGGACCTAAACCGTGGCTTCTTCAGCCGGTACTTTCCAGTCCTGAAGAAGGATGGGGGTTTGCGTCCTATACTAGATCTGCTCAGGCTGAATTACTCCCGCTACAAAGGGAAATTCAGGATGCTGACGCTCAAGATCATTCTTTCCCAGGTCCAAGAGTGGGACTGGTTCATCACTGTCGACTTGAAGGATGTCTACTTCCACATCCAGGTGGTTAAGAGAGGAAGTTCCTCACCTTTGCCTACGGGGGAAAGGCTTACCAATACAAGGTTCTAGCTTTTGGGCTAGCTGTGGCCCCGAGGATGTTCACCAAGTGTATGGATGCGGCTCTAGCCCCGTTGAGGCTCCAGGGCATCCGGATCCTCAACTACACGGATGAACCTTGCTGTGGACTTTGTCGAAACAGAAACTCAGGTCGGGGGAATGGATGCTGAACCGCCGGATGGTGGATCACATTTGAGAACGATTCGGCACGGTAGAGGTGGACCACTTTGAGTCTCAGGAGTCGACCCAATGCCCCCTTTGGTTCTCCCTCTCTCTCCCTACCCCTCTGGGGATAAATGCGCAGCCATGGCCAGCCATGAATCTGTATGCTTTCCCTCCGGTCAAGCTCATCCCAGTGGTATTGTGCAGGGTGAAGACATACGGAGTCCGCCTTCTCCTAGTAGCCCTGTTCTGGCCTTCCCAGATGTGGTTCTCAGAGTTGGTCTCCCTTCTGGAGGGTGATCCATGGGAGCCTCCTTTTGAACCTCTAGAGTCAGCTCCCTTGAGGATTCTGACACTAAAGTTGACTCTTTTGTTGGCGTTGGCCTCCCTTAAGTGTGTGGGAGATCTGCAGGCTCTGTCTGTCTATGAGTCCTGCACTGAGTTTCATCTGATCTGCCCTGTTAGAGCCTGGAAGATGTATGTGGACCGTTCCACCCAGTGGCGTAAGTCCCTACAGCTGTTGATGTGTTTTGGTGCAGGGCTAGCCGCGTCTAAACACACAATATCCCACTAGGTTAGGGATGCTATTTTGTTGGCCTATGAGGTGCACAGTCTGCCTTCACCTCTAGACATCAGAGCTCATTACACCAGAGGGGTGGCCTCCTCTTGAGCTTTGTTTAGAGGGGTTCCCCTGGAGGACATTTGTATGGCGACAGGTTGGTCCTCTCTCCATACTTTTGAGAGGTTCTATAACCTTGATGTGAATACAGCTCCTGGTTCCCATGTCCTTTCTGTTTGGTTCAGCTATGTTTTTTTGTGTTCTGGTCTGTAATAGGCCAGATCTGGCAGCAAGTTAGCTTGGCGTGTGTGGTATATCGTTCCCATTGCGTTTAGCTACGCAGTTTTGAGTGAACCTATGAAAGAGAACGTCTCGGGTTAATTACATAACCCATGTTCACGGAGTAGGGAATGAGACGCTGCGTCCGCTGCCAAGCTCCTCTTGCTGTCGACCTGCTTCTTCAACAGGAAAATCTGAGGGTTAAGATGGTGTGTGCACGGGTCTATGTCAATCAAGTATGACAGGTATCTCACGCCATCAGCTAATTAATTGGCATGATTCTATAAGAGCTTCAGACAATCGTCACACCTGGGGGTCTTCCCATTGCGTAAAGCTACGCAGCGTCTCATTCCCTACTCAGTCGTAAGTAACCCGAGACGTTTCGTTTTTGTCTTGAAACCATTAAAATATTGTATTGCCACTAACCTAATTTAATGCAATTAACACTCTCTCTCTTCCTTCGGCTTGCTCCCTTTATCAGGGGTCGCCACAGCGGAGGGATCTGCACAACTGGTTTGGCATGTTTTTATGCCAGATAATGCAATTAACACTAATAATATACATTTTGGAGAAGTTGCACCACATGACATTTAACAACCTGAACTTTGTCAAAAAGGTCAGATGATCTGATATTTTAAAATACTTATTGACCTTGACATATCTTTGAAAGCTTGTGCACATTGGTTGCACCACATGACTTTGATTTGGCAGGCAAATTTTTTAAATAAACTTTTGCTAAAAATAAATAAATTAATAATTATATTTTAATAATACATATAATTTAATTATTTAATATACTTAATAATAATAATAATAATAATATCAAATTAAAAAACAATGCCACTAACCTCACAAACTAATGTTTGTTGTTTTTTTGTTTTTTAATCAAAAGTACTCAATGTATCAACCTGGTATCCACAAACTTTGTCTCCAGGCAGACAAGTGTAACGCAAACCGTTGTATTATGATTTAAGCCATTGTTGTGTGCAATTTTCTTCAGGCATTCAGTAAATGGACTGTTGGTCGGTTCGCGCAAATGCTCTTGGAAACTAACCTTGGGTCAAATGGCCAATCAGTTACTATGCTTTTTGTTATCATACAGCTACCAGAGTGTATGTGGTTTTGTTTGAGGAAGTATGGGTCAGGACATGTATCTCTCAGCCCATTAAAATAAGTCAACAATTAGCTCAGGCCTCTTCCCGCAAAATAGAGTTAGCCTTCCTGCAATGTTTACATATTTTCGGCCAGTCTCTGTCAGAAGCGCCTTGGCAGTGATTCCTCTGGAATCTAACACCAGTTTGCTGGTATCAAATCACCATCATGTGGGTGATCACAGACTCCAGGTGTGTCTTTCTCAAAAAGGTGGGCAAGAAAGAAAAAAAAGCATGTTTTCGTCTGAACTCTTGCCCGCGAGGCCTTGCCTCATTTTTTCCTACCAGATTGGCTATCAGCAGCGCTGTACCCCCTGAAAGGGCCTAAACGCTGGTCAGCAAAGCTTTGGAAACTCTCGGCGAGAGACCTCCCGGGGATCTTCGGATCTGTGCGTTGACATTATTCTCCCATTAATGCCTCAAACAGGTCACTTAGGAGCCTAGGAAGAATCTGCCTTGTTTGGATGAGGAGGTTTTGCGCTCACACGTGTTGCACATCCAATAGTCTGTATATGAATCACAGAAAACTGGCCTATTCTTAGGCCTTTGTATACAGTTACTTGACCAAACCTGGCAGATAAGCGCAGACCACCCACGATGGCCCTCACAGCATGAAAGGACACTTTCTGCACTCCAGAACAAAGCTGGAAACCTCGGCAGACATACCAAAGAATGATTAGGAGTGCAGAAAAATGTGTGTTTTGGATTATCCTACCTGTTGTTTTAAATAAGTGCCGTTATTAGTATTATATTTGAGGGACTGAATGAAACAAGCATTTGGGAACGGCCAGATATTTTGTTTAGTACTCATGCAATCTCTTTTTTTTTCTTCATCTATCATTAATGTTCAGTTGTGTGTTTTTTTGTTTTTTTTTGCAGATGTGAATGAATGTCTAACCGCAAACCCCTGCCAACATCAGTGCTACAATGTGATTGGCTCTTTTATCTGCCAATGTGAAGTTGGATATGAACTGGCTTCAGACTCAATCTCCTGCCAAGGTTTATTTTTAAAGCATTTTACGCTTTTTTAGTGTACAAAAATAAATGTTAGATTTTGTTTTAATATTCCTAACATCATCAACAATAATTTCAACGTATGTAAACAAACGTGTAAAGTACTGACAGTAATGTGCTTACAAAAGACAGTTTGATTAATTTAGTTAGGGTGAGTTTTACGGTCTCTCATCATGAGGGAGTTGCTAACATCTACACAAAGTTACTCACGCTATACTGTAGCCAATCAGATCAATATAATCATAATCAAACGGTATTTCAATGGCGATAACATTATACAATTTTTTTGCCCGTTTGAGTGGATATTACTTTGATTTTACATATATATAGAAAATATATATATATATATAAAGAAAATATAGGTATTACGGTATAAAATAAACTCTATCAAGGTTTGTATTGAATATTTCTAGTAACTTGCATATTGCATGCTTTGTTAGGTTAGGAGGCTAATCTGTCAACATGCTATCCTTAGGGTAATTGAAAGAGAAATGTTATATTTGATGTTTTTGTTAAATAATGTGTGAAATGTAGCCATTTAAAAGACATTACTACGGTACTTTGATATTGGCTATTTAAATTGTCTTTGACAAACTAGTTAGTACTATTTGTACACTTATAACAATCTTAAAGAACATCTCAATGTCTTTGCATTTGATGATTACAATATTAAACTAAGTGGCATTTGTTTTATTGGAAGATACAATAAGTACACTTCCACACCGATGGGCATTAAATGGTGTGTATTATAATAGCACGCTGAAGTTTTGTCATCTGCTGCAATAAATACTTGTGCTCATTAAAGTTGAGTGGATTCTGATTGGCTGTCGATGTTTTTATTGTTCATCAGCTGAAAAACAGGGTCTGAAAGTGATTTTAACAAGATAGTTCCAGTGAGTCATCATTATTGTAGCTGGGATTTGGAGTTCGCTAGGCATAAAAATTAGAACGAGTATTACAACTTTATAGTTATAATTGTCGACTATTGAAGTTTCAAATGAATACAAAAAGCAAGTTAAAAATTTCTGGTTGTCCTGTTAGCATAGTGTAGTATTATGGTATGTGATTTTTTTCTGTGGTATTCGAGACTGTCCACAGATGTGAAATTGGCTGTAACTACAGAAACGAGCAATATTTTGTAATTCTGCGAGTTTTATTCTCATTCGTGTTTTCCAGATATCAATGAGTGTGAATTCTCAAACTACATGTGTCAGTTCCAGTGTGTGAATCAGCCCGGCGGATACCAGTGTGTGTGCCCTGATGGATACCAGCTACAAGGGACACGGATGTGCCAAGGTACACTCCAGTTTCTAGCAGGCTCCTGAAGTGGCTTCTGAAGATTGACCTTTTTCATTGTATGGTATTACGGAGTGTTTCCTGTGCATACGACAATACACTCTTGAATCTTGACTCTTTTCCACCCTGTTAATAGATACAAACGAGTGTGAAACAGCACACAACTGCAGAGAAGAAGAAATGTGTTGGAATTATTATGGAGGATTCCGTTGCTATCCCAGAAACCCCTGCCGTGAGCCATACGTCAAATCAAGCGAAGGGTGTGTCTAATCTCCTGATAAAATCATACCCTGTGTTGTTATTTGGTCTGTTTTACAAACTGTTTAACTCTCTATCAACAGACGCTGTAGGTGCCAGTCACCAAATGTTTGCAGAGGACTGCCGCCTGTCATTGTCTACAAGTACATGAGCATCTTTTCTGATCGCTCAGTGCCTGCAGATATCTTCCAGATTCAAGCTACCAGTGTCTACCCCAACATGGTAAACACCTTCACCATTAAATCCGGCAACGAGGGAGGAGAATTCTACCTGAGGGTAAGATCTGTGACTACAGCCTTGCAGTTAGTTATTTATTCTTACCAGCGTTGGGTGTAATACGTTACAAAGTAATTAACTATGAACTTTCCCTTGAAAATTAAAGTACTGGATTACTATTAGCATTTCTGTAATTTAACTACGGTTACTTCTAGTGTAATTGCATTAAACACTGTAAAAACCAGGGGTGTCCAACCCTGTGTCACGGTATTAATGGGAGGCGAAGACTCAAATGCAAAAGATAGGTTTTATTCTTAATATAACAGAAAATAAACACAAATCAAACCACCCCGAAGGGGAAAACCAAAATATCTAGAAACATACACAGGGAAAATCCAGGGAGCAAGCAGGGCAGGGTTCCAGGCAGACTTCAGGGAAATATTGTGAGACGTACCAACCCCGGACAGCAAACACAGGGAGCTTAAATGGGGGAAAAGGCAATCAGGTAAATGAGGAAACAGACAGGGCAAAATGGTGAGTGAGGAGAACATGTAGTCTGTGATCATAGGGTACAGCTGAGGGTTTAATAATGAGTGGCAGGTGAATGGAATCTAGATAATGAGTCCGGGAGGATGGGAGAATGGCGACCTCTTGAAGTGAATGGGAGAGCTGCAGGACACGGACTCATGACAGGATCCCCCTTCTAAGGAACGGCTTCCAGACGTTACACACACACAAAAAAAAAACAGGGTTCAGGAGGGAGGTGGAACGAAGGTAAACCAGGATGGCGGGCCAGGCCCGTGAAGCGGAAGAGGGCCTGGAGGAATAGGCACACACGGGTGCCAGGGTGGGGCTGGCCCTGGAGCGGGCTCTGTGGGTTCCCAGACCGGAGTGGGCTCCCGGACCGGAGCGGACTGCGTGGGCTCCCGGACCGGAGCGGACTGCGTGGGCTCCCGGACCGGACTGCGTGGGCTCCCGGAACGGAGCGGGCTCTGGAGTGGATTCCATGGGCTCCAGGAATGGAGCGGGCTCTGGAGCGGACTCTGTCGGCTCACGGGGCGGAGCGGGCTCTGAAGCAGACTCTGTAGGCTCACGGGGCGGAGCGGGCTCTGGGACGGACTCTGTCGGCTCACGGGGCGGAGCGGGCTCTGGGACGGACTCTGTCGGCTCACGGGGCGGAGCGGGCTCTGGGACGGACTCTGTCGGCTCACGGGGCGGAGCGGGCTCTGGGACGGACTCTGTCGGCTCACGGGGCGGAGCGGAGTGCGTGGGCTCTCGGACCGGAACGGAATGCGTGGGCTCCCGGAACGGAGCGGACTGCGTGGGCTCCCGGAACGGACTGCGTGGGCTCCCGGAACGGAGCGGACTGCGTGGGCTCACGGATCGGAGCGGGCTCTGATGCGGATTCCATGGGCTCCAGGAATGGAGCGGGCCCTGGAGCGGGCTCTGTGGGTTCCCAGACCGGAGTGGGCTCCCGGACCGGAGCGGACTGCGTGGGCTCCCGGACCGGAGCGGACTACGTGGGCTCCCGGACCGGACTGCGTGGGCTCCCGGAACGGAGCGGGCTCTGGAGTGGATTCCATGGGCTCCAGGAATGGAGCGGGCTCTGGAGCGGACTCTGTCGGCTCACGGGGCGGAGCGGGCTCTGAAGCAGACTCTGTAGGCTCACGGGGCGGAGCGGGCTCTGGGACGGACTCTGTCGGCTCACGGGGCGGAGCGGGCTCTGGGACGGACTCTGTCGGCTCACGGGGCGGAGCGGGCTCTGGGACGGACTCTGTCGGCTCACGGGGCGGAGCGGGCTCTGGGACGGACTCTGTCGGCTCACGGGGCGGAGCGGAGTGCGTGGGCTCTCGGACCGGAACGGAATGCGTGGGCTCCCGGAACGGAGCGGACTGCGTGGGCTCCCGGAACGGACTGCGTGGGCTCCCGGAACGGAGCGGACTGCGTGGGCTCACGGATCGGAGCGGGCTCTGATGCGGATTCCATGGGCTCCAGGAATGGAGCGGGCTCTGGAGCGGACTCTGTCGGCTCACGGGGCGGAGCGGGCTCTGCAAGCAAAAATGTCTTGTAATGGCCTTAGCTGGCACAACATAACACCCGATTATTTACAGTCAGTATTCTTCTGCTTTCTGGCAAGAAAAATATTTTTCTGTAAGAGTGATCACTATTCTTTTCCCATAACAGAGCTGAACAATTGAGCATGACTGTATAACTGTAAACAATAAAAACTGTAATGACTGTAAGACATACTTGTGTTTGAACCATGACATACCTTTTCCAAAATAGGTTGTGTCAACACTGTTACCTATACTTGGGGTTGTTACAGGGTTAAATATCAGTGAAAAAGTATATTTATCAATCATCATTACTCACCAGATTATTTAAAGTCATCATTGCTCACAATGATATTTTTCGCATAACAGAGTTGAAATATGTACCTGAAAACATACTGAAATACACAAAGACATCAACCCTGTTACATTCAAAAATGGATCACTGTGATTTATAACACTGTCTCGTGGCGAAGCCTGGTGATTGGATTTTCTTTGTCTTTCAGCGCTCCAGTAATGTAAGTGCCATGTTGGTGATGACCAAACCTTTGACTGGACCTAGAGAACATGTTGTGGACCTGGAGATGGTCACCCAGAGTAATGTTTTGAGCTACCGTTCCAGCTCACTGTTGAGACTCACCATTATTGTGGGTCCATACCCTTTCTAAATAAAATAATCTAGATCGACTGAATCAGCACCTTGGTTTAATGTGTGTACTGCAGCTTACTATGTTTAAAATGTTCAACACGGCATGGCTACCTGGTTGTGGTCTAGATCAGTGGTTGGTTACTAACTGGTTGGTTGAGACCCAAAATGGTGTCAGAAACCAGTTCTAATTCAACCAATAGATATGAATGTTTGAGTTTAAAGTTTTATGCGAGTTCATATTTGTATGATGAATCTTTTGTATAATAAATTTTGATACTGTTTTGGATTGCCATTAATGTCCATTGTAAAATGTAGGTCTTGAAACAAAACTGGCTGAGAACCACTGGTCTAGGTAGTTGCATATTCACTGGGTTTCAAACAGGAATTGGTTTATTAATCATAAAATGTAGGTTGTCTGGTTTTCTGAAGTTTTGGAAAATGAAAGACAAGGTCAGAGAGAGCGATATGAAGACCAAGAAATATCTGAAAAACAACACAGCTGGATACCAGAAGGAAACACAGTCGCTCAAGTTTCATTCTGAGAAGCACTTACAGGTTATTCTTTGTCTTGGTAGCAAGAGGTTTGCAAGATTCTGCTGCATGTCAGACTTTTAAATGGATAGTTCATCCAAAAAGTGGGTCTATCATTATTTACCTATCTTATGTTGTTGTAAACTCATATGACTTTCTTTCTGTAAAACACATAAGGTGAAGTTTACCTAAATGCATGTTGCTTGTTTCCATACAAGAAACATCAAAGGAGGAAAAAAACTGTGGAGCTCCAAAAATGACAAAAAAAACATAAATATATCCATACGACTCTACAGCTATTTTATGAATATTCCCAACAGACCAAAAAGTTATTCACTGAAAATACTCCCTTCTATCACAACGCTCGAATCTTTAACATGTCTTCAAATTGGTGTCACAATTGGTTACGACTAATTGAATGACTACCAATCAAAAATTTTGGTCTGTAAGGGACCAATTACGAAGAACACAGTTTTACAGGAAGTGGAATAGGAAAAATGCAAGGTCTCGAGAAAGTTTAATGTCTTTTCACTTGTGCACTGTTTTTATTTTTCACAGTGCATAAGATGTTGCAAAATACACAAGTGCAATGGTCAAAGATGTCTGTTTCGCACATGTTTGCATAGAAAACCAATGGAAAATGAGCGCACTGGAATTTAAAAACACATTCTGTATGAGTATGAACATTAAAAAAATGAAAAAATACTTTTATCATGCTTTTTGGGCTATTTTCCTCATTTGTAATATCGTCCTCATTCCCTCTCAATGTATGGAAAAGTGCAGTGATAACATTCTGCCAAACTTCAGCTTTTTTGTTCCTCAGAAGAAAGTAAGCCTTATGAGTTTGCAATGACATGAAGATGAGTAAATGATGACAGTTTACATTTTTTTAACAATCAAACCTTTTAATCTGTCAGTAAATCAAAGCATTACATTTCTCGTAAATTGATTGTGCAGAAACAGAATGCAATTATCAAAAAGTGCTTATAGATTCGTTACTATATTTTACTTCTTAGCAGGGGAAAAGTGTTTTATAGGTGGAACATGTGGATAAAGCAAACAGAACTGCATAGAGTTAGGTGGAACAGTTTGTGTCGTAATCTAATGGCATCCTTAGCTAATGGAAATCTCTGAATGCTTCCTCCGCCTTGCAAATACTGCAGAAATGACCTCCTATCCTATGAGAATAAGGCAATAATGTTTTGGAAACAGAAATGATGTTTTCAGGAAATTGCTGGCAAGGGTTTTGAGTCGCATAAGCAATGGAACTCTTGCCTAACATGTCTGTATGGTTGCCAGAGCAGTGTTTGATCTTCTGCCGTGTTTCGTGTCGATGGTCTGTGACAAACACTGTTACTTAAACCGTTGCGTCACACCCGGCGCCCCCAGAGATGTGGTCGTGGGTGAGGCCGGAATGGTTCGCACACCACCACGTTGTACGAAATTATTTTGGCAAGCAAAGGAAAGGAATGCCGGAAAGGAAGCATGTTCGAAAATGCTCATGTGCAAAAATGTACTCTTTTGCTAGTATTACATAACATGCATGGGTCAGTTTGGTATATTCCTGGAACAGTTTATGGGGACCACCAAGATTCATCTGCAGTTATTACCTCCCGCGGTTGCAGATGGGAATATGTAACTATGTGATGTTGTCATGACAATAGTTGAGCACTTCCTGCAAGAATATTTACACACCGACAGCCTAGTCGTTTACAGAAAGCATGCAAGTCATACATGCACTACATGTTTTTGCTTAGATTTTGATGCAAAACCTCTCATGCATTTTTTTGTTTTGTTTTTAAATAAATAAAAAATAGAGTATAAACTAAACATGGATGTAAAAAGATCTGTGGAAAATTACAAGAGAAATCTGGAAAAACCAACACAATTTACAATGTAAAGACATTTTCTTTTTGACAGATGCATAGTGCATAATGTGAATATATTATGAGATTGAGATCTTTCTGATGGTTTTATGTGATTATACATGAGATTTATGTATGGCCCTATGTCTCTCATGGGACGAAGAGGATTAAGTAACAGAGTTCATACCCATTTTTTTTATTTTTAAATTCCTTACTTTTCCAGACTCAAAAAAACTTTTCAGTAGATTTTCAGACCATATTTGACATAAATGGTTCATAGAGCATTACGTTGAGCTTTATATTTGGATATATTTCAATATTTCATGGCCTTAGGTCTCTTTAACGCATACTTTGTGGAGGCCAAGAAACCACACCATGAAATGGGCTGATGGCTGAGAGAGAGAGAGAGAGAGAGAGGTCAAAAGTTTGGATACATTACTATTTTATATTTTTGCTATAAGTCACTTATGGTTATCAAGCCTGCATTTATTTGATTAAAATTGTAATATACTTTAAAATGCATTTCTATGCAATGCTGGTTTATTATCAATGTTGGAAACCTGTGATACTTTTTTCAGGATTGTTTGATGAATTAAAAGTTAAAAAAGAACAGCATTTATTTAAAATATAACTTTTGTAACAATATACACTACCGTTCAAAAGCTTGAGGTCAGTGTTTATTAATTTTCTTTGGAAAGAAATACATTTTTATTCAACAAGGATTTGTTAAATTGATAGAAAAAGTGATAGTAAAGATTGATATTGTTGAATAAATGTTGTTCTTTTTATGTATCAATGAACCACAAAAAAGTACCTATCACAGGTTACAAAAAATAAATAAAGAAACATTTAAAAAATAAGCAGCACAACTGTTTCCAACACTGATAATAAATCAGCATATTATAATAATATCTGAAGGATCATGCACTGAAGACTGGAGTAATGATGCTGAAAATACAGCTTTGATCACGGAAATAAATTACATTTTTAAGTATATTAAAATTGAAAAACATTCTTTTAAATTGTAATAATATTTCACGATATTACAGTTTTTTCTGTATTTATGATCAGATAAATGCAGGCTTGATGAGCATAAGACATAATGTTGCATAATTATCAAAAATAGTAATAAAATAAATTCCTTTCACGTCACCATTTCGCCTACACTTCACATAATAGGCCTGTAGGTGGCACTTGGGCTTCATGAACTATGATAGTTTCATGGGTTAATCATAAATAAGTGAAATTAATACTGATTACCATTATTGCAACTTTTGGCGCTGCAGGGTTTTGCGCCGTGCTTTTGTAGTCATTTAGCATCCATTTTCTCAGCGATGTAATTTGATTTATAAACTAAGATAAACCGCAGATCCAGATCGCTCCACAGCTCGTCTGCCCCGTTTCATTTTCTACTAATTTATGAATAATAACGAAAAATCACTGCTCCACTTCACATTATTGTCCAGTGAAATTTTAACTTGTGCCAGATCATGATTGGTTGGTGTATTATACATGACAAGCGGGCTTGGATGAATGATGTAATTTTCTAAAATATATGGATTTGTAATTAAATCAACACACTAGCTTTGATTATTGATGAAAAAAGTTTAAAATATTGTTTGGTTTATTTCTCCTTCCGTCAACGCACTCACTGAAAGAACAATATGGCTTGAGAGCCTATGGTTTCTGAACAAACTGGAATATCAATCAGTCGAGCAAAGCGCTCGCAACCCATAGCTGCGCCTCAGATTCACAGATATGTACAAATATAGGGGTATTTTTCGACTTTTGAGCGATTCCTGTTTCGTACACATTATCATGTTAATTATATTTCAAATGCATTTCGTTTTATTGACCACAAGATCATTGCTATTTGCTACTTTTGAATAATTTTGAAAAATTGTCCCCCCCGTTTTATGGTTTTATGGTTTCTCGTACACACATACAAGTCTGCATATTGTTTTGCAAAGGTCCTTGAGTCTATATAACAAATACGGTGCTAAGAATATTGTAAGAAGAAACCCAAAATGCTTATAACCTGCATTTTGCATAATCAAAAGGTGCATATTTGACAATCACTAAAGACTCAGTAAACATCTGCCATGAAATATCACTTATTGTACAATATATTTACTAATTTTCTATTATAAAAAAAAAAATAGACGCAAATGTCTGGATACAAATATTCGTTCCCTACTCTGCTTTCTTTTTTCCATACTTTTCAAGACCTAGAAAATACTTTCCATACTTTTTCATAATTGCATACATTTCAAGACCTGCAAAATACTTTCCATACATTTCCAAACCCAGTAAGAACCCGGAAGTAAGTATATCACGAGACTGGGTAGATTAGAACCTATATTTGAGCACCTAAATACATACTACATTAATAATTTTAGTAAAATGTTTGTATTCTCTGGGCCCAATGCAAAACCTTCTACCATAAAAGCAATAGCACTGATGTCAAAGCAAAAAGCTGATTGTAAAAGGCTGAACATTGATTTAAAAAGTGAGGATGTATTAGTATTTGTAAGCAGATAAGATGTGTGAGACGTCAAAAGATTGAGTTTAGTTTAACTTTAAACCAACTCTTAATGTAAGAGCCTCATCTGCTGGTTACCTAACGTATCGCATCATATACACAGCTCTCGCAGAGCTGAAATTCACCTCAGTTTGAACTAAAATTAAATTCAGCTGTCAGTCCAACACACTTTTGGCTTTAAAAGTTTGTTAAGTGAATGTGGTTTACATTTTGAAACATTCCTCGCCAGAAATCGTGTATTTATGTCGGTTATTATATTACTGTGAGGGTCTTAGGTCCAGGAACATTTGCTTCTAGTTCGCTGTGCATGACGTAACCCATTTCTGTTGGCCAAATTAAATTCGAACCAATCACGAAGTCGGAGAGGTCTGCGTAACCAATCACAGCGTAGCGCTGTGACTCACCATACATGGACAGCCATCACCATATAAGGAAACATCGCCTCGCTTTATATGGAGGAAAGTAGATCTTCAGGCGAACGGTCTCGTGGGATAAATTCCCTAAATAAGTGCGCTATCAGCAATTTTATCGTTTCAAAAAACATCAAACGTCATATAAAACCAAAATCAAGTAATTTATGTATTGACAGTGAATAATTTCACGCGGTACTGACGTTGCTGCAGGTAACTAGTTCTGTTGGCGGAGGCACATTGAGGTAGGTCGCGATTCGTTGTTTCCAAATGTGGCATGCGCAGCGTAAGTCCAGGTTTGATTGATAGACTGTGGGCGGAAACTAAACGCTGCAAACTTTGTACGATGGTCGTAAAGGGCTAGTTCGGAAGGTTTGTTTTTGAAAATCACGAGCTGCCTAAATTGGGACTTTCAAACAGGCGAATATATCCGTCCTCAAACTCCAGATCCCGCGCGTTTTGTCTGCTGAGTTGAGCTAATGTTTCCTAGCATAGCATATGTGAGGTGAGTTCGGTATCGAGGGAAGCAATCTCCTGGGATCTCTAACGTTACACCTACCGCGGGCGATGTTAGGGGGAAACGGGACGGCCAGAGGGGCCGGGCGCTCCGGTAACGGCACGGGGTTGACCCCTCTACAGGTGGGCAGCACGTCTGGGGCTTTGGGGGCGGTAAACTCTACAATAAACCTGCCCGATGCGGGCAGATACGACGACAGGCCGTCGGTGGAGGCTGTGCTGAGCGGCTCCGACGGAGACTCGGACTCTGGGGACGACGAGGAAAGTCCCGCGGTGGACAGGAGAGGGGTGAAGCGGGAGAGGAGTGAGATGGAGGTCGGTGGATCCTCGGGATCTCACCCGGGACTGTCGGCGGGATACGGAGGGGTTTCCACCGGGGTGGCCGGTGCTAAACCGGGCAAGAAAACGCGGGGACGGGTGAAAATTAAGATGGAGTTTATTGACAACAAGCTGAGGAGATACACGACATTCAGCAAGAGAAAGACTGGCATTATGAAGAAGGTACGTTAAACCAGCACATTCGTGCTTCCTACTGCTAGTCAAGTAGTATTGTACATCAATACTAGTGCTAAACCAAAACCAGCATGTTAAAACTAGCACTGCAGCTGTACTGATACTCTACTATCATTACATTACAGTACTGATTGTATCACTAGGTTTAAATCACCATAATTATTCTAATACTAGTACCACTGTTGCTAGTATTATATCACTGCTATAAAGTCTTCTATAGTAAGATACTGTATTGTACTCTAGTAGTTTTAAATGTTCCTTTAAATATTGTAGAAATACTAGTACAACCAGTTTTAGATGATTATATTGATTCTAATACTGTAGAAATATTAGTGTCACTAGTGTTGTTGTACTGATTCTAATTCGATAGTAATACTGTAGAAGTACTAGTTTTAAGTTATTATACTGATTTTGTTGCTACAGAAATATTAGTATAACTAGTATTATAATTGTACTGATTTTAATACTGTAGAAATACTGGTATCACAAGTTTTATATCTATTCTGATTTTAATACTGTAGAAATACTGGTATCACTAGTTTTATATCTATTCTGATTATAATACTGTAGAAATACTAGTATCACTAGTTTTATATCTATTCTGATTCTAATACTGTAGAAATACTGGTATCACTAGTTTTATATCTATTCTGATTATAATACTGTAGAAATACTGGTATCACTAGTTGTATATCTATTCTGATTATAATACTGTAGAAATACTGGTATCACTAGTTTTATATCTATTCTGATTATAATACTGTAGAAATACTGGTATCACTAGTTGTATATCTATTCTGATTATAATACTGTAGAAATACTGGTATCACTAGTTTTATATCTATTCTGATTATAATACTGTAGAAATACTAGTATCACTAGTTTTATATCTATTCTGATTCTAATACAGTAGAAATACTAGTATCACTAGTTTTATATCTATTCTGATTTTAATACTGTAGAAATACTAGTATCACTAGTTTTATATCTATTCTGATTCTAATACTGTAGAAATACTAGTATCACTAGCATTATTGTGTTAATTCTAATACTGTTATATAATACAGATTGTATACTAATAATATTGCACCTTCTACAGCTAAACAATATAGTACTGTACCCCATTAATAATTTTCATGTACAATTTATTTACTAGTAGTGTTGTCACGATACTGGAATTTCTAACTTCGATACGATACCTTGAAAAATATCGATATTCGATACCATTTTCGATACCAGGGAGAGAAAAAAAACTGCCACAACATTAAGGGGGTCGATTTTTTTTTTTTTTTTTAGATAAATATAACATGACAATGAGGTATATTTTACATGAACAAAAATGTCTTGAGGTAGTGCACTTGTTCAAGGTGTAGTGTCTAGTGTAGGTTGTGAGTGTGTTGTTTTTGTTGCAGGTCGAGTCTCATCTTCTTTCTGGTGCTACAAGAAAATGCCAAACTATAATAAAACATTTATTTTATTTTTGACCACACTTTTAAAATGAACTGAACTATCTAACTAATCGTAGAACTTAAGTTAATGGTAATAGATATTTGTTAACGTTAGTTAACATGAATAAACAATGAAAAATACTTCCAAAACATTTATTAATCTTAGTTAAAAGTATATTTAAACTAACATTTACTAATACATGTACTAATTAAAATCCAAAGTTCTATCTGTTAATATTTTTTTTCATTGGACCAGAGCGAACATGATCCGTTGTATTTTTATTACCTACTGTTATCAAAGATTAAAATATACTGTAGCAAATGCATTGCTCATCGTTCATAAATGCTGGTTAATACATAATATTATTTTATGAACAGATTTTAATGCCGGATTCACATATCACCGATCCGCACACGCAAACGTGCGTGCATCACACCCGAAAACAATGCTCACTGGATCGACATGAAGACAAATTGCAGAATTTAAGTAATAATTTTTTGAATGAAGTTAAATAAGCACATTAATTTACATTTGACCACAGTTAAAGTATTTAAAGATTCAGTTAAAGATTCCTCAGTCAGATTATATTAACTTTAAGAATTACGGTGAAAAAACGAGACTACACTCATATCAGGTTTGATCGTGCGCACGCGCCCGGACCGAAGTTAGCTTCCGGTCTGTGTTTGTATATCGGGCTGTTAGTGGCGCCGGCTACAAACACAGTTAAAGTGATGAGTAATGAAGTTGGGCTCAGGTTGTTGTGCTGTGGGATGTGTTTCACATACATACATTTATTTGAGGCGACCCGCCATGATATCAAAACTTTTCCAAAAGGCTTTGTTGAATAACATGAGCACGTAATGCACGTTTAAAAATCAAAACGAGGCGCAGGTGTTTTTATATCACTGTATTTTTGAAGGAACACTGTCTTTAGGAAATGTTTGATGTCATTTTCATTTCATCTTGCATGTTATATGTCTGATAAAGCCGCGTTTGTACGCTCAGTTTACAGCCGTTACCGGGCGCAAACCTCTAACGTTAACATTACGTTATTTCTCCCGCTTTTAAGCGTCTCCTGCTGGCAGAGTTGATTTGCATTTTTAAGAAGTCCGTCCAAGTAGTAATCGCTATATCTCAGTCCGTCTGATTTAAGAAGCAAACATATTTTGCTTGTTAGAAACAAGCCGTTAGAAACAAGCTCGCCATCTTTATATTCACTTCACTTTTGCTATTTAACCAGAGCGAATGAGATGAAACACGAGACAGGCACTGTGGTCACGTGTGGGGTTTGTGTTGGCCTTTGGAGAGAAGTGAAAGTGACAGCTCGGCTAGGATCAGAGTATCGATACTTCGGAAAATTAGTATTGGTACCGTTCAGATATTTCAGTATCGATATTTATCGAAATACCGATATTTTTGACAACACTATTTACTAGTAGCATATTAGTTTGTACCATTTTACTGATACTAGCATTAATAACCACTCACACTTGTTCTGTAGCAATATTAGAGATTTTCAACTTATTGTACCTTTTATTAGTTCTGTATCAATTAAATTCAGCTTACTAGTGCTAGTACTTTACCAATTCTACTGCCACTATAATATTATTGTACTTTTACTTGCTCTAAATCAATTATACTGTCTCTAAATAGATTATATTTGACCATTTATAGTACCATTAAACATACTATACTAATACTACGTTAGGTTATTTTATTTCAAATAAAATAATGTATAAATTAATAAATGTCATTTACAGTAAAATGACATCCATTCTTGACACAATTTCAAAACACATAAATACATGATACAAGTGCGCAGGTTTTTAATTTTATTAATTATATACCTAAAAATATGTTTTACCATTAGGCTAGTTATACCACTATACACTAGTGCTATACTAGAACTTAACCAAGTGCCATACGATTACGGTATTACTACATCAACACTGGTGTTCAACTATACTGTTACAAGTACTATTGCTTAGCACACTAGTACTATATACTAGTGCTCTCTCTGGGGATGTAACGGTTCACTCAACTCACGATTCGATTTGCAATTAAATGTTTTCAAAATGAGATTTAAGACAAATTCTAAATTAAATGTGTCCTTTTATTGCTTGGACAAAATGCAGCACGTTTCTTTGTGAAATTGAAATATAACCAACCCTCTACAATGCGAGTAAATCACTCGCATATGCGACTAAATTTTACTCTGGGCGACTAAATTATGTTTAATATTAGTCAATGGCTAATACATTCTCAAAATCCAACTTGCAGGCTAAGTATAAGTTTAGCACAGATATATATTTACTCGCTGAACACTATAACTGAGCACTTCAGAGTTTCTCTCTCCGTCAGGCGATCTGTGCAGGTTTTCAGTTCATTTGAATGCATGCGCAGCTATGTTTGAAGTTACGTGAACTCTAGGCGCACGACTCGCCGTCGCTTTGGTGAAAGCAGAGAGAGCAAGAGAGAGTCTTACAAACATGCAGAATTGCTGCATGTAAACAATATTCTTTGTTGTACTTTCCTGTCAAAATAAGTTCCTTTGGATTTGTCCAGCTTTTAAGAACTGCCGGGTTTTCCGGTAGTGGGTGGAGCTAATGCGCAAACGACAATCTCATTGGCTGGCGCTCACCTATTATCGTCCCTGTTTTGATCAGTCCTTCCAGGATTTTGTGATTCTGCGATCGCTGAAATTATCGCAAACTCTGCAATTTTTGCAAAAGCCCGCAAATGTTCATAATTGCCGCAAATTGATCGATTTACAAGAGCTACATCGGACAAACGAACCGAAAGCGGAACGAATCCGTGCTACTCGTTTGGGCTACGTGGCGCAGACCGTTTATCTGCTCGTGCCGGAGCCGCGGGCTGCTCTCGATCACGCGACACCGTTATACAAGTGACAGTGCTGAGAGATACAGTGAAGAAAATAGTCAAACATCTCAGTCAGATCTTGTGAGAAGCTTTCAAATTCAGCGCAGCAATCTGTTAAAGCTATGGATATCTGAACAAACGCCACTGATGTGGAAACCAGGAAAAACATTGTTCAATAAACACATCTCCACCATTCACCAAGGATTTAACATAACTACAGGAACAACTTGTGGCAGATATGGTCTTAATGTTTTCGAGTGTTTTTAAATGCTTCACACAACATTTCCCAGCACTTCAAAGCTTTAAGTATTAGCCTACCTAATTTGAAAGTTATTTTTAATGTGATGACATTATTTGTTCATCCTTCATAGGTTGCCTCCATTTATAAAAACTGAAAGTTTCATAATGTAGGAAAGCAAACACTTATTTAAAAATAAAACCGACATTAAATTACCACTATATGGCTGCAGAGACTTATAGGCTTATTAGCCATTTCCACTGCAACTATCTCAACTATCCAGACAGCACAAGTCAATCTGTAAGACATCTGCTAATGATCTGGGAAACATCTGCTGCTTGTAATCTGATAAAAATCTCAGAATACATACATTTACATACATTCTAATGAATGTCTATTTGACATCTAACAGGAAATATCTTAGAGACGTATTGCAGACGCGCACATCTTGAATATGTAAATGCAGACATCAAATAGACATCTCCGAGATGCGATTAGGGTGAGTGCTTTACTGTCAGGTGCTGGTTTTGTAGGACTTAAAGGCACTGGTGCTGGTGTCCTCAAATGCTAGACTAGAGCCCTACAATGGTTCTCCAAGTCCGAAAAGTCATAACAATATTAGAATAATGTTGTTCATGGTATATTTTAACTACAAAACAATAAGAAATGCCGCAAATATCACCTGCAAATTTTGAGAGAAACTGCAGCAAAATCAGTAATTTTAGGCCGCAAAAATCAGAAAAAAGTCTGGTGAAATCCTGTAGGGACTGTTTGATTTCAGCGAATCAGTTCGAGTGAACGCAAACAACCTGATTAATATTCACGAATCCAGCAGCTCGTTAATCCTTGGTGCGTTTTATACTGTTCTTAGTATAATTTGTATTATTATTATCTTCTTATCAGAATTATTGTAAGTTTGTTCCCATTTTTTTTAACAGAAACACTGAATAACCAAACAAAAAGCACCACCGCCAGTCCTAAATTCAGTCAAAATATCTATTCATTCATACATGGTTACTAAGTTTTAATTCTGATTATCATAATGTCATATTATAATGCTTGACTGACTGATGTTAAGAGTGCACTTTCAGATATATAAAAAGCTGTAACATTTTAGTATATCAGTCTGGCGAGTAAACTAAAAAATGTACTAGCCAATGGCGATTCAATTTCCAAGGTGTCCATAGAGAGTTGATAACACAGTATATATTACTGTAACAATACAGGATATACTAATACAGCACTTGCATATTATTGGTCTTTTGTTGGTTTTGATTGCTTCAATTGTCCTTATTTGTAAGTTGCTTTGGATAAAAGACTCTGCTAAATAACAAAACTAAATTGAAATTTTAAAACAAGCTCCAAATCAAATAAATAATTCATAAAATAAATATCATCATATAAACAAAAGGCTTTATCTGTGCTCTTTCCATTAAAATGAGAGGCAACCGCTGCATTTTAATCATCATCCAAACAAAGATGCTGCATTCATGCAACACGAGCAGTTTTTAATCTAAATTAAATTGTATAATTTCTAAATATGAAGCAAAAACAAAGAGGTCTTCAGTTTTGTGAAACTACCGTATACATAATATCAGCATGAAATGAAGCTGAAGAGAGCTGAATGAGATGCAGATTCGCTCGCGGCCAGCAGGTGGCGCTTTAATAGTTTCCTTGGTTTCCGCTGTAAACAAAGCAGCGCTGCACTTATCAACTTTAATATGCATTATACAGACGCAAGATGAAAATAAAAATACCATCTAAACTTTTCTAAAGACAGTAAGTTCCCCTCAAACGTGCATTCATATAAACTCCTTCCCCAAACTGAACCCTGATTCGTTTAGCATCTCAACCGTCACATATATGAATCGATTCTCAGCCGGCTCGCGGTTAATCGTTACATCCATAACATACACACTCACTGACTACATGTACACAAACCAGAAACGTCCTGCCGCTCGAGCTGTTTTAAGTTCAGTCATAACCACGCCTGTAATAGCTGTGAGAAGCTGAGGTCTGACACTTCTGACAGGAATTCAGTTGAAGGTAATTTCCACATCTGCTCAGTCTCATTTGTTATAGCTCGCTCGATTGTCATTCATTCCTGTCTCAGCAGAAATAGCCCTGATGTGTGATCTGGTTACTGCAGTGCTAGACATTAAAACATTTGCTTACTTGAGAACCGACCTAGTTGCAGAAGTCGGGCACAGAGGGTGTAATGACAACCTGCATTAGGCCACAGGTGACCTTCAGGAACATGTGATGGGCTTCTCTGGTTTCTGTGGCTCAGTAGTTGCACTTCTTATCAGTTCATTCATCTCCACACAATGTTCAACCACACAACATTTGTGGCAATTCCAAGATGTTTGTCATTGTCCAATCAATCAGTGTTTTACGTTTACTACAAGTTTGTCGTCACTTATCAATCTGTATCCTCTGGTCATGGAAATGTCTAATACCACTCTAATACAGAAGGGCTCATCGTTATCTGGCTTTTCCTCTCAATATTTCCAGGCTTACGAGTTATCCACCTTAACGGGGACGCAAGTTTTGCTCCTGGTTGCCAGCGAGACGGGCCACGTCTACACATTTGCCACGCGAAAACTTCAGCCCATGATCACCAGTGAAACGGGTAAAGCCCTCATCCAGACCTGCCTAAATTCCCCTGATTCTCCTCCCCGTACGGACCCTTCAACAGACCAGCGGATGAGTGCCACGGGATTCGAGGAGACGGACCTCACCTACCAGGTCTCAGAGGCTGATGGTCTCACAGAGCCAAAGGTACATGCTTTCTGATACATATTTTCAGTAGTTGATGCTATTAAGTTAAGGTGTTGTTGTTTACAAGACATGATGACAAACTAGATTTACGGATGCATTATTGTGTTTGTTCAATATCAGTGTTAATATCGTCGATTAAAATGACGACGAAAAATATTCGTCAACTTACCTTTTTTCTGTGACTGAGATGAGATGTTGACGAGCTAAAAATAATGCCTGATGATAAAAAACTACCACTAAATGTTTGCCGCATCTTCGTTAACAAGACAAGATGGGACTAGAATGTTATTTGAGGACAACCGGACATTGAAAATACATCCTATAGGCATAAGTTAACTGTCTTGTCTTTTTAAAATGTGCGTCTCTGTCATTGGATAAGGGGCGTTAGCATATCTAGTCTCAGTATGACAGCCGCAGTGGACGGATAGGCTACCAAAACACGAGCTAGCGATTTGAAACAATGGCCTCGGCACCTGAAGGGTTAGGGACTGGGTGACCAGATGTCCCGTTTTTCCCAGGAGTTACAATTCGTTATCGATTAAAGACCGGATACGTGGAATCGCGCTGCTAGAAGTACTCTCTCTCGCGCACGCACCATTTCTTTAGTTCTCATATAGTCCAAATGTATATCGTGTCGAGCATCTCATGTAAATACAGTCGGTTATTGCTTAAGTGAGCATGAACAGGTGGGTGAAACCTGAATGTGTCAGTATTACATACGTGCCTTCAGTCTTAAAGGGACAGCATTCCTAATTATCTGTCATCAATGTTAACCAACAAAAGATGTTAAATAAATGTATACTTAAGTAAACCTACTGTATCTGAAAATGTAGTTTAATTTGTATCTCTACCAAAAAAAAAGAGAATTTATTCCAGTTTTTCCTAATTCAATCCTTGATTCAAATTTCTCATAAGCTTAATTGATTTGGTCTAAAGAGATAAGAATTAATTACTTTTTCTGTATGAAAACTACATATAAAATAGCTACCAAAATAAATGTTGGCAACTGCAGTTTGACTAAAAGTTGACTAAAATGCAATGTGAATGACTCAAATGTGACTAAGACTATTAAGCGTTTTCGTCTCAAGATAAAGACTAAAGGCCCGTACACACCGGGACGAATTTCTCGCGTGATATTCGCTGCCGTTTAATGCCTCGTGACTAAACAAAGGGCGCCAATGTGAGTGTGCACACCGGCGCGAAAAACGCCACGCGTAAAAGCGTCATTTAAAAAAAAACGCCTCGGGTTCGTTTTTTTGGTTTGACGTGCCGCGTCAAAAACTATCCGGCCAATGAGATTGGCGCTATTGCTCACGTGTCTGGAGCAGCTGAAGTTACAGTAAAACACAACTTGGGGGCGCTCAAACACAAAACTGTCTTGCCGAGCACTAGGGTTGTGACAGTGATGAAATGTTCCCATTATTACACACGATGGGGAGTTACATTACAATACCCTGTAAGCGCCGTGCGTGTTTTACTTTGACTTTAATATCAGCGGCAATTCTGGGTCAAGCACTGTTTAAATAAAATAAAAATCAGCAAATAAATTCTCAAATAAATGAGAAACATTTATTTTTATTTTATTTGTAACATCACTTAGAGCAGGGATGCCTAATAGATCGATCACGAAAGCAATGCTGGAAGATCACGCTTTAGGTCAGTGTTTCTCAACCAGGGGGGCGAGAGATAAAACTACAATATAATATATTCACTAATATTATGACTCGCATGTTAAGTCATGTAAAACAATATATAGCCTATACATAAATAACAGTACCACCTCTCTACATATTCTGTGTTTCGGAGCAGCACATATTTCTCATCGTGTGTAATACAGACTGAACGGTGGCTCAAATACTCTGTATAATCATATGATACGCAAACTACATCTCTCAGTTGGATAAAAGAAGTCAGTGTCACACTAGTAGGCTACACACAAGTTTTGATGGACGACTATTGTAATCAAGGTAAAGATGATCACAGGATCGTGCATTAGGCGCGCGTTATGTCCGTTATGATGCGCAAACGAACTGTGTATGTGCGTTCTCGGCTCACTTATATTTCTGCTTGAACAGATAGTTAGGCTAACAAATAAAAGTGTAGTCTGCATAAAATTGTATTTATTTTATTCGTCTTGTATTTATTGACAGAAAAATATCAATAACATTTTGCTGCCAACACGGAATAAAGTGTCACAGAGAGAAAAAACTAAAGTTATATAAAAATTGTAATCCTTATTTTTATTAGTTTTTTCAGGATATAATTCGTTTATGCTAACATTCAGCCTACAACACAATAGGAAAAAAATGTAGGTTTAGCCTAATATATATTTTATAAGTCTTGTCAAAACACTAAATTCATTTAACATCTTGCTTTTAACACAGTGCAAAGTGCAGCAGAGAAAAATAAATGAATTCGACACAGTCTGTCATTTAAAATGATAGGATAAGCATAATACAAAAAAAGAAAAGACGAGTTGAACGTCCTTGAATGACATCGCATTCACACTCCATTTTTATTCCGATCTGTCACTCATCACAACCTGCCCGTTCTGTCTGAGAGCCGTATATTATATCTGCATCGTTGTACATGCTTTGCTCAGACCCCGCAAATAAAACGAAGCACTGGTTCGTGCTGCAGCGCGCGCATAACGGTCCGAGTGCAGGCTGTACCGGTGGTCCATAAGAATAAAGCGCAGATATGCTGTTCTGAAAGGACGTCGGGAACGGGATATTGTTAGACCGCCCGCTCCCGTTCAAATTGCACCAGAGTTACCGACCGTTACCACGTTATATTCAGGAAATTAATCCCGTGGCGAAATCTGGTTATCAATTATAACACAATGTTTGATTTAAAATACAGGTAAAAATCAATACTGTGATGCATGGCTCTCGTTCGTTCGGTGCACTGCATTGAGCAGCAGCGATAAAATTTCTGTTTTACATTAAGCGCTATCTAATGTCAGGGAATGAATTTGCATGTTCACTCGGCTCATCGTCAGCGAAAATCGCTTGGGTGTGAACACAAAAAACGTGTTGAAAAACGCTGGCGAATAACGCACGCCGATATTCGTCCCGGTGTGTACGGGACTTAAGACTAAATCAAAAATGCCTACCAAAATTAACACTGGTAACAAATTGAATGGACCAGATGCGTTTCTTTTATATTCTCTGTATGTGTTCATTTGGGATCCATTCTTTTGTTCACAATAGTTAATAGTGCACAGCAGGTCTCAAGTCGTTTTATTAATTTTGAGTAACTTGGTAGAAAAATATTTAAACGTGTTAATTTGAAGCCTATTTGCTACAGATTGTAGTGCTGGGCGGTATACCGGTTCATATCGAATACCGGTGTTTATTTTTCTTACGATATGAATATTTATA
>QVTF01019717.1:1920000-2195000 GCA_003573665.1 Oxygymnocypris stewartii | reverse complement strand
GTGGGATGGAGGCGCCTGATTGTTTTATAGGTTTAAGTGTAGGGTTGAGAAGCACTGCACCAGAGCATCCCTTCATTCAGACACAGTGTAAGATCTGATCATGAATCAGTGTAGAGGAGTCAAGTCTGGAAGATGTTGATGCTAGAGAGAGTGTGGTCAGCTGGTTTAGCCGAGGCCAAAGATCAAGAAGGCCAAACTACAGGAGTTGGTCATCCGAGGGGCATGTGACTGCAATGGAGGATAGTCCATAAGACATTGAGCCACGAGATGTTCAGTTTTACGCCCTTAAAACACTTAATTTAGATTTAATTTTATTTCATTTATCTTGAGATGTTTTAACTTTAAGCACTTTAAGCACCAAAACTTTTTCAGTAAGTTACCTTTCCTGTAGAATTGTGCTTCAAATAAAGAACTTTGTTTACCAGATTGTTAGTTAATCGTTTACTAGTCAATATTGTCTATACGAAAATTTGGGTGCACCTAACTTTTGTGCCGGTGCACCTAAGAAAAAAAGTTAGGCGCACCAGTGCACCCAGTGCAAAAAGTTAGTCTAGAGCCCTGTATGTAAAACATTAATGTCCACATGAATTTATGAATGTAATTGCACTCATGCCACCTCTGAGCCTCATTAAACGTCTGAAAATGTACGTACAAGCCACTTTTTTGTTCTTCTGTGCCAAATTATACAAATATTTTTTTTTATTCATACTAATTTCATGATTGGTAACTTATTTGTCGCATTGTACTTATTATATTTTTTTAAAATATACATTTTAAAAAGCTTATAAACATACATTTTTGAATTTTTAAGTAGATGTAAATTATGCTATTGCAAAGGTAAAAATAAAATACCCCTGTAAGTCACTTTAAGGAGTCAAACGTCACCTCGTATTCGGAAGGCTAATTTTTTTATCAGAATTTTTTTTATTGATCAGAAGTTACTCCTAAATGTTTTTAATTAGGAGGACAAGCGCTCCTAATTACAAGAAGAAAAACACCGCTCTTAAACTGTGTGTGTGAATGTAGCCGTATGGCTGTGGAATGGGATTTGGCCGAGGAAATATTTTCAGTCAAAATATTTTTTTTTGCTGTAACCCCTGTATTTAGTGTGGACTTTTTCTACAATATTCACTCATCATGACACTAAAATATGGCATTCTGAGTAAATCTACTGCAGTTTTTCCTCAGTCAGTAGAAAATGTGGTTAACACCCGGTCATGCATGAAAAAAAAATACCGTCATATACCGTGAAACCGGTATAATTTAGAAAAATACAGTGATATACATTTTTGGTCATACTGCCCAGCTCTAACAGATTGTGTGGATCAGAAGCTTTTCTTTAAGGGGGTGTTCACTTGGGACACATTCTTGCTCACAATAGCTTGATGAAGCACATTGGCTCTCAAGACATGATTTAAAAAAGTTTAATTTGGTTGAAAAGTTGAAACTTAATTTGATGCATCATCTTAAATGATGTTCAGGACACGCAGCACGAGAAATAGTGCAAATCAAATGCTTTTCATTAGGTCCACTCTAGGGCTGGACGATTTATATCACAATATATTCCTTAATTTCGGTCGATACGATATAAGAACACCCACAATGGATGTCTGTACCTACAAATGTCTGAAAATGAATTTGCCAAGTATTTAATACCTCCTCCTATAAAACGATATAATATTTTAGAAATAAAAATGGTAGAAATAAATTAATCTTTTTCTTTGTATTTAGCCTTCACAAACAAGAAATGTGAAATAAACTATCAACTAAATAAAACTCTCAGACTCACCTTATTAACAATAATATATTTTCATTTAAACTATAACAGGCTGATTATTATTATAGATTGAAACAACAAACAAACTGCTTCAGTTGAATATATATCATGAATATGATTGACTGAAACGCGACCCATTAAGATAAACAGCTCTCTCTTCCAAGATGTTAATTGTACTTGCTATACTACTTAAGCACACTAAAATTTGTTGTAATAGTCATTTTATAATAAATCCAAAAGCAAGAAGAGTGGAAATGGCAACTGAGCCAATGAGTGATCCTCTGCTGCCATCTACTGGATATAATGGTACATTCATGTAATTGTCATCTTAAAAGTCTTTGTCCTCCAGGATTTTTGGCACATTGTTTCATGCCATCTCCATGAATGAAAAGGGAATCTTTAATGTGAATTTTACAGCATGATTGTAGAGTTAAAATAATAATAAAGGCTTTAAAATATTGTATATACCTTTTTCACCCATGATGTGTTTGCATTCCTGAATGTTGCATAAACTAGATGTTTCTCTTTTGAGGCATTTGCAATAATTGTCTGGAGTACTACAGGTTTTGAGACATGTTTTGGTAGAGTTGGTAGAAATGTTTGTTGAAAAACATTGAGACTTGTTAATTTGATACATTATCTTAAAAATGGTCAGGAAAAATCGTGTCCGAGCACAACCGGTCTCAAATTTAGTTTTTTATGTTAATGAAGTTCATTTTTGTTAATTAAGTTAGCAGAAAAGTTGAAACGCAATTGTTAATGTGATCATTTGACATCATCTTAAAAATGTGGCACAACAAATTGCTCTAATCCAACCTCTTAAAAGTATTTCTTAAAAAAAAAACAAAGAGAGAAACAAAATGTAGTTAAACTCACTATATTTGACAGAATGAATATAGTTGGTTTGACTAGATTATTCTCATTAGACTAGTTGGTTTATAAATTAGTTGACTGTACATCTAAATAAGTATCTTTCTTTACGGTACCATAGTCCATCACTTGAGTGGAAACTTACTCCCATTCTTGAGTTTCTTGACCTTTACAGGTCTCTGTTTTCCAGACTACAATAGCGTTTTAACGTCGAAAGAAATCATGCAAGGCTTTCACACAAACCCCGTTCGACTAGCTGCATACATCCTGCATACTCCAGTTTTGCCCACATTTAAGAAGGTAACGTCACCCCAATCATGTCTTGTATGGCAGCGTGTATTATGTCCAGCTCTCATTGATAAGGATTAGATGCGGTCTGCATGTCCTTATATAGTCTGGTTTTCCCAGTACACTTTCTTGGCTCATGGCTGATCACATTCCGTATAAGCTGCAGCTGTTTTCAAATTTGGATGACATATCCCCCCCATTTCCCTTCTGATTTAGGGCAAGCAGTGAGTGAGCATGCACAAATTAGAAACCCGAACCTCTGTTTAAGAAATAGCTTTTTTTTAAGCAGATCCTCATCTTGTTGAGCTGATGGCAATCTCGTCATATAGTACATGTTTTGAAAAGTCATCATGGGAATGGGATCCTCTTTCCAAGTTTGATGGCTCTCAAATGCTCCAGGGCTTTATGACAAAGATTGTTTTTTGGTTATAGATGCCAAGTATGTCAAAAGTCCCTGCAATTTGGTACTGAAATTGAACAATACTTAAGTGTTTTTCAGTAGTACCATCTCAGTTCGGTACCTGCACGTTGTGACAGACGACTTTTAATTCATGCACACGTTCTGTGCGAAGCTTTTTCATTAACTGAAACAATCAAATATACTCTAAATACGATTGTGGTGAAGTATTCATGTAACAAAAGTGGATTGTTTTTGCAGTGAAATATAATATTCACCCAAAAATAATTTACTTCCCTTCATGTTGTTCTAAACCTGTATGAGTTTCTTGCTTTTGTAGAATATAAAAGAAGATATTTTGTAAAAAATAATATTTTGAAGAATGTTGGTGTAACAGAGTTCGTAGATTGGGAAGGAGGAGGCGGGAACCGGCGAATTTTTCAAGACTTTAATAAGAAAATACACACAAAATAAAGTCCAGTCTTAGTCTCTCTCGTCTTCCACTGTCGTCGCTCCTCCTATCCTTCCTGAGCTCCTCCGTGGGACTCGAGACCGGTGAGTTGCGCAGGTGTCGCTCATTATTATTTACTCCACCGGCCTCGCTCCGTTCCCACGGCTCTCGGCCCCGACCCACTCGTCACAGTTGGTAACCAAAGAGTTGACATTAGCCATTGACTTTCATAGCATGGACCAAAATACTATGGAAGTCAATGGCTACTATCAACTACTTGGTTACCAGCATTCTTCAAAATATCATCTTTTGGCCTTTCTTTTCTAAAGAAGACAGAAAATCATGTTTTTGGGTGAACAGTCTTTTCCAAAGTCTCGTTACAGTACAGTTAAAAAATGTAGGGTTAGTATTTTATTTTATTAATATTAAAAATAAATGTAAAATTAAATGGTATAAAATTAAGTGACAGTAAATATTTTGTAATTTTACAAAAGATTTGTTTAAAATAAATGCTGTTCTTTTTTCTATTCGTCAAACAGTTTTCACAAAAAATATTAAGCAACACAACTGTTTTCAATATTGATAGAATGAATTCGGAAGGCTCATGTGACACTGATGACTGAAGTAATGATGCTGAAAATTCAGCGGCGCATCACAGAAATAAATGACATTTTATTCACATAAAAACCCTTTTTACATTGTAGTAATAAACAAAATTATAGATTTTTTTTGGGGTGATCAAATAAATGCAGCTTTGCTGAGCAGAAGAGACTTCTTTCAAAAAAAAAATGTACCAAATCCAATCCTTTGACTAAAGTGTAATGTAATTTTACGATTAATCTGATTCGCTCTGATCCTCAACCGAGCTCAGTACTACTACACCGTAGTGCTGTGTATAACCAGCAAAGTCACGATACGTATTACGATACAGAGACCACGATACGTTACGGGACTGCACTGATTTTGACCTCAGAAGAATTTAGGAAAACATAAAGTACAAGTACACCGAAATAATGACTTACAAGATTTTATTAGTCTTAAAGAAATACAAATAACTTAATATAACGAAGTCTAGGGTTCAAGATCAAAGGGGAGAAATCAAAATGGGGAGCAGAAAAGGTTGGTATGGGCTGTAAACAAATAAAGGTTCGCGAAAGAAGTGACTCCTCCAGAGGCTGTCGATCCCCTGGACGAAGTGAAGAGGAGTGTTTGAGTCCAATGTTTTATCCCCTCCAAAATTAAGTGATGAACAGGTAACAGGGGTGTGCGATCTCCCACGCTCTCCTGGAAGAACACCGCCGCCAGCAGGCGAGCAAGTAGAACGCAGGGTCGTAACACCTCCCTCCTAAAAAAAAAAGATTCGGCAACGAATCTAAAAACAAAAACAAAAAAAAGACAGTTAAACACTATCCAGAACGAACACTAAGTTTCGGTGGTCCAAAGGAACGTCGTTTTCTCTTCATTCTTTAACACCTCTGGGCCCTAGAGATGCAAAGAAAAGGAACAAACAACGTAAAAATGTTACGCTCTAGAAAGTGTGTCAGCTATAACATTATCTTTTCCTCGAATATGTTTAATCTCGAGATGGAAAGGTTGTAAAATGAGACTCCATCGCATAAGGCGCTGATTTCGATTCCTCATTCGATTCAGGAAGACCAAAGGATTATGATCCGTATAAATGATAATCGGTGCAGCAATTGACCCTAGATAGATCTCAAAATGTTGTACGGCCAACACTAGGGCAAGAGCCTCTTTCTCAATGGTGGAATATACCTGTTGATGTCGATTAAATTTCTTAGAAAAGTAACTTACAGGATGTTGAACCTGGTTCGAATCCTCCTGCAAGAGAACAGCGCCCGCACCGCAAGCACTCGCATCAATTGCAAGACTAAAAGACTTTTCAAAATTCGGAGCTGCCAAAACAGGGGCACATGCCAGCAAAGCCTTACAATTTTCGAAAGCCTGCTGACAGGACTCAGTCCACTGAAAAGATAACTTCGGACTCAATAAATCGGTAAGAGGTGAGACTACACTGGCAAAATTTTCGCAAAAACTCCGATAATATCCCACCATGCCGAGAATTCGTCGCAATTCACCACGAGTAGTGGGAGCTGGAAAGTTACAAATGGCTTCAACTTTAGTCTCAATAGGCTTTACACAACCATTTCCCACTACCTTACCCAAATAGGTAACGGTTGCCTTCGCGAATTCAGACTTAGCGAGATTAACTGCAAGATTAGCCTTTGCTAAACGAGAAAAAAGTTCCTTAATCTGGTTAAGATGCTCAGACCAGGAGGAACTATACAACATGACGTCATCAAGATATGCCTCACATCCTGACATTCCATACAGTATACGGTTTACGAGTCGCTGGAAAGTCGCAGGTGCATTTCGAACTCCGAAAGGCATTACCGTATACTGCAGGAAAGCATCAGGTGTAACGAAGCCAGATAATTCCTTCGCACGATTAGTCAAAGGCACTTGCCAATACCCCTTTAAGAGGGTCGAATTTACTAACGTAACGGGCAGAGCCAATATGATCGATGCAGTCATCGACTCGAGGTAAAGGGAAACAGTCCGGCTTTGTCACAGAGTTAAGTTTTCGATAATCTGTGCAGAATCGATATGAGCCATCAGGTTTATTTACTAGAACACAAGGAGAACTCCATGAACTGAAACTAAATTCAGCCAGACTATGAGTAAGCAGATAGTTCACCTCGTTTCAGCAAATCTCTTTTAAAAGGATTGACTCGATAGGCGTTCTGTTTAACTGGACATGAGGTTCCTACGTCGATATCATGTTCTATGATAGAAGTGCGACCAGGAACATCAAGGAAAAGAGAGGGAAATGACACCACCAATTCAGTGACATCACTCCTCTCTTTCAAATAAGAAAGATGAGAGGACAGGTTAAGAAGAATCTCAGAGTTTTTAAGTCGCCCGTCGACCTTTTCTCGAGAAAGAAAACTCATCTTCATCAGCATTCTCTAAAGAATCCCCACTCGTGCTGCGAAAGAGAGGAGACGATTCTGGAAAAGAGTTTACCACATTAACAGAACGAACAGGAACTATATACAATTTCAACAGGTTACTATGACAGACTTGTACTTTTTTCCTCCGGTCAGGAGTATTCAACAGATAATTATTATTGGAAAGACGTTTAACTACACTGTAGGGGCCTGTAAATTTAGCCTGAAATGGGTTGGCAGGTAGAGGCAACAAAGCCAGTACTTGATCACCCACCTGAAACTCTCTTAACTTAGCTTTTCTGTCAAAATGTTGTTGCATTTTTATCTGAGACTTACTCAACTTCTTTTTGGCGAGAGCTCGTGCTTCATACAATCTACGTCGAAATCCATT
This sequence comes from Oxygymnocypris stewartii, assembly GCA_003573665.1. NCBI lineage: Eukaryota > Metazoa > Chordata > Actinopteri > Cypriniformes > Cyprinidae > Oxygymnocypris > Oxygymnocypris stewartii. The sequence goes on along the minus strand of QVTF01019717.1, from coordinate 2,187,857 downwards.
CACATAATCTGCAATGTTTTCAGAAGGTTTAGACATTCGCCACCCCTCAGCTAACACAGCTGTAGGTCCTCGCACTACATGTCCGAACACCAATTCATTTGGGCTAAACCCAAGGCTTTCTTGGATTACCTCACGTATCGCTAATAACATCCACGGCAGACCTTCTTCCCAATCCGCATCGAGTTCCACACAATATGACCTCAAAAGGGACTTCAGGGTTTGATGAAACCTCTCAAGAACTCCTTGACTCTGCGGATGATAGGCACTAGAAATATTGTGGTCTACTCGAAGTTGACGCAGGGCTTTTGAGAACTGTTTTGACATGAAGTTCGAACCCTGATCGGATTGAATAACTTTGGGCATTCTAAAGGTCGACATAAAATTAGTGAGGGCCTTCAAGACAGATTTTGTAGTGATGGACCTTAACGGATAAGCAGCAGGATAACGAGTAGTCTGGCACAGAACGGTTAGAAGGTATTGGTGACCAGTCTTAGACCGGGGCAAAGGACCAACACAGTCAATTATCAAATGCTCGAAAGGAGTGGAAACGACGGAAATAGGCTGCAACGGAGCAACAGGCACTTTTTGATTCGGTTTACCGGTGATCTGGCATGTATGACAAGACCGAATATGTTTTGCCACATCTCATTTTACCTTAGGCCAATAGAACTGCCGCAAGACCCGATCATACGTTTTACGAACTCCGGTATGACCAGCAAGTCCTTGATGAGCCAAATGCAACACAGAGTCTCTCTGTAATAGGAACCACAATCTGACTTTTAGGTTCTAGAGAAACATCTTTATGCAGGACCACTGTCCGACAAAGCAGACCATCCTCAAGAAAGTACGAAGAGGATGGAGCATCAGAACACTTCTTAGACCCTGCTGCAAAAAATAAAGGTTTAAGAGTGTCATCGCTCAGTTGAGCTCTAATTAAATCCTCTCGAGAGATCTGTAACAAAGAAGTCAGAGAACAGTCATCAACATCAGAGAGATCAACATTAGTTTTCTCAAGAGTGGATAGAACCTCAGATGTATCAGCAGATTAACTTTGCAGCACTGTTGAATCTTTCTGGTCAGAAGACAACGAAGGGAAGGACTTCAGGTCTCTTTGCTCAGGACATTTAGACACATCAGATCCTAGCTCACCTGTATTAACAGTATAAAAGAAAGTGTCATGCAGTGGAACTTCAACTTGATTTTCAGATAATGGTTTAGCCATTGATCGAGTAACTGCACAAGCTGGAAACAAATCTGGAAATTCTCTACAATTTTTAACATCAGATTTCCTAGGTATACATGCTATTATGGGCGGAGCTGCCACACCACTCCGTCCCCAAACATTCCCACCAGCTAAATCATTTCCCAGAATAAATGTAATCCCAGGGACTGGAAGTGCAGAACGAACACCAACTATTACATCACCAGATACAATGGCAGAGGAAAGATGGATTCGATGCAAAGGCACTTCAACAAACCCCATCTCAAAACCTCGCACTAATACATGAGTTCCAGTAGCAGTTTCAGAAGTTAAAGGCAAAATTCCTTCTAAAAGAAACGACTGCGCGGCTCCCGTATCTCGAAGAAGACGTACTGGCACCGTTTCGTTCGAACCAGGCAATGACACATTTCCCCCAGTGATAAAGGGTGTATAATCAACGGATGAAGTTATACACTGATCAACAGATTTATCACTAGAACTAGATAAATGACGATCTTTCTCATCACGAGTGTCAATAGTGAATGGTGAGGTAGAAACTAAAGCAACAGGTTTCGACAATCTCTCTTTCTTCTTAAGAATAAGACAGTCAGATATTTTATGACCAGGCTTTTTACAATAAAAGCAAACCATGTCTCGGGAGAGGGCCGGTTTACTGGAATGTTCAGCAACTGTCGCCCTAATATTCCCACTCATCACAGGAGACTTTGTCTTAGGTTGAAAGCAAAACTTAGACTTACTCATATCGTTGGTTTTAAGACCGACTGAACTAAATGACCGACGATGGGTTAACACAAATTCATCAGCCATGATAGCAGCTTCAGAAAGTGTTCAGTAAGATGCGTAGCCACAGCATGAGGAACACAGTTTAAACTCCTCTAAGAGCACTAATTCTCTTAACTGCTCTTTAGATGTAACTTTCATTGAAATACACCAGCGATCAAATAAGTTCTCTTTTTCTCTTGCAAATTCAACATGAGTACATTCATCAACTTTAGTCAAATTCCTAAATTTTTGACGATATGCCTCAGGCACGAGTTCATATGCATGTAAAACAGCAGATTTCACAACATCATACTCACCACTCTGTTCCAGTGAGAGTGCAGAATAAACTTCCTGAGCTTTACCTGTGAACACACACTGTAACAATAAAGTCCAAAAGCTTTTCGGCCATTTCATGGATAAAGCAACACGTTCAAAGTGATAGAAATATTTATCCACTTCCTTTTCAGAAAATGGCGACACTAATCTCATATTTCTGTGAACATCAAACACAGGTTCAACTGCATTCGCATGCTGTTGTGGAACAGGAGGCACATTCGCTTGTGAAACTTCAGCTGTCTTTGCTGTTAATTCTAACTCCAATTTTTTAACTGAAACGCTCTCTCTTCTCGTTCCTTCTCGAACTCAAGCTCCATTCTTCGCATACCTAACTGATGATCTAATTTTCTCTCTTCAAATTCTCTTTTTTTTACCGCTCGCTCTTTCATAGCGCGATCATCACGTTCAGCACGAATTTTCGCGGCATCTAAACACAATTGCTTCTCTTGCAAAGACAATTCTGGAAATTTTGTCTCACTTTCACTATAAACCTCAGCAGGAGTAGATACAAACGATTCACTGGGAGTAATTAACTCAGTGCTTACCTCTATAACTCCTCTATCAACAAGTGACCGCTTCAAAGTAATCACAATAGTTTCCTTCAGCCTATTTTCTTGAGAAGTAAGATCGACACTGAAGCGTTCGGCGATTTGCACCAACTGCTCCTTTGTACAACTCTCAAGCAAAGCTTCTGATGGACACACAAAGAAATCTTCGATCACCGAAGACATGTTATTCGTATTTGTATACGCACAATAACACAAACGAAACTACTAGCTAACACACGTGAGACGCTGTTTACCCGAAATACAACTCCCATAAGCCACTGCTTCAAAAAAGAAACTACGTCACCGTATTACGCAACCTATGCTCATTCCCAAAACTTCCAAAGACTTCCCACAAGTCAAAACACAGTGTAAGCGCGAAAAATAAACCGCACTATACACAAAAACGATTTATCTTTATTTTTGTAGAATGGATTTTCCGTTTACAATATGAGAAAACTCCAGCTCCTAACTCAGAAAACACTAACTAAATCCTACCTGGTCTTCAGCGATGTACCGGGCTCGGGGCGGCATTAAACGCTGAGCTCCGCGACAATCAGTCAAACTGAAAGTCCGGAAGCGTACCCCCCTACAGAGAGTTAATCTCCACCCAGGATAACCTCCAAAAACAAGAAAGGCAAAATAACAAAACAAAACAACAAACAGTGCTCCGTCGGGAAGGATTGTATTCACAATCCAGCTGGAAACACACTAACTCACCAGAGTTCTCATTTATAAAGGTAACCATTCACAAAAACATACACACATACAACCCATACTTACCAACGTTTCCTACCCCCATAGGATCCCGGACGAGCCCCCAATTTATGTTACGGCCAGCTCGTTTCGACCGTACATAAAGTACAAGTACACCGAAATAATGACTTGCAAGATTTTATTAGTCTTAAAGAAATACAAATAACTTAATATAACGAAGTCTAGGGTTCAAGATCAAAGGGGAGAAATCAAAATCCAAATGGGGAGCAGAAAAGGTTGGTATGGGCTGTAAACAAATAAAGGTTCGCAAAAGAAGTGACTCCTCCAGAGGCTGTCGATCCCCTGGACGAAGTGAAGAGGAGTGTTTGAGTCCAATGTTTTATCCTCTCCATAATTAAGTGATGAACAGGTAACAGGGGTGTGCGATCTCCCACGCTCTCCTGGAAGAACACCGCCGCCAGCAGGCGAGCAAGTAGAACGCAGGGTCGTAACAGAAGAGTTCTAAAGTTTAGAATCTAAACTAATGTGCTGTCTTAACTGAATCTCTAACACACACACACACACGTACACGTTCAGTCACTCACTCACACACACACGTACACGTTCAGTCACTCACACACACACACTCACACGTTCAGTCACACACACGCTCACTCACTCACTCACTCACTCACTCACTCACTCACTCTCACACACACACACGTTCAGTCAGTCACACACACACACACACACACACACACACACACACATATGCTCAGTCACTCACTCACACACACGCGTGCACGCTCCATCTCTCACACACGTGCTCCGTCACTCACTCAAACTCACTCACTCACTCTCACACACACACACACACACACACACACGTTCAGTCGCTCACTCACACACACACACACACACACACACACATGCTCAGTCACTCACTCACACACACGCAAACACACGCTCAGTCACTAACACACACACACGCTCACTCGCTCACTCACTCACTTAAACACACACACACACACACACACACGTTGAGTCACTCACTCAAACACACACACACACGTTCAGTCACTCACTCAAACACACAGACGTTCAGTCACTCACTCAAACACACACACACACACACGTTCAGCCACTCTCACACACACGCGTGTGCGCTCTGTAACACACACCCAAACACATGCTTCGTCACTCACTCAAACACACACACGTTCAGTCACTCTCACACACACACACACGCGTGCGCGCTCTGTCACACACACACACACACACACACACACACACACACATGCTCCGTCACTCACTCACACATACACACACGTTCCGTCACTCACTCAAACACGCTCAGTCACTCACTCACTCACACACACACACACACGCAAACACACGCTCAGTCACTCACTCACACACACACGCTCACTCGCTCACTCACTCACTTAAACACACACACACACACGTTCAGTCACTCACTCAAACACACACACACGTTCAGTCACTCACTTCAAACACACACGTTCAGTCACTCACTCAAACACACACGTTCGGTCACTCTCACACACACGCGTGTGCTCTCTGTAACACACATGCTCCGTCACTCACTCAAACACACACACGTTCAGTCACTCTCTCACACACACACACACACATGCGCTCTGTCACACACACACACACACACACATGCTCCATCACTCACTCAAACACACACACACACACACACACACTTATCACACTTTGCAGATATTTCCATATTGCCCAAATGGCAAGCTCTGTTTTGAGTATTAGATCTGTTTACATTTATGCATTTAGCAGACGCTTTTATCCAAAGCAACACTACATTTCTGTCAGTATGTGTGTTCCCTGGGAATTGAACCCACAACCTTTCGCGTTACTAACGCAATGCTCTACCACTGAGCCACAGGAACAGGATCTTTATATCAGGCAACCCAGTAGTGTTCCTCTGCGGCCAGATTAAACATTTTAAACGGTGTTCAAATGAAGTGCACTTAGGTCCACTGCTGCACACATGCCACAATATCGATACAGGGCCAGCTGTATCCATACTCGTATAACCTCAAATCTCTGTGACGATACATCGATGTATCGAACACAGCACTATTACACAGTGTTCGATTATGAGTTGAGTATTTTACAGTCTTTGTCGTATTTCTCCACGTTCCCTTCTTCTTCTGGAGAACAGAAATCCCTCGGTGTTGCTCAGCGCACAGGCCGTCGGATCAGTCGTCCCGATTTCGTTGGTTTGGTGTGCTCTCTTGCTGTGTGGACACCTGTTTTTCTGTGTTCTCCGGATCCTCATTACGCAATTAGCCTTTATCACACGTAGTTGTTGCCTCAGACTCTGCCGCCACAGGAAAACTCTGTGGAAGAAACGTTACGATAAAAGCAGCTTTTGCTTTGTCTTGGAAGTTCCCCTAAAAATGTGTCATCTTAAAAGAGACCGTTGGTCCAAAAATAAAATCTGTCGTTTACTCGTTCCTAACACCAAACAAGATCCTGAAGTTTCAGCTGTTTCGTTCATATTAATATTTTCATTTATTATTAATAATCGTATCTTTTGTTTTGTGTCCATTGGGATTCAGATAAATACATTACAAATGCTAAAATGAGATGTAGTACCTTTCATTTGTGAAGCATTTAATTGACTGGATTATTATGTTATGTAATATATAGAAATGGCTCTACAGTAAGACAGAATAAAAGCTCCTAAATTCACTCATAGGATGCTGTTAATATTAATCCAATTTTTACAAATATTATAGAATATTGTTGTATCTGTTAAACTTTAGATATTTAAAAAATCTATTTTGTATTTATTTGTACATTTTGGAGTTGTGTATTTATAAAAAATACAATATTAATAAATACTCATAAAACTGAATAATTTAAAACAAAATGATACATGAAAACAAATTAATTTAGATACAATGTATTTAATTTTTTATTTATTATTAATAATAAATGCAAATACAAAAATAATAAGTAAATACAATATGAATAAATGATTACATTAAGATGATACATAGAAACATAGAATATATTTAGATATGATTTATTAATTATAAAAACAACGATACAAAATTGATAAATAAATAAACATAATTAAGTAATTAAAATAAGATGCTAAATAAAACAAACAATAAATTCAGATGATTTTTATTTGATCAATTAATGTGATTTATGTGTTTATTCATAATAAATAAAAAATACTATAAAATTAATGAATAAACAAAAATAAATAATGAATTATAATTGGCAAATATGTTTTAATGGTTTTGTTTTTGTTTGTTTGTATTTATGTATTTAATATTAAATAAACCTAAATAATTTAAATAAAACGGTGAATAAAAACTACTACTAATAATCTTATTTAATTTTTTTCAACAAATGTCAGTTGTAGCATATCTGTGCTGCGTTATGACAAAAATGAACATTGATTGCATTGATGCACAGTAAATTTGTTACAGTTTTTATACATTTTTAAAGTTAATTTATCATTCATTATTAAAAGTGAATAAAAATACAACAGTTAATGGTCGGTTCATGTTAGCTCAGGTTCATTGAATAATAGTGACAGATTCAACGTTTGATTTTAATAACATATTAGTAAATCTTAGTTAACATCAAGATGAATACATGGTTTAGGAGTGTTTTTCATTGTGAGTTCAAATGGAAGCTCAGTGGTTTTACTTCTGTCTGTTGTTGCAGGAAATGATCAAGCCGACGTTCACGGCTGCCTCTTTATCCGGAGGAGGCACCAACAGCACCACCACACAGTCATCGGCCTCTTCCTCTCCCTCCTCGTCCTCCGTCTCCATGCACACTCAGAGCAGCACCACCTGCTGGTCGATGGCCGCGGGGATGAACGCTCAGAACGTCTCCAGTGCAAACGGGACGGTTCTCAAGAGCTCTCCGGCGGGACTCATGCAGCTGCCCAGCGGATTCGCGCTCATGCCAGGTGGGGCTCCTCATCATTCATTCGTTTGTTTGTTGCATGATGTTTTTCTCACTTTCACAGATTGAGGCTTATTTGACTTCCCAGAGGGGTTTTGCATGATGCATTGCATCAGCTTGCATGACGTCTTTGTTTTAATGCACACAAACTGTTTTGCTTGCATGTTTGCATACTTTGAATCCTGCTTTCAACTGATTCGTCTGTGTCCAGGCCTATTCACATCAAGAGTGGTGCAAAAATTGCTTTATCCATAGAGAAACTCACAATAAATTTTTATATTTTTTAAACATGACTCAATGCTCTTTTTTAAATCAAAAATACTTGTAAAAAGTCCATTCTGGACACATTTTTCTTTTATTTATTTATTTATTAATTTTTGTGAGTCTTGAAACGATATCAGAAATTAATCAAAAGCCTGAAACAAATTTAACAAACTTTGAGCAATATGCAAAAAACAAAAAGTACTACTTCAAATAAAATAAGCATTTGAAGAGCTCTTTTCCAAAACGCTATAAATCCATTTTAATAGTTTTCATGAAAATGACATTTTTTTTACCTAGACTCATACATTTTGTTAATATTCAATGTATCCTGTTAAAATGTTCTGTTGGCTCAGTCTGAACATGTTAAACAATGATTGTTAAATGAAACAACAATATTGTCGATTAGAAATTCAAAGTTTTTTATTAATTTTTTTCAAAACGCTACAAATCCATCCTTTTTTCAAAAAATGTTTGGTTTATGTCTTAAAAAAAAACAAGAGAACATGCAACATATGACATCAGGGACTCATACTATAAACCGGTCGCACCAGCCTTGTGTTGACATCCCACAGTGGGTATTAACGTGACGAATCAGCCGCCAGGCCACCGATAAACGTCCCGGTGCTCCCAATGGCCAGTCCGTGCCTGCCCCCGGCTGTAGGTCTCACTCTCACTGGCTCATCCAGGCCATCAAAGGTGTTATTAGAGTTTAAATCACTCATTTTGAAGACTGAGCACAAACAAACGCTTCAAAGCGTCGCCATGTTGGATTGCATCGAACGAATTCTGATTGGTCGAGAGGACATATCGCATTTAGGCTAAAAACAGGTTCGGCGCTTATAGCGGTTTGGAAAAGAACTGCATCTTGCAGTACATTTTAAACAAGGAAATATAGCGATTTGGCATGAAACATTGATGGAGCAGTGAATAGGTTCAGTACACAGCAAAATGGCATGACGAACTCATTTTTTTTTTATTTGGCGTTAATCGCGTTTTGGAAAAGAGCTCTTCATTTACAGAAATTAAAATATTTTCATTTCAGTTTGCCAAGACAATTTCTCATTTTAATTTTAGAAAACGTGAAAATTAATAAAAAAATATAATTTTCTTTTTTATTTGTTTATTACCAAGTTATTTGTTTATTAATAATAAACACTGATAATATAAAATAAATGCTGTTTTGTTTTTATGATTATTTATTATTTTAAAACCTGATACAAAATCTTCTTATAAACTGTAATAGTACCTCAGTGAGACTAAAATAAAACTAATGGTTAGAAATGCATTTCTTAAAATATCAATCTAGCTCTAAAATATCAGATATTGGCCTTATACCAAATCAAGGTCAGTTTAGGTTGTAAAATGTCATGTGGTGCAATTCCTCAAAATCAGATAATATTTAAGAATCTCATGATACTTGAAAAAAAAACTTTGAAAATGTAATTGTACTGCAATTTTTTGTACGTATTTTTAAATGATTGTGTATGCTCACATCAGTCATTTACTTTTAACTGATGGTTATACCACTTGACTTTTTTTTTTTTTTTTACATATTCTAAAAGTTTTTTTAAAACCAAATTTCTATAAATTTGGCATTTGTTTTAAACTAGAATTTTTAAATCTCTATGATGCGAAGTCTTGTCTGGTCCAAATCTGCGCTTGCAGTGACTAGGCCTGGAGCGGGCGAGTATTTGGCGCTCTGCTTGGCTTGCTGAGGGTGTCGCTGTGTGTCCCGCAGGCGCTTCTTTTCCTCCTGGCACACACACTATTCCTCTCAGTCAGCTGCAGACACACTCTCTGGCCATACAGTGTCCACAGACGCAAAACAGCAGCAGCAGCAGCAGCTCCTCCGCCGCACACACACAGGCCACGCTCTTCCACCTGCCGGCCGGGGTCTCGCTCTCAGGTCAGTGCTTCCTCTCTCTCTCTCTCGCTGCGCTACACCACCTGCATGCTGCAGCGGTCTCACCTGCGCTTGTCTTAGCGATGGCATTTCAGCAGTTTGTGTTATCATTTGAAAAGTATGAATTATTTTTACTTTGTGTGAATTCAACTCAATACATGAACTGTTATTGGTGATGTTGTGTAATTATTTATTAAATTAACAATATTTGTTACTAAAATGAATAATCATTTGCACACAGCTGTTTAGGGTAGTGCACAAGTCTGTCTGTATTGAAACATTTTTTGCATTTTCTTTTTCATATGGTCATGTTTTTAAGCTATTAAAAATAATTCTATTTAGCTTTTAATTTCATTTTTAGTATTCATATTTTGTTAACACTTTACAATAAGGTGTCATTTATTAACATTAGTTAACTAACATTAACAAACAATTCATTTATTACACTCTATATTAATCTTTGTTAATGTTAGTTAATATAAATATAGTTGTTTACTGTTTGTTCATGTTAGTTCACAGTGCACTAACTAATGTTAACTTGTGATTTTATTAATGCATTATTAAATGCTGAAATTAAGATTAATAAATGCTCAAGAAGTATCGTTCATTCTTAGTTCATGTTTACTAATTTTGGTAACTAATGGACCTTATTGTAAAGTGCAGGGTGCCTACGGGGATTGGAAAAGTATGGAAAGGCAGATTATGGAAAGATATTTGTGTTTCCAGACTTTTGCCCCATTTAGTTTTTTAATAATAAAAAATTAAGAATTTAATGAATACATTTATCGTACAACAAGTGAGGTTTCATTGCAACTGTTTAGTGATTTTTTTTTTTAGTGATCGTCAAACGAATGAATGAATTTATTGTGCACTCTTTCATTATGCAAAATGCAGATTATAAGCATTTTGGGTTTAGCACCATATTACATTGCCTCAAAAAAAACTTGGCATAAAGGACAATGCACACAGAGCTAGGCCTGGGCGATATATCGAATATTAGCGATAATATCGCACTAATTATGACGATGTCAAATTTGAAAATATCGTGAATATTTCAAATTCAAGCATACTTTCCCAAAAGAATGTGCCGAACGTCCAATATTACGTCCGCGTAAGAGACGTGAGTTGGCTTTCATTACTGCGGTTGCCAGATATCAAGAGCTCAAATCAATCTGATTACCCGAATCAGCGCTTCCCCGTTAAATGGATACATTTTCTTCCCGTGTTTTATCTTAAGCAATCTGGCAACCATGTGCACATGCTCGCTCCTCATTGGGGAAGCATCGCCGACTATGATCTGAAACCACCGACAAACAAGCTGGAGTTTAGCAATCAAATTGAAAGCGTCACTCAATCTGTCAGTGTTCTGTCATGAGAACTCGACTGTATTGTTTGTGTAATAAATGCACTTACTCAACCGCTGTTGTTTGAACAGAGAAACAAGCGATTGCAATTTGGAATTACTATTAGGAATAATATTTTAAATTTGTTTTACCAGTTTTCATATAGACAGAGAGAGTGCATAAGTCTTTGGTTTTAATTTATATATATTAGGGCTGTCAAAAATTGAATATTCGTTGAATTTAAAATAAAAAACCACATTCGAATGCAAAACATTGCATTCAAAGGACAAATATTTCAACCGATCGCTCAGGCGTGGCACCAAAATCTACATTCTGATTCGGTTTTAGTACATACCGGTTACATAGGTACCGGTACCAGGTTTCGGTTCGCAACCTTATTTCGTGTTTCGGTTTCTTGGCCGCCACAGACAATGCATTAAAGACACCAAAGGCCTTGATATATGGCATACTGCCCCAATTAATTCAAATCTTTAAAAAAAAGTTTGCAGTACCAGTTAGTAGGGGTACAACGGATCGTAGATGATCTGTGATCCGTACGGACCAGACCCCATGGTTCGGCACGCATGTTTATCATTTGCACACGTTTCGGGACTCGCGCTCCTCTTTCTGCGCTCAGCCGCTGCCGCACACCCTGAAGCGCGAACACGCAGAGACGAGAGAGAGGCGCGATTCAGACAACGCATCAGCGGATGGATACACACACACACAAAGTTATGTTAAAATACCCGTTTTGGCAAGTATTCTGGTAAACACAGTCAGTTATGTCTTAAGTTAACGTATACAGCTGAGAAAGAAACCGGATGTGTGTCAGTATTTGGTCCGTGCATTTAGTCTTAAAGAGACAGCAGCCTATTATACCTGCTTCTATCTGCTAATCATCTGTATTTAACTTATACGGTATGCATTATTGTGTTGTTTTACACTTAATTTTTACATTTCTGCACTTGAATACTACTGTTACTGTCTTCATTTATAATTTTTTGTTGTAGGCCGTTAATCTATGCTTGTAATTTGTGTAATTGTTCGTTTTATTACTGGCTTTAGTAGCAAATATACCAAATATAATATAAAGCTGAAAATAATGCTGTATGAACCATTTGTTAAAAAAGGTCTGAAAATCTAACGAGAGCTTTGGAAATTTGAGTCTGGAAAATTAATTTTGAAATTAAAAATGTATAGGAACCCTGAAAGTGTTACCCATGTTTAGACTATTTTTGTTAGTTATGGCAACATTTCTTATTTGTTTAGGGTTTCATCTAATGTATTACCTTTTAATTTGCAATATGTTTCTGACATTTTTATTTCAGTTTGTCATTTTTTTTACTTATTTCAGCTAGTTACCATGGCAACGTTTATATTTGTTTGTTTTTCATCAGCTATTTTAAGTACACTGCAAAAAAAATATATATATATTTTTGTATTTTGTCGTTTTCTAGTATAAATATAAAAAAAATCTTGAATCAAGATGCATTTATTTTACAAGTGCAATTATTTAAGATATTATGTAGTGCTTTCTGATTTTTTTTTCTTCTACAATTTTGTTAGTTTTTGCTTAAAACAAGCAAAAATATCTGCCAATGGGGGAAATAATTTTTTTATTTTTTAGCCTTTGAATTAAGATTTTTTTTCTTACCCCATTGGCAGATATTTTAGCTTGTTTTAAGCAAAAACGAACTACATTTATGATTTGTTTTTTTTATAAAACAAGACTTAACATCTTAAGTCATTTCACTTGTCAAGTAAATGCATCTTGATTTAAATAATTATTTAATTTTTATTAGTGCTGTGTATCGCCAGCAAAGATACGATACGTATCACGGTACAGATGTCACGATACGATATGGATCACGATACGGGACTGCACTGATTTTGACCTCAGAAGAATTTAGGAAAACCGCTGTTTATTAAACAATTTGTTGCTAGCTAAAGGCAGAGCAGCACTTGACCTCTGCATTATGAAGGACCTCCATAACCGTACCACAGTGCAATATAGGAAATTACATATGTTTAATGTTTACATTGTGCACTCCCCACCAGGTACAATATTCTGATAGTTTGCATCTTGTTTTTTAAGACCATAAATAATAATGTTCTCGTTCTACTACATTTATATTGTAATCTAGTCATATTAATATATTTAAAAAATCATATGGTAGGATTATCATGGCACAAATTAACGCTCTACATAAAAAAAAATTAGAAGTGTTCTAAACTAATGTGCTCTCATCACTGAATCTCTCTCACACACACACACACACACACGTGATCAGTCACTGTCACTCTCACACACACACACTCAGTCAGCACAGATTTAGCACCAAACTTTTTAGTGCTGCCCCACAATTTTATCAATAACATAGCTTAATCGTTCAAGAGCTACATACATTATCTTTCTCAACAAGGAACTGGCAACATCATTGTTTCTAAAGGATTTAAAGCCACAGCTTCACGGTGGTAATTCATACATACACAGCATCTCTCTTTCTCTCTCTCTCTCTCTCTCTCTCTCTCGCTCTCTCGCTCTCTCTCTCGCTCTCTCTCATATATAAGTGAACACTGGATGAATTACACTTTTCTGAGAGTATACTGAAGTAGAGATCGCTAAACTGCAATCTAGCTGGTATTTTCAAAAAACAAGCATGTTTATCCACCGTGGAGATAGAGTGCGTGTACATGGTTGCCAGGTTGACAAATATAAGTAACACATTTAGCATATATTTCCGTATTGTGAAAGCAGGAAGCTCTGTTTCGGGGATTACGTCTCTTTATATCAAGCAACCCAATAGTGTTCCTCTGCGGCCAGATTAAACATTTTAAACGGTGTTCTTGTATTCAAATTAAGTGCGGTCCACTGCTGCACACATGCCACAATATCGATACAGGGCCAGCCGTATTCATACTGGTATCCTCAAATCGATGTATCGAACACATCACTAATTTATACTAGAAAACAAGACCACAATACTAAGAAAATAAAGTTTTGCAGTGTATTTATTAATTAGCTTTAATTTTATATAATCAGCTTTAATTTTTAAAATGTCAGTTTTGGCTATTTAAGTATTTAATCTTATTTGCATTTATTTATTTTGTTTAGTTTTTTTTAAAGTTCACATATGCCACCTAATATTTATTTTCATTTCAGATTTATTTCAATGAAAATAATTTTGAATAGTTTTATTTTTACTATGCTCCACTGAATCATGCATGTAATTATGGCCAGAATGAAGTGCACTGAAGACGTGTCTGTGGTTTGTGTGTCAGGTGGTGCGATGTCTCAACAGTTACAGGCCATCCAGGTTCACCCCAGTCCTCTAAGCAGTGACAGCAGTCCAGAGATCATCCAGACCTCCAGCAGCTCCACCGGTACTTACAGCATGACCCTTTCTTACGCTCAGATACTGCTCTGATCAGTGACTTCAGTAAGATGTCTCCTCTGTCTCTCCCACAGCAAGCCACACCGCTACGATAGTCACTTCCTCAGTGCCTTCTTCAATGGCAAGTCACACGATGTACCCTGGAGCACACTTCATGTACACTACATCCAACCCTACCCTTGCCGACGGGGGTCTGACCTTGCTCAATACCTTCTCACAAGCCCCCGGCACGATGCACGTGTCCCACACACAAGGCCAAGACTCAGGTCAGATGCTCACAGTGTGTGTTAATGTACGGATAGTCTTTAAACAACACTGAAAAGTCAGGAAATTGTGATTATGCTAATTCCAACATTATGGACACACTGTCATGTCATTTTTCCGAGGCTCTTTGTTTTGTTCTGGTCGTGTTTAGGTGCCGTTCCTCAGATGTTTCTCACGGGACCTTCTGGAACTGTGCAGATCCCAGTTTCAGCCGTTCCTCTACATTCGGTAATATAGCTAACAATAAAATAAATGTCACAAAATTATCTGTGTACTTTGCCTCTCACGGTTTCCGCTGTTAATGTTTTGCATTGTTGGATCCAAAAGTTGAATGGGTTTTGATTGGGAGAGTAGCATCTGAAACAGGCCTATTTTTTTTCTTTAATCACCTCAATGTTTTTCTTTTCTTTTCAAAACTCTACAATATTAAGCTTTTTCTTAAAACATCATGCCTTTATTCTCAGAATAGTAAAATGTATTTCTTAAAACACTGATTTTATTGTTATATTGCGACTTTATTCTCATAAAACTGAACATTACGACTGTATTTTCATAGCATTTTCCTTTTATTCTTACAATGTTTTGACAAATATTGTAAATTAATGATAATTTTGTTACTTTATTTTTCTCATAACATGATTTTATTGTCAAACTGTACAACTTTATTTTTATATTATTGTGACTGTTGTAACACTATATTTATTCTCATAACAGCAGCTTTGTTCTTGTAATGTTACAAGATTGCTCTCAAAACATTGCACTTTTATTTTTACAAATGGTGCCGATATTCTCAAAACATTTCAGCTTTATATTCTAGATATGTTTTGACATTATTCTTGTAACATTACTTTGACAAGTTTGTTTCAAATCAGTTTTGTTCTCGTTACATTACGTCTTCATTCTTAAAGAGTTTGACTTAAAACAGTTTATTTCTATTCGTAATGTTATATCTTTAGTCTCATAACACCTTTAATCTTGTAACATTAGGCTTTTGCTCTCGTTATATTATAACTTTATTAATGTAACACCCAATCCCCTCACACCTTCTCCAAGCAATCTCTTCCACACTCTTACCAGCACTCACACACATTATCAACACATCTCTCCTCACAGGCATCTTCCCCACTGCATTCAAGCAGGCTCGAGTAACCCCACTGCTCAAAAAACCTACATTAAACACTTCTCTTATAGAAAACTACAGACCTGTCTCTCTTCTTCCATTTATAGCCAAAACACTCGAATGAGTGGTCTTCAACCAGGTCTCATTGTTTCTTTCACAGAACAACAAACTGGACGCTAAACAGTCAGGTTTCAGGAGTGGCCATTTAACTGAGACTGCGCTACTCTCAGTCACTGAAGCCCTGCGAATTGCAAAAGCAGATTCCTAGTTCTGCTGGATCTGTCTGCCGGTTTTGACACTGTCAATCATCAGATCCTCCTGTCCACCCTCTCATCACTGGACATCACTGGGATTCCACTTCGCTGGTTTGAATCCTATCTCACCGGTCGGTCTTTCAAGGTGGCCTGGGGAGGGGAGGTATCCAAAGCACATAAATTGGTCACTGGGGTTCCCCAGGGATCGGTTCTTGGACCCCTCCTCTTCTCCACATACACTACATCACTGGCTCCCATCATACAGGCACATGGCTTCTCCTACCATTTCTATGCTGATGACACACAGCTGTATCTCTCATTTTGACCAGATGATCCAACGGTAGCTGCACGGATCTCAGGCTGCCTGGCGGACATCTCGGCGTGGATGAAAGAACATCATCTACAGCTCAACCTGGCAAAGACTGAGCTTCTTCTCTTCCCTGCAACTCCAACTCTACAGCATGACTTCACGATTCAGTTAGGTTCATCAACAATTACCCCATCAGCTTCGGTCAGAAATCTTGGCGTAATCTTCGATGACCAGCTGACCTTCAAAGAGCACATTGCAAAGACTGCTCGATCTTGCAGGTTTGCACTACACAACATCAGAAAGATCAGGCCCTTTCTGACAGAGCATGCAGCACAACTTATTGTCCAGGCCCTTGTCATTTCTAGACTGGACTACTGCAATGCTCTTCTAGCTGGACTTCCATCAAGCACAATCAAACCTCTACAAATGATTCAGAATGCAGCGGCACGACTGGTCTTCAACGAGCCCAAAAGAGCCCATGTTACTCCTCTCTTTATCTCCTTGCACTGGCTACCAGTTTTAGCTAGCATCAAGTCAAAAACATCGATGCTTGCATATAGAACAACCACAGGCTCAGCACCCTCCTACTTCCACTCACTGTTAACAATCTACATCCCCTCCAGAAGCCCCGCCTACTTTCACTCACTATTACGAATCTACATCCCCTCCAGAAGCCCCGCCTACTTTCACTCACTATTACGAATCTACATCCCCTCCAGAAGTCTGCGATCTGCGGGCGAGCGACGCCTCGTGGTGCCATCACAGAGAGGATCAAAATCACTCTCCAGAACATTCTCTTTCACCGTTCCTGACTGGTGGAATAATCTCCCCCCCCCATCCGGAATGCTGGATCCCTGTCAATCTTCAAGCAACAACTGAAACGCATCTCTTTCAACACTACTTGACTTCATCACAAAAAAAAACTAAAAAAACGTATCTTTATCTTTCTCTCCTTCCCTTGCTAGCTTGTACTTATTTGAACAATGCCTGAGACTTGATATTAAGAGCACTTCCTCTGTCTGTTTGCCTCTTCAAGATGAATTGCTTTGTATTCTCCAATTGTAAGTCGCTTTGGATAAAAGTGTCTGCAAAATGACTAAATGTAAACATTACACCTTTATTCTAGTAACCCTATGCCATTATTTCCAAAACATTACACTTTTAATGTTATAATGTTTTGACATCATTCTCACTACATAATTTGTATTTGTGTTCACAACAATTTTGCTCTCGACTCTCCTCAAAACTATTCGTATAATGTTGTGACCACTATTTTAACGTGGCATTAAAACGCCATTGTAGGTAATCGTATGACTGACAGTTAGCAAAGTGCTGTTTATTCACTTTTAACTGCACATATGCTTATGAAGACGGATAAGTGTGTGCAGCGATTCGGCTCCTCTAACAGTTTTGTTTATTTTTTCAGATGTTAATAAACCAGCAGCACACCGGTAGCAGCAGCGCCACCCTCACGGAGCTGCGGGTGGTGAATCTGGACAATCCCAAAGGAGACTGACGACCCGTAAGGCACGAGGCTGGTGTGACCGTTCCCTCACACTGATATTACAGGGATCACTCATGCCATGCAATCAGACTGCCATTTATATTTATTACTGCCTTCTCCCCGCGTGGGGTTCACAAGCCCCCCACATGCATCAATAGTGAGGTGTAATGGGACGTTTGAAGGATGATCACGTCTCCTCACAGACTCGTTTTGGTGGGTAGTGTGATAATGGATGATTTTCGTTCACACACGCTTCTATACTTCAGGATTTCATAGAGACGTCTGCACTGGGTCTTCACCCGTTTTTGCTGAAAGATGTACGATTATGTTCACTTTCAGTAACTTCAAACCATTTCGCTGTACAACAGTCGAAGGATCTTCAGTTCAATCTTTCTTTCTTTTTTTGGGAATGCCTCTTTTGATCTGTAATTAATTTTCCTTTTGAGGTCAAAAATGGATTCTTTCCAGAATTTATGTTGTGAAATCAGGTCTTTGGTATAGTTTCAATGGCGGTCTTCTTTATCCCTTTTTTTCACTCAGAAAGGAAGATTCGGTCATCTTCAGATGCAAAAGGAGTGATTTTGCAGAATGTCCAACCTTCTTTCCATTTAAATAAATGGTGTCTGATTTGGTCGAGCTCCAAGTACCACCTTTTTTACAAAAAATAAGGTAGTTTCTTTTTGTCATTTTTCAAGCTCAATAGCACCCGTTCCCATTTATAAGCATCATCAGACTTGGGAAGACACGAGGGTGAAGAAATTATGAGTGAACTTGCTCTAAAAGTAATGCTGGATATTGTTGCACTGCCTCATCACTTTCTCAATGGTCTTTGTTATTCAATTGCCCCTTCGCTGGGAGTTTGATTGACAGGCCATCTGACCAATCATAACGCCAAATCTGCCATTTTGTCCAACAAACAAACCAGACAGTAGATTGACGTCATTTTTTAACTTGAAAAATGTATATTGATGTCTTTCTGCAGTTGAAACAAGATACCTTCTGATGTTCATTCATGTTTATTTTGTGCTATAACTAAAAATTATTAGTTAACGTGCCGCTTGCTCTGAGACGACAAATTAGAGAGCCACAAAACGGTATTTATTGTTTTAATTTTAAAGCTGAGACGGTTTCTTACCTAAAGGTAACCTGCTTGGTCTTGTTGGCAGTTTCCTCTTTGCTCCGCTATACATTTTGCGAGAACTTGGTCGGAGGTAATCGTAACTAAGGGGGCGAGTCTTTGCAAAGGGTCAATTACAAGTTATAGGACACCCTAAAATAATCTGATTATTTCTATGTGCTGCTATAATTTGGATTTAAACACGATCCGTACTGCAAAAATGTGGGGAAAAGATTGCATGTCATTCCGTGTCGTAATGCTGTGCCAAACTATACTGTACGATAGCTGGAGTTGAATCTAGCGGTCATAATTCGACTTTTCTGCTTCACGTGCTTTCACTCTTAGTGATGCTGTAAGAGAAAAACACTGACTTGCATTTGCACTGCATGACAACGAATGAGTGCTGTGCAATCACGGGTGAATAAATGATGTGAGTTGTGCTCTCATTGCTTATTTAGTTAACCGAAATATTAAATACGTGAGGATCTGCTACTAGGTACTATAATGAATTTTGTTTTCTGGCATGTTTTCAATCAAATGTAGTAAGTGTTTATACGTGCACCCATATATATTAATATTGTACAAGTTTTTTCACTTATTATTATTTTTTGAATATTTCATGTGGATTTCTCGCAACATCTGAAGGGCTGTAAATCTCAAATTGTGTATACGATTAATTTGGTTTGGACCATAAAGCCTTTTTCTCGTACTGTTAAACCGATTTTAATGGACCATGGCAATACCGAGGGTTTCGAGAATGGCGTCGTCTCTTCTTTTTGTGGATCCGAGCACATGTTTGACCAGCGCAAACCGGATAACGAATGAAAAAAACACTGTGGGATTTATGAGGTGGCCAGAACTAAAGTATTTGACCTTTTATTCAGTATTAATGCGTTTTAAGTCCGGGGGAAGACTTTCTTGAGTTGTTTATGTTCTTGGGTGAATTTCATGAAAGCTTTCAAAAACGTGTCCAGGTCATATTTCACTCCCATCCAAAAGAAAAAAATATATTTTGCATTAAGTATTAAAGGAATAGTTCACCAAAAATAAAACATTTGTTTAAAATGTACTCAGGCCATCCAAGATTACGATGAGTTTGTTTCTTCATCAGATTTAGAGAAATGTAGCATCACTGTCTCATCAATGGATACTCTGCAGTGAATGGGTGCCGTCAGAATGAGAGTCCAAACAGCTGATAAAAACATCACAATAATACACACCACTCCAGTTCGTTAAATAATGAATGCCTTGTGAAGTGTAAACTGCATGTTTGTAAGAAACAAATACATCAAGACATTTTAAACCTTTGCTTTGGGGAAAATATTCTGACGGCACCCATTCACTGGTGAGCAAGTGATGTAATGCTACATTTCTCCAGATCAGATTTTGGGTGATCTGGTCCTTTAACTTTTATTTTTTTTAAGACATTTTAAACCTTTTTGCTCAGTTCTGATTAAGAAATAAATTAATACAATTATCAATTGTAAGGTGGTTAGATATTGTTAGTATTTGTTAAATAGCATTCAATGATTTTATTTACAGTAATAACAATCACCTTTTGAGAATATTTATATTAGGAATACGCTTATTTTCACAATGCAAAATAAAAAAGTGTGGTTTTCTTTAAGTATTTTCATTTTAAATATTTTTGAGTGAAATATGACCTGTGTGTTTGACTGTCTCGATATCGGCGTATGAAGAAAGTGTTGAATGTACCATACTGTATATGGCCCTTATTGTACATAATCTGATTTCTGACTTTAACTAAGTAGCTCATATGGCTGCGTTTGAAATCAAAATGTTTCTGCGCCCTGGATATATTCAGTGGACTGTGTATATTAGTTGTAATGTGAAGCACAGACGTCTGTCAGTGCTGGTTTCTTTCCTTTAGCACGGTGCAACCAGTCGTGGATTAAACGGTCATTATCGTCTACAGTGCCATTTTCTGAAGAATTAGCTTTGTTTTTGTATTACATGCTGGGTAGGTTTTAATTTGATTCAAATTTAAGTTCATATTATGAACAATGAAAGCAAAATGCTGTTTTAACCGCTACTACATATTTGTAAAAGAATTGCTGTAATCATGTATAAAGCTTTCTTTTGTAATAAAAGATTTGAGAATAATTTTACACAAGCTGGACATCGTGAGTGATGCATTTTAAAATCGTGTAATGTTTTCATCTTCCGTCAAATTGTTCTGATGCAGATATATTGCTCATATTACACACTTGGATTCTTTTTGCAGTACGTTCACCGTGCATTGTGTTAAATAGTTTGAAGCAAAAAATGTGCACACTGTATCCCAAAACACAATGCACTTGACTTTCCATTTAAACTTTACAGATAGTTTCTGAAAGCTATTAAATGTACATGTTAGTAATTACACTGTTTTAAAGGAATATTTCACCCAGAAATGAGTATTAGCTGAAAATGTCCTCACCCTCAGGTCTTCCAAGATGTAGATGAGTTTGTTTCTTCATCAGATTTGGAGAAATGTAGCATTTCATCACTGGCTCAGCAATGGATATGGATGGGTGCCGTCAGAATGAGAGTCTAAACAGCTGATAAAATCATGACCATAATCTACAAGTAATCCAGTCTATCAGTTAATATATTGTGAAGAGAAAAGCTGCACGTTTGTAAACACATCCATCAAGACGTTTTTAAACTAAAATTGTTGCTTCTGGCAAAAAGTCAGTAATCCATAAAAACACTTCCTCATTTCTAACAGTTTTGCTGATGCTTAATATTTGCATATTTCTCTCGTGATTTAGGTGCAATGACATTTTCACCAAATTGACTTGAGATTTCGCAGAACTATGGTAATTATGAAGGGTGTCTCAAAAGTAAAATTGTGCTTTGTTGGTATAATGTCTGCTAGAATGTTAAAAAAAATCATTTAAGTAAACACTTTTACATCTTTTGTAATGTTTGTGTTTTTTCTCCAAAAAAAAAGCAAAATGGTAAAAAGCAAATTTTCGAGTTATGCAGTGATTAAAAAATTGGCAAAATACATGGGGGAGAAAATGTGAAAAACCATGTTCTGTATTCGTCCCGGTGTTTCATTTTGTTTGGTTTCGGCCAAGAATTTTAATTCCGGTGCATCCCTAGTTTTTGGATGATTTTGCCTCATCGGCAATTATTGCACAAAAAGCCAGCATCCCGAACTCTTTCAGCAATTTCACTCCAAACTAATTTTGTGTATATGTCTATAACTTAGTTCTGAAAATCTGGACTGGTATAATTAAAACGAGTGGCGTGCATCTTCTCAAACTGTGTCGTACAGTACTTTGAGAAGAAACTACATGCCTAAAAAATTATTTCCTTATATTCCCTGTGTCCATGAAAAGGCAGTCCAAGATGAGAAGGTAACTTAAAGGGATAGTTCACCCAAAAATGAAAATGTGATGTTTATCTGCGTACAGGGCATCCAAGATGAAGGTGACTGTTTCTTCAGTTGAACACAAACGAAGAGTTTTAACTCAAACCGTTGCAGTCTGTCAGTCCTATAATGGCAGTCAATGGGACTCAATGCTTTGAGAGTTAAAAAACCATACACCGACAAAACCAAATTAAACCCTGCGGTTCATGACGATTAACCGTGCAGTCCTAATTATTACAGCTGCGAAGGCCTCCAGGTCAGGAAACCTCACCTAAAGCTGACTTATGAGGCCAGCTAAGTAGGGGTCCTGATAAAAACATGAATGAATGAAAAGGAAAAGTGATCAAAGACCTTTTTGAAACTGTTACTTTCTCATTCTTTCCTCCAAACGAAACCTCCAGAATTTCTGCTGGTCTCCACCTTTTGATTGGTTCCTCCTTTCCTTCTCCTACTCAGTGGAAATGGTGAAAGGACCCAAGCTGGCTGGTTCCTCCCAATTCTGTCTCGGAGCCTGCAGGTTGCTGGTCAACAGCATTCTTGATCGCTGTGATCGAGGACATTGTGACAGGAACCTGAAACATTTCAAACTATGTTCAGTCAAAGTTGTTCTCTCGCTTGCTTTAGCGTTCAAAATATTTGCTATTGCAAACTGTTGAACCAGTAGTTTTGGTCAATGGAGTTTACCTACTCCTTGATGGCCTGGAAGCTCCTCTGGAAGCTCTTGAAGAGACGAGACAGGTATGAAGAGGTTTATCTGCAGATTCATTATGGCTTGGTGTTGGCAAAGCCACCTAGTATCCTTCACCTAGACAATGGCGAAGAGAAAGCAGATAAATTGACAGTAGGCGCGTTTCCATTACAGATTTGCGCAAAACTTTTGCGATATTTTATAGATGTCGATAAAAAAGTATTGCGAGATGATGCCGTTTCCATTTAACCAATATTTTGCAACCAAAACATACTCTTTTGCCTCTTCGCGATAAGTCATGGTAATGGATTTTGGTGGGATTTGGGCTATATTTATTCAAAGGAGGCATACCCGTGTGTATTTAAAGATGCAGCACGGAAATCTACTTCAGAAAAATGCGTGGCGGGGCTGGCATCAGCGTTGCCAGATTGGATGGACGATTTCACGCCCAAAAGCTCACAAAAACCACCCAAAATTTTAGAGGTCAAAATAATGTAATCTGTTGTAAATCAAGGTTGATAAGAGCCCTTTTTAACTCATAACAAAATGATGACAACATAATATATATATAATGCTAGATAAATTTCCCATGGATCAAATCAGGGCAAATTGTCAGGGAAAAACACAGATTTAATTGCAAGTTCAACTCAAATATTTATTAAGGTCTCAGAACACAAAACTCAGCCGGTAAAGAGGGCCGGAAGCCGTAATTCAAGGCAAAGAATGGAAACAGGAACAGGGATCAGTCCAATCAAGCCTCCAGTCACTCCACGAGGCAGAGAGGGTAAGGTGTAGAGAGATCAGCGCCCATAGTCCAAGCGTCGGTGCCGATTCAACGTCAGAGTGGGAAGCTCCCTTCTTGAGTGCGCAGAGGGGTGCAGGGGTGGAGAAACCACAAAACACAGTAAAAAACTGTAAACAATAAACCGAACCAGGGGTCCGTTCTTCGTACGTCACTAACTCAGTTAGCTGGATTTGATTGTTGATGATTTGGCATGATCTTGGATTGTTTGGTTCTTCAAAGCTCATCCCGGAGTTGCTGTCATAGCAACGGGTCGGTAAGCTTAAACCTGCTCGGGAGCAGGCTTATTTCATGTAAACAGGATTAGATCGCGGCGGTGATACGAGAAGTCTGTTGCACTTGCAGCCATGTCTTGCCCGTTTTTACGAGAGCAACCTGTTGCGGAAGGTGCGAGGATAATTCGCAGAGCTTTTAGAATTAATTGCGTTTTGCGACAAAGACAGGATCCATTAGCACAGCGCGATAGTGTACTTTTGGAAAGATATTGTTTTTCACGTGAGGGTGTCATTTACATAATGAATTTGTTAGAACCTCATATTAAAAATTTGACTCGTCGGAGTCGGGCTTTAAACACCGCACAAACTGTGTGCATCGCCTTGAGATTCTTTGCGAGTGGTACTTTCCTGTACACTATTGGGGATGTGGAGAACTTGGCCAAAAGTGCTGTCTGTCGTGCCATTCGTAAAGTTTACCTGGCGCTCAAGCAGTTTTTAGGGGTTTTTGTAGTCTTTCCAAGCCACTTAAGACCCCAAGTTGTAAAACAGAGTTATTTCGCAATTGCAGGTACATTCTACTTGTTAATGAAGATCGTGTAAATATGAATCGATTGTCCCTCAGGCTTCCCTAATGTGATTGGTGCCATACACTGCACACACATTCATATCAAGGCCCCACCAGGCCCCAATGAAGGGGATTTTGTGAACCGAAAGGGGGTTCACAGTATAAATGTGCAGGTGAGTTACTATCACAATTCTTAATTTTATATTGGTAATATATACAATGTATTCCATAAGTATGCAGTTGATTGACTACAATGTCTTAGATGGTGTGTGACTCTGTGCCAAATGGCCAGGATCTGTGCATGACTCTTAGTCTATGATTTTCAGTCACATTATTTGAACGTGGTAAGGATAATATTAATGTCATGCTCACTGTATTACACACACTTATTGTGGGCCTGACAGAACTGCATTTTATCATTGTACAGGTGATTACGATGGGATCCTGGTTGGAGACGGGCTATGCCTGTAGGCAGTATTTTATGACTCCATTCCCTGACCCCAACCCCGTTACAATGCAGCTCTAGCCAGGACAAGGGCACACATTGAAATGACCTTTGGGCAACTAAAGGGAAGATTTCAGTGTCTGAAAAGTCTGAGGGTTGCACCTGACAGGGCATGCGACATTACACAACATTGCCACCATTAGAAAGGAGAGGACCCCTGTGGTGGAAGTGCAGCCTGATGATGACCTCCAGCCAGTGCACTTGGATCAACCTAGTGGCAGAGCTGCACGGGACAGGATTGTGGAACACCATTTTTGTGAAGAATTTAATAAAAGACAAGGCAAATATGGATTCCATGACTTTTATTAGTTGTTCTTTGAGAAAAAACAAAATAAAACAACTTAGGGTCTTGTTTTGCCTGCAAAGAGATAGTTATGCAAGGTCAACAGTAGTGCTCTGTGTGAAATGTTTTTTTAGTACTTACTCTGAAGTTCCTTTTGCAGCAACTCTATTTCTAGAGCAATTTTCTTCTTCATTAGCTGTTGGAGCTCTATTTCTCCCCTCAGTTTTTGTTTTTTTAAATGCAAATATTCAACCTTATGCTGTAGGCTACGTTTAGAGGGAACGGATGTCACCCGGTGCCATTTGCAGAGAAAATAAATTAGACTCAAAAACATGCAACACTGTCCACCTCTGTATCAGTTCTCTGTGCAGACTCCTGCAACTCATATTGCGGTCAAAAATATAAAGGACATTAGTTGATACAAATTTATGTGTAGTTATGCACTTACTGGTACTTCCTCCAAAGGACACTCATCCGAGAGGGTCTCTTCACTGTCCTGGGCAATGAAAATAAATGGTATGACAAAGTGATACGGTGTCTCCACTATTGATATTGATTTCACTATTTAAAAAAAATACAAAGTACAAGTCCACTTACTGCACATGCTTCAGCCACCACTTGCATGGGAACAGGTAAAAGTGTGGGTGTGTTATATAAAACTGCACAGAAATAGAGAGAGAGAAAAAAATAAAAAATTCATTACAATGAGGTACACAGGAAAAGAAACATAGCAACTTTCTTTTTTACTCAAAGTAGGTTTAACTGCCTTCCTTTCATGTCAATGCAATTCAGCACTACTCAAGATTTACCAGTTGAAGAGTGTAGCTGACATTTGGATTACACCAAATGCAAGGTAGCTACCAATTATTTTACAGTAGCCTATACAAAGTGAATTAAAAACCTCTTTACCAGTAATGAAGGTGCTGCTGCTACTGCTTCCTGGCTGTGGGTCTAAGGAAGAGCTGCTCCCAGGGATGCCCTGAACATTGGGTCGGTTCACATTTAACTCAAGGGCCAGCTCTTCTGCCGGGGTGTGACGTGGGGGTGGAGGACCACCGCCTGTTTTTTTTTTGCTCTGCCTTTTTCCTAGTTGCTGATATAAACAAGTACATCATTTCACAGTAGTTTAAAACAAAAACAAAAAAAGACTAAGAACAACATATGTAGTTAATTATTACCATTTTGTAGAATATTTTTGTATTTCACCTTTACTTGTTCCCATTTTCTAGTGGGTCCTGTGGTGGCTCTAATATGAAAGATTAAAGTATAAAATTGTTTAATTTACATATACTGTAATAACTGATTGAAAACATCTAACACAATCACTACTTACGCATTTAATTTGTCTGCAACTTTTTGCCAGCTCTCTCTCCTGGCTTTTGCAGCCTTTGAGGTGTTCCCTGTCGTTTTTATGACATTGTGGAACTCCCCATAGCCCTCCATCAAGAGCTCTTGTTCTGCCGCTGAGGAAAGGTGGGCGCGCTCTTTGGCCATTGTGGGCAACCAACAACAGCGTTGCTGATCAGTGTTTCTACTATCGATACATATCCCCTTTTAAACCAGCGCATGAACGCGTAATGATCTCAGATAACTCAATCCAGCCATACTAATCATCAACAACAGGTGCGTTCGAAGAACCCAATTAGCCAGATAATGAGTAGCTGGATCTTATCATCTCGGATGTGTCTTTTGATCTCGGATGAAATAAGCGACGTAAGAAGAACGGACCCCAGGAGCCTAGGAAAACACGGCAGGACTAAACTGAAAGTTGGTCACCAGCAAAGCGTAGCGTTCACACCACAACAGTCAGACACAAGACTACACACGAAGGGGCCTTAAATAGAGGGAGAATAGATGGATAAACTAGTCAGGTGTGATGGCAGCTGAAGTAGTTAATGAGATATCGATGGGGAGGGGAACCACGAAGACAATGAGCACATGGCAAACTGTCAAAACGAAACCCATGTGATCTCAACAACAAACGACTACACACACACACACACACACACACACAAAACAACCTGCTGATCAGACCGAAGTCATGACAAATACATTAAAGAGAACTACCAAATATGATTAAAATATGCAAGCACACAGTCAAAACGGCCATCAAGAAATTAACCGATACCCTCGAAAAAAACACCTGCATCATTTACAATGTCAACAGTCATAATTTAAATGCAAAAAAGTGCCCAATTTAAGTGATAAGCAACGTAATTAAGTATTTTAAACTCCTTCATGCAAACAACCACAACAGTCAAAACTGTCATTCTGTATGATAATCCGACAATAAAAACATTTAATAACAATAATGGTCTTACCTTCGTGTCGCTAATGTCTCACAGAACTAGAGGAAGTCTTTTGTTAAGTTCATATTGAACATATAATAGAACTTTGCACAGTCAAAACTAACAAGTCAGCAGCTTTCAAGAATCTAGACCATTTAAAAGATAAAAGACAGGATCGTATATGAATATATTTTGATTATATAATTTAACTGTGCTCTGATTTCGGAGTTGCAGTGATATAGCCTTCGTGTCATCTCCCTCAACAGGTGTAATTCACGTTTTGAGAGTTAAAACACTCCACTCTTTGCCATGTAACTTATTTATTCATTATGATCATCACTTACAGCTATGCATTCAAAATCAGATTCGTTATCGCGCTAAAAACCCGTCGCTCATGAATCATCAGGTCTGTCTGCTGATCCCTGGTGATTGGCTATAAGTGCGGCCGCGGCGTCAACATCAGCACCAGTCGCATTTGCAATGTGCGTGTGTGTTTAGTAACATTGTGATGACTGATTGGATGCATGCAGTAGGCTATATATGCACACTTGGGCTTGTTTGTTAACCAATTAGACTATACAATTTATATGTTTTGAAAACCGCCAAACTGACCAAAAACCAGCCCAAATTTTGTCCACATGCCCAAGCCTATATTTACCCACACAATCAAATTAAACACTGGCTAGCATAAACACAAGCATTGACTAGACTGGCCACAGTCAGCTTCAGTGGCCGTATCAGAGCCACACTGCACCGCAGACGTGTGCAGTGTAAATTATCTAAGCATTCATTGCATGGAAAGCCCCTTATGTTCGAGAGCGACCGCGTATAAAGTGTTTCTTGGAGGTTATGATTACAGGTGCATCTCAATAAATTAGGATGTTGTGGAAAAGTTCATTTATTTCTGTAATTCTGTTATAGTATAGTATAGTAATAATTTCAGTAATATTGAGATGGTGAATTTATGGGTTTTTGTTAAATGTGAGCCAAAATCATCACAAGAACCAAAGACTTAAACTATTTCAGTCTATGTGCATTGAATTTATTTAATACACGAGTTTCACAATTTGAATGTAAAATGTTTTTTAAATAATAAACGCTGTACTCTGCAATTTTTGTATGATGGGGAGAATCCACAGCTCAGTACTCTCGAGTACTTTTAAATAGGTTACTCTTTTACTCTTACTCAAGTAGTTTTTTGGACAAGTACTTTTACTCTACTTACACTACATTTTTTTGGAAGGTAATGGTACTTTTACTTGAGTATGTTTTTCACCAGATTATCACATAATTATCTCCTTACCTCCAACACTGCTTCAATGATACTTTAACACTCTGTAGTGTAGGACACACATGAACACTGCGCAGTTTGGGGACTTTGCTGTGAACTAATATATAAATCGTACATGTTTCATTCACGTGTGACTGATGCATATCACATTAAATTTATTGATTTGTTTGTTAAAATTTTGTAATCCAAATGGATGAAATTTTTTTATGCAATTGAATTACATAAAATGTAAATTTAGACAGATTTTTTTCATTTTGTGTAGATTTTTTTGTAAATGGACACATGAGTTAACGTTACCAACCTTTGTGGATGTGTTGTAAGTAGGACTGTGCAAGTTAACGCATTTTCTGTTTGACCCGTGGTCTAGCCCGTAGTTGGAGAAATGGAGATGCACAGTGTTGCCTACTTAGCAACTTTGCAGACCCCTTTAGTGACTTCTCACCATCCAAAATAACTAATTTGTTCTAGTAGGGGTAACTGCAGCCTGGAGCAATGGGCGTGTCGAAAGGTGGGGGCGTGCCAAAAGGTTTCTCATTGGTGAAACGAAAGTTAGGGGGCGTTCCAAAAGGTTTCGCGAAAGCTGGCTGTTCCGCATAAAGACAATAAATTCAACATAATCCTATAAAACCAAATTAAAATCTTCCAAAGTAAAAATAGCGTTATTGATATTAAGAATATAATTACTTGAAATTACTTTCAAAAGTACCTTCGGAACTTCTGCATGGCGCGGGACACTGACGTCATCACCACCACAAGTTTAGGTCTTAGTTCATCAATAATCAAAAACAAATTACAATTATTTTCTTGAGTATACAAACGTCTCTTACCACGGTTAGTCGCACTAGCTGTTCTTAAGTTAAAGTAAGTCAAAAGTTGCATTTGTTAACATTAGTTAAAGCACTGTGAAGTGAATAACAAGAACAATGAACAGCTGTATTTGTATTAACTAATACTAACAAACTTAATAAATACTGTAACAAATGTATTGCTCATAGTTAATACATCAATGTTAACAAATGAAACCTTATTGTAAAGTGTTACCCTAAAAACAATGTTTTGCCTGATAGAGAAAAATATATAGTTGATAAAACCACCAAATTATAAAATTTAAAAAATTAAACCTTCTTTGGTAACCTTCTGTTAAGTGACATTAACCAATTTAGCAAACAGACAGCTTTATCCACTAAAACATTTATTTAGCTTTCAGTTTCAGTTGCCAATTCAAGTAAAAAAAATAAACCATTCATTCATTCATGCTGTAGTAGCAGTCCATAGAACAGAAGCCAGCAAAGTCATTGTCTGAATAGAACGCTGTGAAGACCCCCTTCTTTCCATGGCCACAGTATCCAGTGGTGTTTTTGTAGATGCATCTACAGCCATCACATCTGGTGAGCTCAAACTCTACTCTGTATGATTTCCTCACATCTGGACTGACAGACTTCCAGTCAACGATACCTACACACAAAAAAATCTGAATTAATGCAATAAACTCTCTAAATATTTTTAAAAACCTTGTTCAGTTAATAAAAGTACTAAATATACATACTGTCCAGCCAGGCAAAGTGAGCATTTCTTCGAAAACTCTGACGGTTGATAATGTCATAAAACTTTCTGCACACTAGTGACAGAGTGAGAAAGGCTCCATCTCCTTCTTCATAGACAACATCTAGAAGAATATGTCTGAGCAGCTCTGATGGTAGCTGAATAAAAATATATATATATATACAAAACCATTTAAAATATGAAATTCCAAAAAAATAGTTACATAAAATACTACATAATATTCAATCTTACATCAGCAAGGCCTCCTGTTGGGTCCATGGCTGAAAAATACATTTAAATTGTCATTTAAAATGTTAAAGATATATTTATATCTATGAAATTACAACTACAAATTACACATTCAGGCAAACATATTTAGATGTGCATTAACAGCCAAAATAAAAAAATAAAAATAAATGTAAAATGTATGCATATTGCAAAAAAAATACATTTGTACATCTGAACAATGTGACATTTTTAGGTCACTTTCCGATAAAAAATAAATAAATATATATATATATATATATATATAGATTTGATTTAATTTCTTTTCATTTACTTTTTGGGTTAGTTGTTGCAGCCCTATATGAATTATTTTTTTCATTATTCTTTGCACTGGCCTTGTTATATTATATTATATTATTACACACACACACACGCCATCAAACAAGCCTTCAACCATACCTATATGTGCCTTCAACTGAGCCGAGCCTACATCTTTTCTGCACCTTTTCCATTCTGAAGGAGACCTTAAAAAATAAAAAATTTACAAGGGATTTACAAAGTGCAAAATGTCATCACTTATTTAAAGTGATTATACATTAACATTATACATTTAGTATATAAGAATTCAAATTTACCCCGAGCCTTCAAGCAGGAGTGCACAACACCATCTCCTTATGCTTGGCATATTAACCTGTTTCAAAAAAGCAACTATTAATACAATGTCAAAAATACAATTGTGCTTTTTACTTGCAAAAAATTGAGCTAAGATCTGAAGACTCACCTCTGAAAAGTCAAAATCCACCCCCAGAGCAATGTACAGGGCATACTGAAAGTCAAAGACTAATTGTTTGAACCATTTTATTTGGTTATTAAATTAAACTGATGTGAGTTCCAATGTGAATAGTCATAAACGCACCATGAGCACAAAGACTTCACAATTATCATCTCGACGCATTGAGAAGCAGAAGGTGGTTCACCTGTGGAGTCATCTCGACGCATTGAGTAGCAGAAGGTACTGTATGGTTCACCTGCGGAGTCATCTCGACGCACTGAGAAGCAGAAGGTACTGTATGGTTCACCTGCGGAGTCATCTCGACGCACTGAGAAGCAGAAGGTGGTTCACCTGTGGAGTCATCTTGACGCACTGAGAAGCAGAAGGTAGGTACTGTATGGTTCACCTGCGGAGTCATCTCGACGCACTGAGAAGCAGAAGGTGGTTCACCTGTGGAGTCATCTTGACGCACTGAGAAGCAGAAGGTAGGTACTGTATGGTTCACCAGCGGAGTCATCCCGACGCACTGAGAAGCAGAAGGTACTGTATGGTTCACCTGCGGAGTCATCTCGACGCATTGAGAAGCAGAAGGTGGTTCACCTGTGGAGTCATCTTGACGCACTGAGAAGCAGAAGGTAGGTACTGTATGGTTCACCAGCGGAGTCATCCCGACGCACTGAGAAGCAGAAGGCACTGTATGGTTCACCTGCGGAGTCATCTCGACGCACTGAGAAGCAGAAGGCACTGTATGGTTCACCTGCGGAGTCATCTCGACGCACTGAGAAGCAGAAGGTACTGTATGGTTCACCTGCGGAGTCATCTCAACGCACTGAGAAGCAGAAGGTACTGTATGGTTCACCTGCGGAGTCATCTCGACGCACTGAGAAGCAGAAGGTAGGTACTGTATGGTTCACCAGCGGAGTCATCTCAAAGCACTGAGTAGCAGAAGGTACTGTATGGTTCACCTGCGGAGTCATCTCGACGCACTGAGTAGCAGAAGGCACTGTATGGTTCACCTGCGGAGTCATCTCAAAGCACTGAGTAGCAGAAGGTACTGTATGGTTCACCTGCGGAGTCATCTCAAAGCACTGAGTAGCAGAAGGTACTGTATGGTTCACCTGCGGAGTCATCTCGACGCACTGAGAAGCAGAAGGCACTGTATGGTTCACCTGCGGAGTCATCTCGACGCACTGAGAAGCAGAAGGTACTGTATGGTTCACCTGCGGAGTCATCTCGACGCACTGAGAAGCAGAAGGTACTGTATGGTTCACCTGCGGAGTCATCTCGACGCACTGAGAAGCAGAAGGTAGGTACTGTATGGTTCACCTGTGGAGTCATCTCGACGCACTGAGTAGCAGAAGGTACTGTATGGTTCACCTGCGGAGTCATCCCGACGCACTGAGAAGCAGAAGGCACTGTATGGTTCACCTGCGGAGTCATCTCGACGCACTGAGAAGCAGAAGGTACTGTATGGTTCACCTGCGGAGTCATCTCGACGCACTGAGTAGCAGAAGGTACTGTATGGTTCACCTGCGGAGTCATCCCGACGCACTGAGAAGCAGAAGGCACTGTATGGTTCACCTGCGGAGTCATCTCGACGCACTGAGTAGCAGAAGGTACTGTATGGTTCACCTGCGGAGTCATCCCGACGCACTGAGAAGCAGAAGGCACTGTATGGTTCACCTGCGGAGTCATCCCGACGCACTGAGTAGCAGAAGGCACTGTATGGTTCACCTGCGGAGTCATCTCCATGCACTGAGTAGCAGAAGGCACTGTATGGTTCACCTGCGGAGTCATCTCGACGCACTGAGTAGCAGAAGGCACTGTATGGTTCACCTGCGGAGTCATCCCGACGCACTGAGTAGCAGAAGGCACTGTATGGTTCACCTGCGGAGTCATCTCGACGCACTGAGTAGCAGAAGGCACTGTATGGTTCACCTGCGGAGTCATCCCGACGCACTGAGAAGCTGAAGGCACTGTATGGTTCACCTGCGGAGTCATCTCGACGCACTGAGTAGCAGAAGGCACTGTATGGTTCACCTGCGGAGTCATCTCGACGCACTGAGTAGCAGAAGGCACTGTATGGTTCACCTGCGGAGTCATCTCGACGCACTGAGTAGCAGAAGGTACTGTATGGTTCACCTGCGGAGTCATCTCGACGCACTGAGTAGCAGAAGGTACTGTATGGTTCACCTGCGGAGTCATCTCGACGCACTGAGTAGCAGAAGGTACTGTATGGTTCACCTGCGGAGTCATCTCGACGCACTGAGTAGCAGAAGGCACTGTATGGTTCACCTGGCGGAGTCATCTCGACGCACTGAGTAGCAGAAGGCACTGTATGGTTCACCTGCGGAGTCATCTCGACGCACTGAGTAGCAGAAGGCACTGTATGGTTCACCTGGCGGAGTCATCTCGACGCACTGAGTAGCAGAAGGCACTGTATGGTTCACCTGCGGAGTCATCTCGACGCACTGAGTAGCAGAAGGTACTGTATGGTTCACCTGCGGAGTCATCTCGACGCACTGAGTAGCAGAAGGCACTGTATGGTTCACCTGCGGAGTCATCTCGACGCACTGAGAAGCAGAAGGCACTGTATGGTTCACCTGCGGAGTCATCTCGACGCACTGAGAAGCAGAAGGCACTGTATGGTTCACCTCCAGAGCTGAATGTTTGCACACATTTATGTGCTTGATGAAATCTGCCTTATTTATTATTGTTGTGGGACAGTGGCAGCAGTGCTAATGCTTGTATTTTCTGCACTCCAAGTGACAGTCGAGAGTTGTTGGTTTAGCTGATTTAACAAGTTTATACAATTATAATTCTTCCTCTTCTATAGTAGAGGATGAGTGGAATTGTTCATCTGGGGATCTGTAGTGCACAATTTGATGTGATACTGCAGCTGCGTGGTTACAGTTTGATCTCTAATAGTATTGATTTTGGAAGTAAAATAGTTCATAAAGTCATTACTGCTATGCTGTTGGGAAATGTCAACACTAGTTGATGTTTTATTTTTTGTTAATTTTGCCACTGTATTGAATAAATACCTGGGGTTATATATTTTTTTTCTTCTAAAAGAGATGAAACATAATCAGATCTAGCAGTTTTTAATGCTTTTCTGTAGGTTAGGGTACTTTCCCGCCAAGCCATACGAAATACCTCTAGTTTTGTTTTCCTCCAGCTGCGCTCTCTTTTCCGAGCTGCCCTATTTAGGGTGCAAGTGTGCTTATTATACCACGGTGTTGGACTCTTTTCCTTAATCTTCCTTAAGCGTAAAGGAGCAAGCATATCTAACGTGATAGAAAAGAGAGAATCCATAATTTCTGTGACATCATCAAGTTTTTCTGCGCTGTTGGATATGCTGAGAAATTGAGATAAATCAGGAAGATTACTTGCAAAGCAGTCTTTTGTGGTAGAAGTGATGGTTCTACCATATTTGTAAGAAGGAGTTGAATTTACAGCTTTAGCTATATGGAGTTTACACAAGACTAGATAGTGATCTGATACATCATCGCTTTGCTGCAGAACTTCAATTCCATGTGACAATATTAAATCTAAAGTATGATTTCGACAATGAGTAGGTCATGACACATGTTGTTTATCCCCGATAGAGTTCAGAATGTCTATGAATGCTGATCCTAATGCATCTTTTTCATTATCAATGTGGATAATAAAATCACCAACATTTAAGACTTTATCTGCAGCCAACACTAACTCTGATAGAAAATCACCAAATTCTTTAATAAAGTCTGTATGGTGCCCTGGTGGCCTGTATACAGTAGTAGGTTTCTGTCAAACAGAGCACATCTAGTTAATGATCAGTGATCATATCATTTACAAAAATCGTTTTAGTAGAAAGGGACCTGATATTCAATAAGCCAAGCTTTATTATTTGTTTCTCTGTGTTATATACTTTTTCATTTGTCGAACATTATTTAAGTTGTTACTCAAAGACTGGTTTGGACGTTTTTTCTATTTTCTAGTTCGGGGAACAGACACAGTCTGCTATGAATCTCATCGCCCCGGTAAGCAGGCAGCGGGCCAGAGCATATTACAGTGTCTGACATCGTATTTGCAAGTTCACACGCCTCTTTAACATTATTTTTAGTGATTTCCGACTGGTGAAGTTGAACATCATTAGTGCCGACGTAAATAACAATCTTACTGAATTTACGTATTAGCCAGCACTTTTAAATTTGCCAAGATGTCAGGTGCTCTGGCTCCAGTAAACAATTGACTATGGTGGCTGGTGTCTCTATTTTCACGTTCCGTACAATAGAATCACCAATAACTAGAGCACTTTCATCAGGTTTCTCAGTGGGTGCAGAGAACCTGTTTAATGTTTTAATCAGAACGCAAGAGCAGTGTTTTGACCCGCGACTATGCCGCCCCACAGTCACCCAATTGCCCTGCTGCATGGGCTCTAATACCGGAACCGAACAATGTACAGGACTCCCTGAGCTAGTCGCATCCAAAGCCATATCTACAGCCCTCACATTCTTACTATCCTCAACTAAAGTTTGGATGCCTGTCTCTAGTTCTAAAATCTTCTCTGTCAGCCTAACTATTTCCCTGCATTCATCACATGTGAATCCCTCGCTGCTGACAGAGATAGATAAACTATACATGTGGCAAACAGTGCAAAAAACAATAGCAAGAGAAGAAGCCATTACTCACCATGATTGATGAATGATTCCAACTTAACTTACCACTGTTTGATGAACTTGTGAAAAACGGAGCGAGAGCGAAATGAAATGGAGCGATAAAAAAGAGGAAAACCATAATATACGCAAGTAGAAGCACGAATGACAAGCTAACCGGCTAACAAATGCTAATGCGCTGCACTCGCGGTTTTAGATTAAAAGCGAACAATCAAATTAGTCAGATTATTTATTGGTTTATTTAACAGGGACAATGCAGTATAACGTTGCTACAATATCAAGCAGCCGATGATCCACATATAGGCTTCCAGCCAAAGGCTAATTTGCAGCCCCAGTCCCTGGTTAGGCTTTTTTAACAACAGCAAGACAATAATCACAAAAAAAAATAAAAAAGCAAATACAAATAACAAGCTGAGACTGTGTAAGACCATCAGTGTTCACAAACCTGATTTTGTTTGAACCACTGTTTCAAATTTCTTTGAAAAATGTTCAGCTCTGTTTGCATTTTCAGTTCAACTGGCAGGCTGTTTCAAAGCAGTGTACCTTGAACTGAAAATGTGGATTGTGCAAATTTAGTTTTTCTCTTTGGTACTGTACAAATCTGATTAGTTGCACCTCTTGTAGTGATCCCCTTACTACTCTGTTTTGATATTAATGGGCATATAATTTCTGAAACAAGATTTACACATTTAAAAAACATTTTAATAAGAGACAAATTGATAAAATTTTCACAACTAAGCAAATTATATTTTGTACAATATTACAATGATGCCATCTATTTGGTTTCTTATCCAAGATTTTTTGTGTTTGTTTATATAGAGATCTAACAGGTTTGATAGTAAGTTGAGAAACCTGACTCCAGACAGTGACACAATAAGATAAATGTGAAAAGACCATTGCATGCATGTATAACTTTGCTGTTTTTAGAGATATGTAGGGTCTAATCATGTAAAAACAATTCAAATTTGTTCTGATTGTTCTACACAGCCTCTTTACATGCATATCACATTTCAAATGAGAATCTAAGATAACACCTAAATATTTAAAATTATTAACTGTTTCTATTGCTTTTTGATTGATCTTAATTATAAAACCACAATAATTGAATTGTCTAATTGAAAAACACATTGAGACAGTTTTTGAACAGTTCAAGGTCAAACAGTTGTTTTGCAGCCAATTAGCTTGATAGATAATATCAAAATATGGTGGGAATTAAGTTATATTTTACTACTGAACCAGAGAGTGAAAGTAAGATAGAGATTCAACAGAAAAACGAAACTACACAGAGCTTCGAACGCAAACCTCTCAGCAGCACGGCCACGTCCAAACAGGAAGTGAGATCAGGGCAGTGTCACAGTGATCATGATTTAATATTTTAATTAACAGCCCTAGTTGTAAGATATGATACGATACGATTTTATGCTGCCGCTCCAGTATCTTTAATTAATTTTCCACATTCTCTGAATCTAGCCCATCTTCATGAAGTTACTGATTCTGACCCATGAATGTAACCAAATGTGAGAACATATACGGTGGATCCAGCCATGTTTCAAATAACCTTCTGACATTTCAGATTTATTCTTGAAGCAAGTAGACAATTAATAATAAACAATACAATTTGTTGATAGGATTATTAAGGAGTTTAATTCTTGGTGAAGCAAATAAAAAAAATGAAAGTTCAAACCAATGCGACAGATATCTTTTTATTAACTTAAAAGAAAGCCAGTGTCTCAATAAAATAGAAAAAAAAATATATAAATAAGTTCAAATTAAATCTGAGTTTCTTTCAAATGTATTACATCCTCTTCTTAGCTTCCTTCTTGAATTGGTAAAAAAACCCGCTTTACTTTTAGAAAAATGTAACAACACAAAACTCGTCCAAAACAACCAGCTGAACCTCACAGATGAAAAGATGAACTTTATTCACAGTAAAAACTTAAGATGATGTTTCTTTGTCCTGTTATTTTTTTTAGCTGTGTATGACATATTTATACAGAAGAGATTTTGTTGCTTGATGCATTATTGTCATGCTTGGTGAGGACGCAGCATCAGACCTGAAAGGGCTGGATCTGTAGATTATCTACTTACTGTGATTGTTTTTTGTATGCGTGATTAGATTAGATCATTGAGTGAAACTCTTCCCACAGCCAGTGTGAATCCTCTCATGTGCTTTCAGGTCTCCTGACCGACTGAATCTGTTGTCACAGTGTGAACACATGTAAAGTTTCTCTCCAGTGTGAATCCTCTCATGTGTTTTTAGGTCTCCTGACCGACTGAATCTCTTGTCGCAGTGTGAACACATGTAAGGTTTCTCTCCAGTGTGAATCATCTCATGTGTTTTCAGGTGTGTTGACTGACTGAATCTCTTGTCGCAGTGTGAACAGATGTAAGGTTTCTCTCCAGTGTGAATCCTCTCATGTGTTTTCAGATTTGCTGACCGACTGAATCTATTGTCACAGTGTGAACACTTGTAAGGTTTCTCTCCAGTGTGAATCATCTCATGTGTTTTCAGGTGTGTTGACTGACTGAATCTCTTGTCGCAGTGTGAACAGATGTAAGGTTTCTCTCCAGTGTGAATCCTCTCATGTGTTTTCAGATTTGCTGACCGACTGAATCTCTTGTCGCAGTGTGAACAGATATAAGGTTTCTCTCCAGTGTGAATCCTTTCATGTGTTTTCAGATTTGCTGACCTACTGAATCTCTTGTCACAGTGTGAACACATGTAAGGTTTCTCTCCAGTGTGGATCCTCTTATGTGTTTTCAAGGTACCTATCCGACTGAATCTCTTGTCGCAGTGTGAACACTTGTAAGGTTTCTCTCCAGTGTGAATCATCTCATGTGTTTTCAGGTGTGTTGACTGACTGAATCTCTTGTCGCAGTGTGAACAGATGTAAGGTTTCTCTCCAAAATGAATCATCTGGTGTCGTTTCAAATCTGTAGATGTAACAAAAGTCTTCTCACACTCAAAGCACATGTACTCTCTCACACCAGTATGTCTTTTCTGATGTTCCTTTAGATGTTGTAGTTTTGAAAAACTTTTCCCACATTGATCACATGCGTGCAGTTTCTCTCCAGTGTGGATGTTCATGTGGCCTTTAAGGCTTGATGATTGTGTGAAACTCTTCCCACATTGATCACATGTGAACGGCTTCTCTCCAGTATGAACCCTCATGTGCAACGTAAGCCTTCCTTTTACTGCAAAACACTTCCCGCATTGATCACATGTGAACGGCTTCTCTCCAGTGTGGATCCTCATGTGAACTTTGAGACATGTCAAACTCTTTCCACACTGACCGCAGATGAAACTCTTCTTGTCTCTTCTTCTCAGTACAAAACTAGTTTTCTCTACAGTTTTGACACGATGATGTTTCCCCTCCATCAGGTCTGAAATTAAAATAAAATATTAGGGCTGTCAAGTTAACATTTTAATTTAATTAATTAGTTATGGATTTTTTTTTTTAATTATTAATGCAAAAAATTAGGGCTGAAACGATTCCTCAAGTAACTCGAATACAAAAAGTAATCGAGGCAAAATATGTGCCTAGAGGAATCGTTTTGTCTATTTACTAGGGATGCACTGAATTTTCGCCAACTAAAATATATGCCGCCCAGCAGTTTTCTTCAGGTTACTCTCCTCCAGCCATCATCACTGTACCACGTGACGCTCCGTTCAGTACTCCACTCTATCATTCTGACCAGTTACCGCTCATGCTCACCGGAAAAGCAGAGACCGCTCAAATAACGTGCTGACAAGAAATGTCTATGTAACGATAGTATACTTGTTCCTGTTTGCAGAAGAGCTGCTGTGCTGTGACATACTGTGGTACAGCTGATCTGGGCAATGCTGGTCAAATCTCTTCCACTGATCTGCTCCCCGCAATGCTCTGCTCACATGCGCTGATAATAATAGCTTTTCCAGGATTTTTATGCATGTTCACTTGATGTTTCTTTACACAGAATCATCATTTATATACATTTTCCACTGATTTACGCGATCTGATGAGCATTAACTCAGTGCGCGATCATATTTATGTATGAATGGATGGCAGAGATGAGCGTAAACATCTCCGAGGACCTGACATGGACTACACACATTCAGACTCAGGTTAAGAAAGCCAGGCAAAGACTGTACCATCTGCGACAGCTGAGGAAATTCAGGGTCTCACCAGCAATCCTGAAAACTTTCTATTCAGGGGCCATAGAAAGTGTACTGATTCAGTGCATCTCAGTGTGGTATGGTAACTCATTAAATCAGGACTGCAAAGCTCTACAGAGAGTTGTGCGCTTGGTTGAGCGCATCTCAGGGTCTGCTCTCCCCTCTCTGCAGGACATCTACCTCAAACGCTGCAAAAGCAGAGCTGCTAAAATCCTCAAATCACCCCAGTAACCATCTTTTAATTTCACTGCCATCTGCCAAGCGCTTCAGGAGCATGATGGCAAAAACTGAGAGACTGAGGAGGAGCTTCTTCCCTTAGGCCATCAGGCTCCTTAACACAAACTCAGTTTCATAAACATTTACAAGACTCATTTATTAACTGTAAAACATTCCCTATTCCCATCATCCGTATTGCTGCTACATGTATATACCCGGTACAACCCATTTGCACATCCCTCTTGCACATCCCTGTTCATATTACTATATATTAAGTCCCAGTATACTGTTTTGCACATCTTATTTGTTTAGCACTTTTTATTATATTTTACCCTTTTCTTTTTTTTACCTATATTTATATATATGCTCTTGTGTTGTTACTTTTATTTAATTTACATTTTAATTTTTTTGCACTGTCCACTGAGCGGACCTGACTTGATTTACATTTCACTTCTGATTATACCCTGTATAATTTAGTATGTGACGAATAAAGAAACCTTGAACACTGAAGCGCGCATGACGTCTCAATGAGGACATAAACACACAAACACAACATCTCCAGAACTCCTCTGAGAGTCACTTCAAGAGCGTTTCACCGTTTCATTTGAGTAAAACTATCCTCGTATCATATACACACAGAAATGTAAAGGTATTCACGGCAACCCGTCAAAATAAAATCAGTTTTTTTGAAGACATTGCAGCAGAAATATTTGTTCAGCAGAATGTACTACTGCTAAAATTTTATTCTTTAAGGAATGATCACACAAAATTTCTTCCATGTTTTAATTTTAATAGTAAAAGTTTTTGCCAAAAAAAGTTAATTTTCAATAATTTAACAATAAATTAAATTGATGTTTTATGCCTTCATTTGATAAGCAGATACACAACAGAATTTCTGAGGAAAAATAAAACATTTAATTTGGCTATTTTAAAAATAAATAAAAATAAAACATTAGCTGAGAGAAAATCAAACAACTTTATAATTGGCATTTTTTTCAATCATATAATTAATAACACCTAAAATACTTTTAATATAAAAAGTGTTTGTTTCAGGCAGTTGAAGGGTAAATTGTGTGCACATGATCAGGATGGTACCACCTCCGCTGCATTCTGAGAAAGAAAAAACCCTGTTTGGACTACATTATTTGGATAATTAGTCAAAAACATCAACAACTGTTATGTCTGATTCTGTTGCATAGAACTGAATAAAAATAATTAATATTTAATATGAATATATTTTCTGTCCAATTTTCTTTTTCTTTCAATAAAAGTGGTTATTTTATTGGCTTGTTTTCTTTTTAAAATTCTGTGTCATTAAAATTTAGTTAAATTAAAAAGTCTTACAAAATTACTGTATATTATTTAATAAAATAAATAATTATTACAAAGTCTTTTCGGTTTCGGTTTTTGACCAAGCACATCCAGAATTCTTAGTTCCGGCCCAGAATTCTAATTTCGGTGTATTGCTACCATTTACTGTAACTACATCCAGAGCACTGTCTTTGCAAACACATGCTCCTTTAAACTATTACACACACACACACACCAGTATGAAGAGAGACATTTAAGAGGGTTTATTCTCCAGATAACTTTAAATTCATGTCGCTGAAAAATGTGTTAATGTTATGTGTATGGACTCTTGTTTTTGTAACACATTATCTTCCTGTCCACTAATTTTCCCCTCTTAAGGTGCGTTCACACCAGAATGAAGCGTTACGCGCGAATGATTTACATGTTAAGTCAATGCAAAGACGCGATAGACAATCCTGCGGTGATATTCGCACGAATGAGGCGGTGCGAATTACGTGGCGCGAATTGAGCGTTTGAAGCGCCATTCGTGCGAATAGCACGAGTTGAAAAATCTGAATTTTGGCGTATATTCGCGTTGCGTTAACCAATCAGGAGCTTGCTCTAGCAGTGGCGTCATTATGAGCGGAGGCAGAAAATCCGAAACAACAATGGAGGACAAAGTAATTGTGGTTGTATGTGGGTACCCTGTGCTGCATATACATCTTCGTACTTTTACAAAAACAGGAATACATTTTGCATAGAGACTGGAGCTGCCTGGCAGAAGCCCCTCCCATGACACGAATTCGCGTCTGTTGTGTAGTGAATTGCACGCGTGAATGGCGTGAATTTCACGTGCGAATGAAGCGAGTAAACTCAAAATGTTCAAGCGTCCAACTACGTGCGATTAGCGCGATTTATTCGCTTCATTCGCGTCTGGTGTGAACGCACCTTTACAAAGGCCTCAAAGCCTTCTAAGAAGACAATAAAAGCTTATGTCATGCTTGAGCTTTAGTTAGGCTGAAACTTGATTAGTTAAGTTGCATAGTTTTTTTATTACTATTATTTTTATTTGTCTTAGTTTTAGGTTTTTATTAATATATATGGTTATGAATTCTTAAAGGGACGTGTTTCAGTCATTATTTCATATTCATCCCGTTGACTGACAACATAAACAGTCAAATATATAAAGTAAAACAGTTTTATTGAGAATTTGGCTGCATTAAAATACAGTATGAGCACAGAGAGACGATTAGACAGAACAGTTATTTTTTTCTTTACTTTACTTTTAGTCATTTAGCAGACGCTTTTATCCAAAGCGACTTACAAATAAGAAAAAGTAACTAAAATTAAAAGTTAAAACTATACATATTATATACACACATTTAAGAAGATAAAGACATGAAATAAAAATGACAAATGCATACAACAACATTTCAAAACTAAACATTTAATTAAAATAAAGCTAAAAACAATTCAAAATTTTAAATCAAGAAAAGGTATGAGTATAAAAATGCTTCTAACATAACACTAAAGGCCTAAGTATACTTCTTTTTTGCATAGTAAGAATTGGTTATAAAAACTGTAAATACTTTTTTTTTTATTATGTTTAGTGAAATTATTTGGTAGTCTGAGGTGGGATGGGGGCGCAGGATTGTTTTATGGGTTTAAGGGGGGGGGGGGGTTGAGAAGCACTGCACTAGAGCATCCCTTCATTCAGACACAGTGGAAGATCTGATATGAATCAGTGTAGGGGGGTCAAGTCTGGAAGATGTTGATGCTAGAGAGAGTGTGGTCAGCTGGTTTAGCCGAGGCCAAAGATCAAGAAGGCCAAACTACAGGAGTTGGCCATTCGAGGGGCATGTGACTGCAATGGAGGATAGTCCATAAGACATTGAGCCATGAGATGTTCAGTTTGACGCCCTTAAAACACTTAATTTAGATTTTCTTTTTATTTCATTTATCTTGAGATGTTTTTAAGTTTAAATCTCTGCTCAGTGAAGCACTTTAAGCACCAACACTTTTTCAGTAAGTTACCTTTCTTGTAGAACTGTGCTTCAAATAAAGAACTTTATGTTGACCAGATTGTTAGTTAATTGTTTACTAGTCAATATTACCTATATAAAAATTTGGGTGCACCTAACTTTTGTGCTGGTGCACCTAAGAAAAAAAGTTAGGCGCACCAGTGCAAAAAGTTAGTCGAGAGCCCTGCAGTATGTACTTTTAATAATGTTAAAAAGGTTTAATATTTATGAATTAGATTATAAACATACTCATTTCGTTGCGAGAGCAGTGCGCTTCCAGGGAGAGCCCGCCCACACACGCTTCTGATTGGCTGTGATATTTGATTGATTCTGTGACATCGCGCTGTCGCGTCCCGTGTAGTGTGGACAGCCAAACTGCATTTCGCTGGAATCCTGTCGCGTCGCGTATAGTTAGGACACGGTGATAGATGGAGCGATTAAGTATTTTGCTCCGCCAAGTCATTTTTCATGAACACGGAAGTCACGCCGGACTCTTAACCGGAAGGATGCTTTGCATTTCCCATCTCCAGTGTTTCTAGTCAAATTAGCATTTATTCTGAGCTGAAACTTTAACCGATTATTAGCACTCCTTTAGGCTATTGGCTGGGCTAATCAGAAGCCAGCCACAGCGAATGTTATAGTATTTAAACTGCTTGGTCGCTGCTAGAAGTTAGGAAAAGGCAATTAGTCACCAGAAGAGACGGACGGCAGCGTATGTGTAAGTGTTG
Source organism: Oxygymnocypris stewartii (assembly GCA_003573665.1). NCBI lineage: Eukaryota > Metazoa > Chordata > Actinopteri > Cypriniformes > Cyprinidae > Oxygymnocypris > Oxygymnocypris stewartii. Next base: position 2,143,217 of record QVTF01019717.1, on the reverse strand, counting down.
TAATACTTGTTCGTAGATCTGTTGTTTAAATTAATTTGTTGCTAGGAAGGAATTCTTCATTTCCTACCTATCTCTATTCTGCATTTTCATTGAGGTTTATATTTTTGATTGCACTTACTGGTAATTATAATAATTTGTGCCTCCATTGCTCCTTGGTCAAAGTGTTAGTTTCGTCTTGAGCTATTTGCACTTCTTTAGGCTATTGGCTGGGCTAATCAGAAGATGGCCACAGCTGTTTTCACTCTAGTCCAGAGTTCCTCAAATCTTTCCCTGGAGAGCCAATCTGCTGCCGAGTTTAGCTCCAATCCCAATCAAATACACCTACCTGTGATTTTCCAATGATCTTGAAGACTCTGATTAGCATGCTCAGATGTGTTTGATAGAGCTAAACTCTGCGGGAGTGGGCCAGATTTGAGGATGCCTGCTCTAGTCTCTTTGACTGTGTATTTATTTGATGTCCGAGCGCTGATGCTGAAGCATCTGCCAGGGCTCTAGACTAACTTTTTGCACTGGGTGCACTGGTGCGCCTAACTTTTTTTCTTAGGTGCACCGGCACAAAAGTTAGGTGCACCCAAATTTTTATATAGGCAATATTGACTAGTAAACGACTAACTAACAATCTGGTCAACATAAAGTTCTTTATTTGAAGCACAATTCTACAAGAAAGGTAACTTACTGAAAAAGTGTTAGTGCTTAAAGTGCTTCACTGAGCAGAGATTTAAACTTAAAACATCTCAAGATAAATAAAATCTAAATTAAGTGTTTTAAGGGCGTCAAACTGAACATCTCATGGCTCAATGTCTTATGTACTATGCTCCATTGCAGTCACATGCCCCTCGAATGACCAACTCCTGTAGTTTGGCCTTCTTGATCTTTGGCCTTGGCTAAACCAGCTGACCACACTCTCTCTAGCATCAATATCTTCCAGACTTGACCCCTCTACACTGATTCTGATCAGATCTTACACTGTGTCTGAATGAAGGGATGCTCTGGTGCAGTGCTTTTCAAACCCCCCCCCCTTAAACCCATAAAACAATCCTGCGCCCCCATCCCACCTCAGACTACCAAATAATTGCACTAAACATAATGAAAAAAAAAAGTATTTACAGTTTTTATAACCAATTCTTACTATGCAAAAAAGAAGTATACTCAGGACTTTAGTGTTATGTTAGAAGCATTTTTATACTCATACCTTTTCTTGATTTAATATTTTGATTTTTTTTTAGCTTTATTTTCATTTAAATGTTTAGTTTTGAAATGTTGTATGCATTTGTCATTTTTATTTCATGTCTTTATCTTCTTAAATGTGTGTATATTATGTATAGTTTTAACTTTTAATTTTAGTTACTTTTTCTTATTTGTAAGTCGCTTTGGATAAAAGCGTCTGCTAAATGACAAAGTAAAGAAAAAAATTACTGTTCTGTTCTGTCTAATCGTCTCTCTGTACTCATACTGTATTTTAATGCAGCCAAATTCTCAATAAAACTGTTTTACTTTATATATTTGACTGTTTATGTTGTCAGTCAACGGGATGAATATGAAATAATGACTGAAACTCGTCCCTTTAAGAATTCATAACCAGCTCTCCCTTCCAAGAAGCTAGTCTGCACAAAAATACTAATTTATCATTTTATTGAGCCGTTGTCTGATGAAATCAAATAATACACAATATAAGACAAGACAAAGACAATGACAATTCCTGTGCTGTGATTTCTTCTATATTTGCATGTACATTTAGAGAAGCAATAATATCTGTTTTAACTGAACGGGCTCCTCTCAGACGCTCGCTGAACAGAACAGATGCAGAGAAAGCGCGCTGATCTCGCGCCGTTGCGGCGATCACAGAGACACTCTGAGATACTCGATTTGTCACTAGTTGCTTTTTTTGGAAAACAAAAAGTTGCTATGGGGGTCTACAAAGGCGCTAAATGTCGCTAAGTTGGCAACACTGCACGCATCTCTACTACTCACTTCTTTCTCTCTGTCTGACTGCAGCAGCACACGTGACGCATTTGTAAACGCGCACACACACATACAGGAATATCTGGACCACGGCCAATCAGAGGGGGGGGTCCGCCCTTCACTATCTCTGATTGGTTTAGACCACGATATAAGCCTAACGGGAGTGTCTTTTGTTGAGTTTCTGAGTCGCGGATACTTTTTTTTCTTTTCTCGAATGATTGGACGCACCAGTGCGCCCTGGGATTTTTGTTAGTCGCACCCGTGAGAAATTAGGTCGCACTCTAGAGCCCTGAATGTGCTTGTTGGTTCGCACTGAGTTCGCAGTTTTAACATCTTATTTACAAGATCTGAGGTAAACTATCTGTTGTTGCTTTCAATATGGCTATAACTGGTCATGCAGAATGATATTAAAATTCATATTAGACACGTTTAAGTTTGAATAAAGCACATAATCAGTACCTGAGATTATCACTGTCATTAGTTTGTATGTTTTTGTTCCAGCCGCAACATTGCGGAAATAGAAACCGTTTCTAAGTTAGACATTTCGCGTGTCGCCGTCGCGGCTGGTTAGACAGAAACTCCGATTAACATGGAAAAGATACCTTTTATCGCGTGTTGCGGCGCGTGTAGTTAGGACATGGTGTATAGCGCATTGTGATTGGGCGGTTTACGCTGTCAATACAGAAGACAAACCAATGGCCACTGGCTGCTTGTAGACCCTGCGTGATGGTCCTTGGCAAAAAATACAAAATTATGGCGGCCCACTGGAAAATGCCCGGTATTACCAATCCAGCCCTGAGTACAAGTAGTAAACAAAACCGCGCATCGGTGCCATTCATAACGTGCATAATTCATATTTAAATAGTCTTTTTGCAGCTTAATATTTACAAATACGAGTGGGAGTGTGCTCACTTGTGTGTGCGCGTACGTTTGTTGGTGTGTGTGTGTGTGTGTGTGTGCGCGCGCGATAATAGAGCACTCTATGTAATATAGAGATAGAAATAACGATAATTGGTGGAATGATTCTGCGATTTTCCGAAAGCATCTGATTCTCTAATGAATTGATTCTGAGCTTAGATTTTAACAGCAGATAGCACTGCATACTTTAGAAACAAATGTATTTTGCTTGCTTCCAGTTCCTTACACACACACCACTTCAACCTCAAATAATCTTTCATAAAGTTTGAAAACTTTGAAGCGAAGAGTGTTAACAGTGGGCTGTTTACATTAATCTCATATCATAACAGCATAACATCCAAGGTGCAAGAACATTTAACCACTTACATTACTCAGTTGAACGCACAAGCGCTGTTCTTCGTGAGCATTTGAGTGTGCGGTTAAAAACTAGATTAGAGCTCCATCTTAAAAACTAAGCTCAGAATCGATCCCAGAGAGAATCGCGGTGCATTTGTAAAAATCGCAGAAACGATCCACAAATCGATTATCATTCCACCCCTTCTGATTACCGCCCAGTGCATAATGCCTAATATTTTTTTTAAGAATAGTGTGTGAAACCATACAATATGCAGCATATACATTTTTCAGAGTAGCTTCAGTGTTGTCACTGTTATTTCATCCCTACACCGTTTGCTTGGAATAAGGTACTTCTGGGTCAAAAGTGAGGTTAGCGCATGCGCTGGTTCAAAGTTGAGCGCGCGCTGTGAGAGGGGAGGGGTTGTGAAGGTTGAAGTGTAATGTAGTTTGTCGGTGTGTTGAGCGAGGCAATAAAGTGTGTCTACTGAATAGACGTTGTGTTTTATTCAATTTAACAGTCACATGAGAAACAGGGAGCATTAATTCAGCACAGCTGTTGTGGCTGTTACTGTACAAATAAAGGCACTAACCATTTCTTACTAAGGCCTCTTCTTGCTGGTTTCATGCTGGTCTTTACTTTTTGGAATATTCCAGCATTTATTGGTGAATTGCAGAGGGAGGAGCTTCATTGAAGGAGCAGATCTGCCAAAATCAAGAATAAATCAGTTACTTTTATGTTTTTATTCCAATTCAAAACCAACTATTTATCTTCACTATCTATATCTATCTATCTAGTAAAGTGTACTGGAAGAAAATTAATTGCAAAGTGTTTCATACCAATTCACAACTCTGTTATTATTAATATTTATGTATTTAAATTTAAAACAAAAATTTCAATGCATAACTTAAAAAAAAACTAAATAAAGTAAAACTATTAAAATATACCTAATATAAACAATGCAAAAAAAATATGAAAGAACAAACAAAATAATTATAATACATTTGCAAGGCATAAACAACTTGTTTACTATTTTAGTTTAGTTTCATATGAAACATTGATTATCGCAGTTTAAGTAAATAAATGCTGTTATATTTCCTGTAATGCAGGGTTCCTCAATAGGTGATTTTTGGATTGAAAATATTTGATATAAAGATACGATTTCTGTCATAATAATATTACAGAACAATCTGTTACTTTTGTTGCCTCAACTCCTATTGGTTTAAAATCCACCAATCCAATCAAGATACATTTTTGTAAAAGTCAAATAATAAAATGTCATGAAATATTTTGACATATTGATAACAGCCCTTACAAATATTAACCATGGTTTTATTATAGTAAAAGTGCAGTAATCATGTTTTGTTTTTTATCGGATTAATTAGCCTACCATTTGTATCATTCAACTTAATTTATTTTAGTAAAACCATGGTTAATTTTCATAAAGGAGGTGCATTAAAGTTAGCATCAAGATACGCATTAATTTATGAGAATAATATGATTTTACTCATTTGAGGCAGAAATATTATATTTGTTGCATTTTAAAATAAACTAATCTCTTTAGCTGCTTAGCATGTCTCATATAAGCATGTTCTTATACAGTAACCCAAATCACGTGAGTAATGTATAAATGTTTTTCTTTCCGGAACAGAAGGTGTTTTATTACACCTTTTAAGTTAATGAATTACGGTAGTTATTAGTCATCGGAAGAGAAGAGCATGTTATGAATGACACTCGATTAAAACAATGCAGAACTGACTAACTTTGTAAAGTGTTTCAAAAGTGTACAGTTTTGTAAATACACTCACCTCAGAAAACTCAGTAAAAACATCTCACTTCAGAAATCTCGAGGCTGAAAGCGCACGCGAGGGGTGACGTCATTACCGCAAGACGAGCAACGGCAGATGAGATCAAAAGAGCGCCAAAACCTATTTAAAATGACAAAACGTCTATAAGACACATCAAAAAACAAATACATAATAATAAATAAATTAAGTAATTAGAAAAATAAGGGTGAAACAGATGGGTTGAAATACAGTTTATTAGGCATTTAAAATATTTATAGAGAAATTTAAAACAGAAAAAGCCCCAAAAGCAAACATAATTCATAATGGCCTTTAGATATTGAAATTATTTTTCCAAGTGGAAATACAATGCAATTTGTTAATAAAAGTAAAAATATAAATTCATTAATGAAGTAACAATAATTAATGATGAATAAATCAATTAAATAAAAAAGATAAGTAGAAGTGAAAACAAATGAGAAGGATCTCGCTCCTAACTGACTTACAAAATTGAAATTGTCGGCTGCAAAACTATAATCTTGCATCTGCGTTTTCTAAATACATCATAAATGGAAGTATAAGGTGTTTTAAATGAAGAACAAGTTAAAAATAAATGTAGTCTTAGTCTCCATTACAACAGAAACACCTTGGGTCTCTCATCAGTCCCTCCGAGCATTTTGACCCGAAACTATTTTTTTTTAATTGACCGTTCATCGGAATGGGATGAGACTTTGTGACATTTGTCAAACTTGAACCTGGAATACACCAAATAAAAAAAAGTGGATTTGAGGGCGGGTGTAATTAAAAAAAGTAATGAAAGTGTCCATCTGTCACATTCAATGTCACATTGTCACAGCCTCCTCCTGTCACTTCAGTCATCTACCACCACTTACACCAGATCTCCCTCACCTGTGTTCTGATCACCTGCATCTGCCAATCTCCAATCAAGTCTCACTCAAAAGCACGCTGCACTCAGTCATTCACTGTCCGGTCTACCGTTCACTACCTCAAACTGTACCTGACTCCCCTGTGCTACTAACCTGTGTTACTTACCTTCCCGTTGACTCTCCAGAGATTCAACGTTGTTTCCCCTCGACCTCGGACTCCTCCGCTCCTTCAAAGATAAAGACAGTCAATACTCTGCAGGACATTCTCAGGACTGATATCAGTATCTTTCACTCGCCTGCCATTGCTCACCACGAAATGCCATCAGCCATTTGCTCAATAAACCAGCCTGTGTTTCACTTACCTGTCTGTGTTTGACCCGTTTGTGACCAGGACAATTAGCTTCATGGATCCTCGCACTCCCTCTCCCGTGGATCTCCTCGAGGAACTGGTCACCACACTCCGGGCTTCACTTATGCCAGTTCTCTCACTGCCATCTGCCTCTGTAAGTCCCATGGCCCTGCCAGTTACTTACAGCAGACTGTGGCGGCTTCCTCTTCCAGATTGCACTGTTCATCGAGATGCAACATGCAATATTCCCCACCGAACGCTCGAAGATAGCGTTCCTCATTTCTCTCCTTTCTGGTCAAGCGCTACTTTGGGCAAAAGCTATATGGAACTCCAACACTGCCATAATTAATTCCTTCGAGGAATTTACTAATCATTTCAAGGACGTTTTCGGCTCCACGGCAGGAACCCTTTGTCTGATCAACTGCTTCGTCTGCGCCAGGGTGCTCAGACCACCCTCGAATATGCCGCGCAGTTTCGGATGCTGTCTGTGTCCAGCGGATGGAATGAGACTGAGTTCCTCAATGCCTACCGGCAAGGCCTAGATTCCCGCATCTGTACTCAGATAGTAACTTATGACGATTCTGTGGGTCTAGAAAGGTTCATGCAGAAAGCCAACCGCATTGCCCAGCGCTTGTCAGCCTGCCACATAGAGGAAACCGCTCACCAGTCTGGCGCACCCGCCACCATTCCTCCAGTACCGGAGCCCATGCAATTGGACTCCACCAGACTCCCTCATGCAGAGCGGGCTCGCCGCCTTGCGGCAGGGCACTGCTTATATTGTGCCTCCTCCGAACACTTCATTGGAACCTGCCCAGTCCTACCCCCATACCCAGCGGTGAGTGCTGTAAATTTGGAACCAGCCATTGCATCCCTATCCTTGTTGACAGTGCAACCATTCACTCCAGAATGCTCTGTTTCAATCCCAGCCTTTGTCGACTCGGGCTCCTTGGGGAACTTCTTCTCACAAAACCTTCTAAACCCTCTTCATCTGCCCGCCAAGCCCAGGAGCCTTGAGTGGAGACCCTCCAAGGGAAGCCGCTGGGGTATGGGCAGGTGCAATATTGATCACCTCACGTTAAACTCAAGATTGGCACCTTACATGAGGAAATCACCTTTCTGGTACTGGAGGGACCCACAGTGGATGCCATCCTGGGACGCCCCTGGCTCGTTCTCCACTCTCCAGAAATCAAGTGGGACTCGTGTGAGGTTACTCGCTGGAGCGAGAACTGCCTATTGGTTCTGCCCTGACCACTCAGTCGAACCTTCACTGCCCAGGTTGCCTCCACCAGCATTGAAAGTGGATTCTTTCAATGCTGGTGGACTCTGGATTCATCCTCGATCCCTCCTGATTATGTGGCATTTCAGGATGTTTTCAGTAAGCAAGCAGCCACCCATTTACCACCTCACCAGCCATGGGACTGTGCCATTGACTTGCTGCCTGGTGTGAAACTCTCTAAGGGTCGATTTTATCCCCCTAAAAAAAGTAATGAAAGTGTCCATCTGTCACATTCAATGTCACATTGTCACAGCCTCCTCCGTCACTTCAGTCATCTACCACCACTTACACCAGATCTCCCTCACCTGTGTTCTGATCACCTGCATCTGCCAATCTCCAATCAAGTCTCACTCAAAAGCACGCTGCACTCAGTCATTCACTGTCCGGTCTACCGTTCACTACCTCAAACTGTACCTGACTCCCCTGTGCTACTAACCTGTGTTACTTACCTTCCCGTTGACTCTCCAGAGATTCAACGTTGTTTCCCCTCGACCTCGGACTCCTCCGCTCCTTCAAAGATAAACTCAAGATTGGCACCTTACATGAGGAAATCACCTTTCTGGTACTGGAGGGACCCACAGTGGATGCCATCCTGGGACGCCCCTGGCTCGTTCTCCACTCTCCAGAAATCAAGTGGGACTCGTGTGAGGTTACTCGCTGGAGCGAGAACTGCCTATTGGTTCTGCCCTGACCACTCAGTCGAACCTTCACTGCCCAGGTTGCCTCCACCAGCATTGAAAGTGGATTCTTTCAATGCTGGTGGACTCTGGATTCATCCTCGATCCCTCCTGATTATGTGGCATTTCAGGATGTTTTCAGTAAGCAAGCAGCCACCCATTTACCACCTCACCAGCCATGGGACTGTGCCATCGACTTGCTGCCTGGTGTGAAACTCTCTAAGGGTCGATTTTATCCCCTGTCAATCTCGAAGCACAAGGCTATGGAGGAGTACATCCAGGATGCTCTTAATCAAGGTTCCATCAGTCCTTCCACATCTCCATCAGCATCCAGCTTCTTCTTTGTGCATTGATTATAGAGCCCTGAATTCCCAAACTGTTAATCTCCCGTATCCTCTCACCCTGGTCCCGGCGGCGCTAGAGGAACTTCGTAGGGCATGTGTTTTCTTCAAGCTGGACCTGCGTAGCACCTACAACCTCGTTCGAATACGGGAGGGTGATGAATAGAAGACGGCTTTTATCACCCCCACTGGCCACTACAAGTATCTTGTTATGCCTTTCCAACGCCCAATCCGTTTTCCAAGGATTCATGAATGAGGCGTTCCGGGAGTTCTTCCATCAGTTTGTGATCGTTTACAGAGACGATATCCTCATTTACTCCCGCAACCTGGCCGAGTTTTTGCAGAGCAAAAAGCCAAAGTCCCTGTCCTGGAACATCAGCACCCACAAAGCATTCGAAAACCTGAAGTCTGCATTCATCACGGGCCCCAATCCTTCGCCATCCGGATATACCGTTCGTGGTGGAAGTGGACACCTCTAACCACCGGAGTGGGGGCCGTGCTCTCTCAGGACTATGATGAGCCTCCTTGCCTTCAGCCTTGCGCATACTACTCCAAGAAGATGTCCTCAGCCGGGCAGAATTATGACATCTGGAATCGGGAGCTACTAGCTACTATCTAATGTAACTATTGATGGGAAGTTGTATACTGTATATCCACATAAGCCTACTGTATGCGTTTGGGACAGAGGAGCTTCTTCGTGATCGCTATAATGTGTGCAATTCATTACTGACATTTAATTGACTTATACATTTTAAATGCTTGAATAAATATGATCATGTTGCTTGAAATTGAATCTGTTATCGTATTACTGCTGCACGACTCATCACAGTTTCTCGGGCTACAACGACGTGTTTGTAATGTGCATCTTTATATTTAGAAGAGTGCACGCTAGCGGCGCTACAAGCACACTATAACATCTAACAGGACAGGGTAGTTTATTTTTTATGAGGTGAGAGGCTTTTTATTTCATAAGTTACGAAAATATTGATAGAATAATGACACTGACATGAAAAACCTGTCAACATCTCATCTGACCGCAGATACTCAATCGGGACACAGCCTTTTTCTCAGGCACTTTTTCTTTACTTAAACTGCATCTGACAGAAGTGTCAACAGCTTTCATGCACGTCTTTTAAAATAAAAGTCTCACATCAGAAAAGCATTTTGAATTACGTTTTTTTGTTGTTAATGTAATTTCTTTGGCTGTATGCATCCGCGACCCTCTCAGAACGGTCTCGCAACCCACTTTTGGGCTGCATACCCAGCACTTTTGACCGACCAGTTGCGAAACACTGTAATAGATTGTGTTTAACACTCAGAAGAGTGACGATCGGGTCAAAACAGGGAAGTATAGAAATTCTACATCAATGTTGATAAAAAAAAAAAAAAAACTGGTATTGGATCGGTTCTGAAAAAATTGTTTCGTTGCATCCCTAATATATTTATATATATTTCAAGACTGCAATTTGGAAAAACTTTCAAGCTAATGCTGCTGAAATGGAGGTCAAGGGGACTATGAAGAGGTGGCTCTAGCTGGCAGATCAAAAGGGCAGACTTCAGGAGGCAGACACACTCTGTGACTTTAAGAGTCCCATCTCTTTAGCCTTCCATACACATGACACACTCTCACCTTTCTATAATTCAAATAACTTAAAGGATTTTTATGCTGCACCAATTAGGGTAAGCAGCAACACTTGGCAACCCCTCACATAATATCTAATGTAATTGTTAATTTGTAAGAAGAATGATATCAATGCTTATATTAGTCGCTTATATACTGTCTCACCCTCATCCCTAGGGCTGGGTGACATAGCCCAAAAAAATTATAACCAATTTTTTTTTTTATCCGTCGATATAGATAATTATCACGATAAATATCAAATCTAGATTTCTTTTAAGTTTAAAGCCAGATTTTTGCTCCAAATTGAAAGTTGTATAAACCAGACTAAATAAAATACAATACATATCTAAATAGAACAATGTATTTCTTAGATTCAGCATGTATTAATGAGTGATATTGTTTCAAATCAAGAAACCGGTTAGGGTTGCCTGATAATATTAACAATACTATCATTATATATATATATATATCAACTTTACAGGCTATCTGCAAAAAATGGGGCGAGTGCACAAGTAAACGTGTTTCTGCGCGGCTTTGAATGAACTCATTTTGTGGATGCGTTCTTCATGCAACAACGTGCAGAAACACGGCAGCTAGACTCAAAATGAACAGCGTTTTATTATAATAGTGTTCTCATTATAATGATATGTATATGACAGTCCGAGTCATATTCATTATTATTATTGCTGTTTGTCCTGCTCACGATGCGTGCTGAAGAGATAATCACCGTAGTAGCCTACTACAACTACAATAAAGTGCTACTCAACCAAATGCATCTCATACGAGATAAATAATAGTAGGGTTACATACACTATATATAAAGTGGTCAAAATGTTTCGAAATAAATTGTTCCCTACCTTTAAAAAAGTCTTTTTAAAGATTTAAATCCCTGCCGCCATGCTCCTCTGTCAGTCACGGATTATGAAAAGTGTAACTTAACTATAAGGGAGGTTGGATGTATTCATGCACGTTAATTTTATTTACAGCTTATTTATTTTCAGATTATTATCTACAGCATTATCATAATAGGCTGTAATAACTTATTGGGAGAAAACCAGTAGTTCTCTGTGAAATCAAACATTTTAGCACCCCCATATAGCCAAAATGACACGATCATAACACCCTGCGAATATTCGACCGAGGGTTTTTGAGTTGAATCAGGCTCCTCCTATCGAAGCATCGAATCGTCGACTATTCGGAGGTCACCCCTAATATATTTATATTAAAGTATTTGGTAATTTTATAATTAAAGCCATTTTAATGTTTTTAAACGGTTTAAATGGTTTGGCCCGGGGACCAAGCCGAGTCTCAGCCGGATCTGGCTTAAAGTGTCTGGGCCACATACAATAATAGAAGTCACTCTACAGCAGGGGTCTCCAACCTTATTTCATTTGAGAGCTATTTTTCAAAAATGAAAATTGGCTGAGAGCTACCCTTGTACATAATACAGTACTTATATATCTTAAATAATGTGTCATAACTATTAAATGAACAATCCAAACTGCAACATGCCTTAAAGAGTTTTTATATACACATTACCATTTAATCTCAAAAAGAGAAAAAATGGAATCAGAGAATACAGTTCTTCATGGAAAGAAAAACAGTAGTATGCTAACCATACTGTAGTTGTATAACAGTTCAAAAATATTTAAATATTTACAGTGCATCATCGCATCTGAAGAAAGCAAGGAAACTCTCCTTGGCACGGTGTTGGCACTGAGCTGGACATCCGCGATAGCAGACATAATTTCTGTCTTTCTTTTGTGGTCCTCGAACAAAGTTTCAGCCACCGCTGTCATTGCTTCCTTCACCATAGCGCCATCGGTTTCTTGTGTTTATTCTCAAGATCCGCACCACTTTAAAAGTTGATTCCGTAACAGCATTCCTCTCTTTATCAGTTTGGTGAATAAAGATTGCTGTTTTTGTAGTGTTGCTTTCAGCTGCTTTACCTTTTCAGTTCGTAGCCCACTACCCGCAGGAAAGTCTCGTGCAAAGTTCCCGTAAACTTGAGTGAAATGGCGCCACACATTGCACCGTTTACCCACAGCAACGCTAGCGCCGCTAATTAAGCACGCACATCTTTCGTTTATATTTGTGATGATGTACTTGATTGAAACGTCGACTTTTCATAAATATATTTTTTTTTTCTATTGTTGGTTGTTATTTAGTTATATTGTAATTACATCTGAATGGTCATATATGAATAATAATAATGGTTAATATGTCAAATAAATACTTTATTTACATTGGAGGGGGTGGGACACCAGTCTATATTAGCTCACTCTGACCAGAGGAAATAGTTTGAGTCGGTTTTCAGTGTGTGGATCAGTTTTGGGCCAGGGACTCAGCCAGAATTGGGCCAGAAGTGAAGCAAGGTTGTGGCTAGGGGTGTGCGATATATATCGTCTGCGATATTATTGTAATTGTTGTTTTAACGATGAGCAATTTGACAATATCGAGTATTTTGCAAAAAACAAACAAAACGCCTACAGAGTGCACGCATACATTAGCCTGCATGGTGATGAAGGGGTTAAACAGTGCGCGCTTGTTAGAGTGTGTTCTTTCACTGCATGGTTCAGTCGATTAAAATGCATTACGAATGATCACAAAATTCAAGATATGGGGGCAGAAAATGTATCTATTTATGTTTCACATAGTTAAAATCACACGAAGAGAGCCGTTTTTTCTTCAAAATATGCATGATTACAAATGTGATATTGATTTTATACAACAGTTCAATAAACAATGAGTTAATATTAAGAGACTTGCGTTTTAGACACCAAATTGCCTGTTTTTTCTCCATTTCGACGACACTAAATAATTATAAACCGCCACAGCGCTGTCTTTGCGTCTCTTAGCAACATGATAGTGATCCGTTTCTGAATAATTCAATCGTTTAAATGATTCGGTTCAGTCACAATGACTCACTTGCTAAATTAATGAATCATTTAAATGATTCTGTTCAGTCACAACGACTCACTTATTAACAGTGACTTTTTGCCACCTACTGGCGATTTGAATTTCACATTTAAAGTATTTTCGTTTAAAAAATATTTTTAAATATCAGTATTCAATGTTTTGTTTAAAATGTAAAAAAAATATGCATTTGTAACTGGTTAAAGCACTCCATATCCCTCTAAGCTGCATTAAACAGTGTGTAAATACATCTAAATGGCACTTCAGATGCAACTTCTGCAGAGATTCCCTTTGTTGAGACTGGTTTCATTTGTTTGGGAGAAGCCCAAATGTGTATTATCTTAATTGACTGATTAAATGTAACAATTTGACTCAAAAGATGTAAACTTTTAGAAATAAAAAATGCTTTATTAAAGGTAAAAATCAATTTAAACTTAAACTAAAAGATTAATTAATCACCAATGTTAACTGACCAGACAGAATATGACGAATATCATAAACTGCAGCTGTGCACGGTAGTCAGATATCAGCACAATAACACACTTGGCAAAATATTTCTAATTATTGTTATCGAAAAAATCCCCAAAAATACCGAGATATCAGTTTTTTTTCAATATCGCACACCCCTAGTTGTGGCCCAAAGTATATGGTGGTTACGCCCATGATCTATACTCACCCTGATAGTGTGGGTTTTAAAATGGCTCACATGTAACTAATGTTAATTACAAATTAGATTTATGCCATAATATAGTCACTGCGAGTTAATTTTCATAAGGGAGGTGCATAGGGCTACAGGTATCAAGCTATGCATCAGGTTATGAGAATAATCAGATTTCACTCATATGATGCAGAAATATGTTATTTGTTCAATTTTAGAATTAACTCATGGCTTTAGCTGCTTAGCATGTCTCATATAAACATGTTTTTAAACAGTAACCCAAATCACGTGAGTAATGTATAAACGTTTTTCTCTTCGCAACAGAAGGTGTTTTATTACGAAGTGAATTAATTATGAGTAATGTTGGTCATCGGAAGAGAAGAGAAGGGCGAGTTATGAATGACACTCGATGAATCAATGCAGAAGTGACTTGCTTAAACTGTGTAAAGTGTATGAAAAGTGTAAAAGGGTAGAGTTGTGTAAATACACGGACTTACCTCCGTGAACGCAGTAAAAACGGCTCACTTCAGAAATCTCGAGGCTGACTGAAGGCAGCGCGCGAGAGGTGACGTCATAACCACAAGACGAGCAACGGCAGATGAGATCAAAAGAGCGCCAAAACCTATTTAAGATTACTAAACATCTATAAAACACATAAAAATAAATACATAATATTAATATTAATAATAAATAAATACATTTGAAAAATGAGGGTGAAACAGATGTAAACAGTCAGTTATGTGTGGGGTGAAATTCAGTTTATTAGGCATTAAAATATTTTTTGAGAAATTTAAAACATAAAAAGCCTAGAACAAGCAAACATAATTTATAATGGCCTTTAGATATTTAAATATTTTTTTCCAGGTGAAAATTCAATAAAAGTTGTTAAAATGTAAGAAGTAAAAATATGAATGAAAAAAAGTTACATTTAATCAATGATAAATAATTGAACTAAACTAAAACAGATGAGTAGAAGTGAAAACTAAACTTGAAATAGTCAGGTGCCTAGCTATAATCTTGCATCTGCGTTTTATAAATACATCATTCAATTCAAGTTTATTTGTATAGCATGTTTCATGATACAAATCGTTGTATCATTATATCGTCATCATAAATGGAAGTATAAGGTGTTTTAGAAACAACAATGTAAAACAAGTTAAAAATAAATTCGGTCTCGATTAGCTACAACAGAAACACCTTTCACCAAAAATTAAGTGTTCATCGGAATGGTACGAGACTTTGTGACCTATGTCACACTTGAACCTGGAATACACACTCTCTCACACACACACACACACACACACACACACACACACTCACTCACTCACTCTCACACACTCACTCGCACGTTATTGTAAAGTTTTTTTTGAATGTTCTCTGAATCATCTGAAACTAATTAGTAACATTTAAAATCGTTAGACAAACGTCCAAATAAAAAGTTTCAGAAATATCCGGCACAAAACAATGTTTTTGCACTGAAGGTTTGAGAATGTTCTTAAAGACCAGATAACTTTGCTCGAACGTTCTGTTAACGTCACCGGAAAGAGAACCTTGCTCAAATGTGAGGATGCCAAAATTCCGAGAACGTTCCCTTTTATAGGCCTACTTTGAGGAAAATAACTACTCGCATGATTTCAGATCAGGTGATTCTACATAATGGACGCTAAAGAGCGCTGTGTGCTATGTTTGGTCTCCAGAGAACCAGAATAGAAACAGAACAGGATTCAGCATTTAGATTAGCAGCCGAGGTAGTACATGTTTAATTAGTAATTCTCATATTTTAATGATTCGGTGTGTAATTTCAGGTACACTGTTCTCAGTGTAATAAAGTAAACAATTACTCAGACAAGCAGCAATTTACCTGATACTTTTCTCAGCGCTGCTCAAACTGGACCAATCACAGCTGTTTGTGATTTCTAAAAGAAAAATATATTTAATTGTTCGAGTGGTTATGAATGAAACACATTTGTCCGTGTTTCACTCCGTCTGTAATCGCGCTCGCGGAAAGCGCTCGAGAAACAGTGTCTCTTCCGTGGCTCGTTTTGCTTTCAACTCGTTGTTTTATTCTCGAATAAAACAATATTCACTGAATATCCAGCCGTGTCCGCCATAATATCACGGTAAGTGCGCATCATTGATCATTGTTATCGCAAAAACATATTTTCTCATAACATGAGATCTGCATTTTAGTTTAAAGATAATTTTTTTTGTGCACCTATAACACTCCTCATCATTTGGTTTTATATAGCCTAATTTTTTTTGTCATTTCGGTCGTTATCTCCATTAATGAGAGTGGAATATTTAATGTAAATATGTATATCGACATGAAAACAGAGCTTACAATCATTGTTTTTACTTTAATTTTCTCACACCAGGAAAATTGTTTGTACACATACGCAGAGTTTGCGTGCATGTGCTCAAATTTTCCAGTCAAGTTTGTTTTTATAAATCCCAACTTTTGCGTAGGAAGTGGCGTACGTCTCTTTCAGGGCCCAATGGTTATAAATGAGGCTCCTGGTTAACGTGACTTGTTAGCCCCTGTTGGCAGATTTTGTAACTACACCATCTGACTGAAAAAAAAATATATCAGTTGATGGCCATTCAAAGAGACTGGTGAACAAGATAATAAACCATAAATTCTTCAGATATCACAGAACTCATAAGATAATATGCTTTCTGTGAAGAAAGGCACATTCAAACAGCAAAAAACACATAAAGAGTATGCCTACATTACAAAAGCACTGCTGTAACTGACTGAAAGGTGCCTGCAAAATTCATGAGTCATGAAGTCAGCCAGTTGAAACTTGGTTCGGTCTGATCGTCAGCCATCATGAGCAGATGAAGGTGTTTGGCGTCGTCCTACTGTACAATACGTAATGGTGGTCCATGTATCTCCTGTCATCTTCTTGGTCTGAAGGGAAATAAAACATCTCAGAATGTCATGAAACAGTTAATATTCGGTATTGACTTTTCTTATCGGACATCTGCAGGAATAGAGATCATTTCAATCTCACCTCAACATCATCGTGTCTGTATCATCAGCCTTTGACACATGAGAGGTCAGAGTGTAAGTTACTGCACAGATTACAGGTTATGTGAAAACATGCTTGTTTGCATCAGATTTACTCAGATTTTAGACTAAAAAAGGTGATATTTCTCTCATGTAACAGACTGACAGCATACTCATTTTATATTGATGAGTATTATGGACTCGCAAGACTGCTCTTATTAGTAAGAAAAGCCAAATTACCTTCATATGGTCTCTAAAGAAACTTAGTTGTCTGACCAAATACTATATTTGGTATATGTATGAAATTTGAGGTAAGATTTTGTGCAGTCAGAAGGCAAGCAAATATTTAAAAATAAATGTATTTTGAAACAATATAATTTTGTGCATTAAGGGGAACTGCAAGGAGTCTTTATGTTGTGCTCACACGATGATGATGTATTGGGTTAATATCCCATTGACCAAATTAAATTTATGCTGTTGTGTTAATCATGTGAGTTGCTTCTCAATATAGACCTTGCAGCTAATTTGACCCCATATCAATTTTCATATTCCAGCATTTTATTTTATTACTAAATAAAATGTTTCAGGTATAAATATGAGATCAGTTATTCAGTATTTTTGAGATGGACACACCTGTTTTATTTCTGCGGCCAACGAAACGGATCAAACTATCAAACACTATCAGTCCCAGTCATGAAACACAGGAGAGTGGGATTTGTAGTTTTTCATTCTCTGGAGCGTAAAACGTGAAGAACTGCAATAATCAGTCTGTTCATAGTTAACTTCAGAGTCATAAAAATGATCTTTGTAAAAAAGCATGAGACAAAAATACAGCTTGCAATGTGTAAACCGAGAGCAGAGATTTGAGTTGTGAGGTAAAGGCTAGTGATGTGGAAACAGACATTTATCTTTACAGAGTTGTGAGATGTGTATTATTTCTTCTTTCCAGCTGACAGAGTTGATATGGTTACAGATGATGGATTCCTCACTACAGTTGATTTGTGATGTCACTTCCTCTCATGAGAAGCTGCCATTTATAAAAGTGGAGCTGAGTGTGAAGTCATGACCTCTATATTTAAAATTGATAATACAGGAATCACTGCTGAAGTGGTTTGAGTTCAGCACCTGAAACACACATTTCACGATCACATTCGCAGTTTTACAGCCCAGTGATTTTTAGGTTTAAACATTTATTTTGTTAAATAAAGACAACAGTAGAGATGCTGTATACTCAACTTTAAAATATAAACACAACACAAAGTACAAACATGATCCGAAAATATTTCTTGAGTAAAAATCACCAGGAGAAGGATTTGTACTCACCTATAACAGATACTCTCTAAGGAACAATACTGTTCTCTGATTCTCCAGTTGTTTTTGCTGAATAGAGTCCACTGTCTGTATTCTGCGTGTTCTTGGACTGAAACCAATATTAGGACCTTGGTCAAAGACATCATATCAAGTGTATTGTACCCAGTGTTGGGTAAGTTACTTTCAAATTACAGTTACTAGTTACCTCATCAATATTGTATTTAAATGACTAATTACTCTGTCTGAAAAGTAACTTAGTTACTCAATAAGTAACTTAATTATTCAAATCGCTAATTAGGCTACATCTTAAAATCCATATAAACCTTAATAGAAATTAAACTCTTTATTCGTTCAATTTGAGTCAAACATAGAATAGTTTAGCCTTTTAGCTTTAAAACAACTGTAATGCTTAAACGTTTTAATAAAAAAATTGACCTTCTTTGGTTAACAAATAGAAATATCTGAATGACAAAAAAGCTGAAAAGTAAAACAATACATTACAGTAATCCCTTAGTTTACTTTTTCTGTGGATAAGTAACTGAATTACAGTAACGCGTTACACCCAACGCTGATTGTCCAAAACAAGTGAAACAGACGATTGTTAGGCTTCAGAAACAAAACAAATCAATTAGCGAGATGGCCGCTCCTTAATTTCCTGCTAAATCAACAGTTTGGTACATTCTGAGAGAAAAAAAAGCACTGGTGAGCTCAGCCACATGAAAAGGCCTGGGCGCCCACGGAGGACAACAGTGGTGGATGATGGGAGGATCCTCTCCATGGTAAAGAAAAACCCTTTCACAACATCCAGCTAAGTGAAGAACACTCTCCAGGAGATAGGTGTGTCTCTGTGAAAGTCTACAATCAAGAGAAGACTTAACCAGTGCAAAAACAGAGGGTTCACCACAAGGTGCAAACAAGGCCAGATTAGATTTAGCCAAAAATAATCTAAAAAAGCCAGACCACTTCTGGAAATGCATTATTTGGACGGCTGAAATTAAGATCAACCTGTGCCAGAATGACGGGAAGAAAAAGGTATGGAGAAGGCCTGGAACAGCTCATGATCCAAAGCATACAACATCATCTGTGAAACACACGTGAGCATGCATGGCTTCCGGTGGCACTGGGACACTGGTGTGTAGTGATGAACTGACAGAGGACAGAAGCAGCCTCAAGAATTCTGAAGTGTACAGTGACACATTCAATCCAATGTAGCAAAGTTGATTCAAAGCGGCATAGTCGTCGGTCAAAACACAGCTGTTCCGTTCTGATTAAAATATCAAACAGGTACTCCCCACTCAGTGACGCACCCACTGAGAAACCTGATGAAAGTGCTCTAGTTATTGGCAATTCTATTGTACGTGAAAATAGAGGCACCAGCCACCATAGTCCATTGTTTACCGGGAGCAAGAGCACCTGACATCTTGGCAAATTTAAAAGAGCTGGCTAATTGTGCACAGCACAGGGGATCCGGAACAGATAAGGATTACGGATCCGGACCGAATCCGGCCCAGACCCTATCCGCTAATAAAGCGGTTCATCCGGCCTGGATCTGATCCAGACTCGTTCATGAAGTAGCTCATCCGGCCCAGATCCAAATTGGATCCGTTCATTAAGTGGGTTTATACCTTATTTAAAAATGGGTAATCTGGCCAAAGCTAGCTATGGAAATACCTAAAATAGAGCTTACAAACATTATGTAGACTATTTTATTGCTCTTAAATATTCCATATGCCTCCCTTTATTAATATTAATAAACCAGAAAATCTTTCAAAACTTAAAATCTAAACTTTTCTTGGCCAATAACAATGAAACGCTCTATAAAAAGTAGGTATTACATGAAGATAAAAAAAATAAATGCAACCACAAATTGTACAAAAACATTGTTTTATTGAATGAAAAATGTTACCTCTAAAAATAAAATTCAGTTCGATAACTTGGTAAAGTTAATCTTTACGAATGAATTAACTCAATTCAGATTTAAGGAATTTTACAGCATACAAAAGTTTCATTATTCACTTTGTGTCAGCTTAAAATGTTGATTTAATAAAATTCAATATCAGTACAAATTTTACAAAATTAATACATTGTGAAACAAAGTCGATTCGGCAATAAAGCAGCTCTGGAGAAAAAATTGATATCATAATACAAATCAATTCAGTTCATGTTTTATCAGTATGCAATACAATGAAATCAGTATTAAAATCAGCAATCCAGAGGAGACCCAGGCGACTGAAACAGAGAAAAACACCTTGGGAGAAACCAGGAGCAGTCAGCTCAGCTCTCCTCAGGTTAAATGAACACTGATGGTGCGATTATGATTTCATGCGGCATCACTACTGAGATTGTGGACTGATGTCCTTCAGAATATTTAATCCAGCTCCTGCTGCTAGAAGATCAGGATACGTCATGCTGTCATTTGAGGAGAAGTTGTAGTCTGTCCAGCAGGGCTCCTGTTTAGCCAGTAGTGGACGACTGGTTTAACAGTGACTGTAATAAGCATGATGAAACTGCACTGTGGTCCTAGCAGCTCCTGGCCTGATACGTTCATTGCTGGCTGACTGTAGGGGTCTGTGCAGAGGACTTGTCTGTTTCTCGTGGTATTTGCTGAGGATCTGTGCTGATGTCTGTCTGTTGACATCTTCAGATATAAGATATAACACAAGCAACATGCTTGTTTGCAAAATGATGTTCAGTATTTAACATAGCCTACATGAAACATTGGAAAACAATAACAAAATCATTAAATACAATTTAGATTGCAAATTCGTTAGTATAATTAAATATTAATTATCCTATTGCAGTTCAGTCCAGTCATGAGCGTTACATTGCACTATGACATTCGCCAGTTTTCTAGCATGGACAGTCTAAGATAGTTATATCATCAAAACAAACTAAATTATTAGTCACTTCACGAGGATTATATAATATGAAATTATATTGATTAGAGATAATAGAAACAAGAAACTTATAGAGACAATAGAAACTTTTCTAATGTACCTTTAACAGTTTTTTATCATCTCTTCATATAAGAGCACAATGTACTGTATTGTCCATTCAGATATACTGTTCTGTGGAACAGGATGGCAAAATATCATCTGTGCTGTTTTTGTTTCTTCACATATATTTATCCAAACTCTCCAAAGCTTCCATTTTTTTGTATTGTTTCCATTCGTCTGGAATCTCACCGTCTCCCTGGAATGTCATACTGTAGTACGTTTGCAGATCTTTCTGGAATCTGCACACAAACCACTTCCAATAAGGAAGCTCAGAGTGATCAGGGGTGATGCTCCAGTTAGCATACTCAGGACCTCCTTTTCTGTATTCTTTCCAGGGGACTGAGTCCTCTGAGGAATGTGGGTGAAAGGATCGATCACTCGCTACTGCTGTTGTGCAGATACCGATAGACAAGTTTGTTGTTCCTTTGTAATACCATCCACTCAGTCCAATATTGCGATGGAAAGGAACACTGTGGTCTCCAGTATGGTCTTCCATTGTGTCAAGGCAGATGGCTTTACAGAAAGGACAATGAACCCAACAGCACTGACAGAAGTGCTCAATCAAATGCTCATCTGGTCCCTTTCTGCAATTTTCCACGTTGAGGTCATTAACATTTTTAAAACTGGTCTGTAGGTTTGTCAACCTTTCCTTTAGACTGTCACTCAAACATTTCTCAAGAAAATCCAAGTCTTTAATTTCACTGAGATCCACACATGAGTTCTCCGGGAGTTTCAGCTCATCTCTCAGGTTTTTGGTGAAGCATCCGAACCACATTTTGCCATCTCCACGCTTATTCTTGGCCTCCACTGTAGCTGCGGTCACTGCATTACTTACAATCTGCTCCTTTTGTTTTAGATTTCCTTTGAACATATATATGATCAAATTGCTTTGGTTGGTGAAGTATCTTGTCACTTCTGTCTTTATGAATTGTATGAAATGTTCTCTAGGATTATGAATGTATTGTATGTATTGCCCAAAGTCCTCCTTTTCTGCAAGGTATTTCAGAATGTGTTTCTCCAGATTTGGTCTGTTCTCACATAATGCTTCTATGTCATTCCTCATTTGTGTGGCCAAATCATTAGCAGTTTTGTTGTAAACTGCTTCTAAAATAGATGGTTCAAGTTTGCTGCTGATGAATTCACACAGTATGGTGGTTGTTGTTGCTCCTTTGTAGTAGTTCTTGAAGATGTTCCAATTTTGAGTTTTCTGCTTTTCAAGATAAAGTCTTGGGTCATTTGCTTCTCTGTATTCTTTGTGGTGTTTCGTGAAAGTTTGTCTTGCAATCTCACACACATGGAGACTGAGATCTATAGTAAACTCCCTTTTCAATATGTATTTTTTGCTCATGGATTGATGTTGCTGTACTGACTTTTTTACACAGTCTGTTATTTCCTGAATGTAACTGTCATTGTAGCCTCTTGTTCTAACTGGTGACTTCTTCATTATCGTTTCAGTTTCCTGAATAATTTTATGAGCCAGATCTCTAACTGAGTAATGAAACTCAGCATTCAGGCCTGTGATCACTGGTGGCTTTGAAGCCCCTCTAAAATAGTCTATGCCTGACATAAGTTTTTGACCAAAACATTTCAACATCGCACTCTTGCTTTTCTTAGAGCTCTCGGCATCTTCCTCTGAAGATGCAACTTCATCAGAACGCTCCAGAGGCTTCTGTAGTACCATGTAATCACCATAATCACTTCGTCGGTCTATATTTTCATACTGTTTCTGATTTATCTGCTCATTTACAAGAGTCAATTCATGATTTTCAGATAAGATTCCTGTCACATCTTGCCAAAAGTTCAAGTCTTTCAGTGGAGGAATATCTTTGGTCATTTCAGTGACCCATTTACTCCACATTGTTTCAAACTCCTTTTTCAACATGTGTTCATCTATTCCTTTATTTTTCAGGCTCAAAGCTAGTTCTTTGCTTCGACTGAAAAGCTTGCTTTCATACTCTGTCCTTCTTTGATCCAGATTCTCTCTGGCTTTTTTCTGTTCAATTGCTTCATCCAACTTTCGCTTTGCTCCCTTTATAAGGTCATCGTGAAGATCTTTGATTCGGGTTTCAAATCTTCCTCGCCACTGACACAGAATTTCTTTGTCTTTGTCTTCCTTGAAGTAAGACAAAATAGATTTTTCTACCTGCTCTTTTGCATTCCTCATGTCAGCCAACATGTCATTGCCATTGTCCTGAACCTTAATGTTTCCATTGTCAATTCTGTTTAAGTATTTGTCTTTAATGGTCCTCATGGCACTTCTGAGTTTCAGAACTCAGAATTTAGTTTCCAGTTTTCTATATACTGCAATCTCAAGTGTGTTTTTGAAGCTGAATACAAAGTTTTCATTTAGAAGTGCATTCCACAGATCATTAACACGCATTTTAAACTGAGACATTGTAATGCCACTAGATTTGGAAGCTTTTGAGAGAATGGTGTCCTTCAGCTCCTGAATATTTCTGCTGTAGTCGGGGTTTGGTGGTGCCATCGGGGGGCTGCCTTCCCAGAGCTGTGCAAAATACTTCACATCATTCTGAACATCAAATGCAATAACATCACTGAAAAACTCTGTATCACAGCCTTCCTCTTTAGCAGCGAGTTTAGTCATCTCATCCAGTTTCTCCTGCAGTCGCCTCCTTCCCTCCATGTTTTTCTCTTTGGCAGTGACATCTGAAACATTCTGGTGCACAAACATGCAGCTTGGATTCAGTCGGATTTTCTTCATCCTCATGACGGCCTGGACAACAATCTGAAGAATGTCTTGCATCTCAGCTGTGTTTTCTCCAAAGATGTTGATCAATGTCATATTTCCGAGACCAACCACAAATGTGGCCATTTCATTGTCATGATTTCTTGTTGACCTTCCGGCAAGTTCTAGGGCACGAAGTCCCTCAGTATCAATGACCAGAATGTAGTCAAACTTTAGCTGCGCTTTCATTTCCTCTGACACGCTGACCAGCTGCATGAAAGCTCCTCTGGTGCACCTGCCAGCACTGACGGCAAACTGCAGCCCAAACATGGCATTCAACATGGGGGATTTCCCAGAGCTCTGAATCCCTAAAACTGACAACACATAGACTCTCTTGTCTCCCAGTTTCTGTATGAGTGCATCAAGAACAGCAGTAACCCAGATCAGAGGAACATGGGCAGCATCGCCATCCATCAGCTCCAGTGGAAATCCAGAGATCATCATCTCTGCCGCAAGACTTGGAAAAGAAGAGAAGTTAAACATCCGGTCATTCTGGTTCTTTGTTACAGATGAACACGATTCATATATCTGACCAATCTCCCTCAGTATGTGCTCCAAGCCAAAGGTTGCAGCTTGTAGTTTATTAGATACTCTCTCAAGTTCTACTTGTGCAGCAGTAAGTTGCTGTGATTTATCATGTTTCTTTTTAAGGTTTAAGACAGTTGACCACTTTTCATCATACTGATGATGAAGGGCAAAAAGACATTCACTGGTGTAGTCATCCAGCAGGATGCCCAGCCATTTCAGAAAATATACATCTCTTGTCTTGCCTGTGAACTTAGTTTTTGGATAAAGATTTGAATAAACTGACTTAGGTTAGATGTTCGCTGCTGTTCACGTATTTTCAGCATTTCTGATTGCTTAGAACTTTTGTTCTTTTCAATGTTGCTTTCTTTGTGTAGTTCTCTTAAAGTAGGTCGATGTAGTTCTTTATTCTTCTGGCACCACTGATGCCACAGGGTTCCCTGACATGGCAGGAATGATTCTTTGATTTCAGTCAGATCTTTATCCTCCAGTAACTTTATCATCTGCTGTGCTGCCTCTTTTCCTTTCCTGCAGTCATCATTGACCTCATCCACTCTGACATTGTTGTGTTTGGACACATCTTCAAGCTTAAACAAGGAACATGATTCAGTAAACAAGAGCCCGTTATTTAT
The DNA here is from genome assembly GCA_003573665.1 of Oxygymnocypris stewartii. Taxonomy (NCBI): domain Eukaryota; kingdom Metazoa; phylum Chordata; class Actinopteri; order Cypriniformes; family Cyprinidae; genus Oxygymnocypris; species Oxygymnocypris stewartii. Next base: position 2,118,274 of record QVTF01019717.1, on the reverse strand, counting down.
AGCTCTTCTGATTTCTGCCTTTCAAACTAATTTTGTATTTCCTTTCCCGCATTTCTGTGAGAGCTGAATCATTGTCTGTAAGAAGGCAGATGAGTGGCTTTGCGTCCTTGTAGAAGGTTTGGATCTTGGTCATGTTTTTGTCTTCCTTGTTAAGTTGTGGTAAAATAGCAACATTTACAGAGGCCATTTCAGTCAGGATATCCAGCTGCGTTTCATGGGCTCCTGCATCACCATGGAGGTTACAGAACGCAACACAATGAGTAAATCTATCTGTTTTCTCTCCAGATGGACAGTACCAGGTGATCTCCACCAATCCATCCATCAGCACTCTGGTTCTGCTGCTGCCTGGGCAGTTCCTGTGGAAGAACGTGCTGTTTCTCATTGATCAGGCTGTTCATCAGTTGAGACTTGGATGAAGACACATGGCCAAACCTGAAGAAAGCCACCATTGGGGTTTCTGCCTTGTAGACTGGCTGTAATTTGCTAGATATTTGACCTGTATCATTAATTGTTTTCCAGCTCTTGTTAATTTGTCGAAATGTCCAGAGTGGGAACTCAATCTGTTGTGTGAATGGATTGGGTACAAGCAGAGGTAGAGCATACTGACACTGTGAGAGTTTAGTCACTATAAGCTGCTTTAGGAAACTATCAGCACAATGAAATAGCCATCTGAACATCCATTAAGTCAAGTCAAGTTGAGCTTTATTGTCATTCCACTACATGTGTGGACATATAGTGGGACGAGATGTCGTGCCTCACAGGACCACGGTGCTACATAAATACAAATATACAACACGAAGTAAAACAGTATAAACTTATACACAAACTAACCTACTGTCAGCTTTGACTATACATATGCTATATATAAAAGTGGTTACCTATACAAACTAAAAAACAAAAAATACAAACTGTACAACTGTGCAGATGACTTCAAATACTGTACATGTGTAAAAAGAGAGACATTCAAGCAGCTGGCTGGGGAACATTGTGAGGTGATTTGTGGTGCATGAGCCAGTAAACATACATACATTACAGTCGTGTATTACAATCAGTCTTTTGTGGGATTATGGACACACAATGGTGTGTGAAAGTGTCTAGTGCATGCAGAGGAGAGTGTGTTGCTACAGGTGGCTTGTGCAGGCCCGCTCACCTGAATTTCACAGAGATAAAAGTTTAACAGTTTTTTCCTGAGATGTGGTAAGGGGGGGGGGGGGGGGGGGTTGTTTGGGGTTTCAGAGAGGGGCGGTGTGATGTGAGTTCAGGGCTCTCACAGCCTGGGGGAAAAAGCTGTTGAGCAGTCTGGCGGAGCGGACTCTGATACTCCGGTACCGTCTACCTGAGGGTAGGAGCTGGAGGAGACTGTGGGAGGGGTGGGTGGGGTCCTCCACGATACTTTTTGCTTTGCTGGAGCATCGTGTAAGGAAAATGTCCAGGATGGAGGGGAGAGGGGCACCAATGATTTTTGCAGTGGTGTTCACTGTCCGCTGGAGGGTCTTGCGGTCTGCTGCACAACAGTTTCCGTACCAGACAGTGATGCAGCTGGTCAGCACGCTCTCAATGGTACCCCTGTAGAAGGTGGTGAGGATGGGTGGAGGGAGGCTTGCTCTTTTCAGCCGGTGGAGAAAGTGTAGGCGCTGTTGTGCCTTCTTGGAGACAGACTTGGTGTTGGTAGTCCAGGTGAGGTCCTCTGTGATGTGCACCCCCAGGAATTTAGCGCTGCTGACTCTCTCCACAGTCGAGCTGTCGATGGTCAGTGGGGGGTGGTCAACAGAGTTTCTCCTGAAGTCCATCACAACCTCCTTTGTCTTCTCCACATTGAGGGACAGGTTGTTAGCGCCACACCATTCAGCCAGCTGTGCCACTTCCTCTCTGTAGTGCGTTTCATCGTTGTTGCTAATGAGACCTACCACTGATGTGTCATCGGCAAACTTGATGATGTGGTTGGAGCTGAACTTGGCAGTGCAGTCGTGGGTCAGCAGCGTGAAGAGCAGCGGGCTGAGCACACAGCCCTGTGGGGCACCTGTGCTCAGTGTGGTAGTGCTCGAGGTGTTGTGGCCGACCCGAACTGACTGAGGTCTTCCGGTTAAAAAGTCCAGGATCCAATTGCAAAGGGAATTGTTGAGGCCCAGCAGGCTTAATTTATTGATGAGCTGTTGTGGGTTTATTGTGTTGAATGCTGAGCTGAAGTCGATGAACAGCATTCTAACATATGAGTCTTTGTTTTCTAGGTGGGTAAGAGCTAGGTGGAGGGTGGAGGAAATTGCATCATCCGTAGAGCGGTTTGGGCGGTATGCAAACTGGAGCGGATCGAGTGTGTTGGGGTGGCTGGTTTTGATGTTGTGCATGACTAGCCTCTCAAAGCACTTCATTATGATTAAGTGGACAGGATCTGATTTGTTAGTTTCATCAGAGGGTTTAGCAGTTTCTCCAAAAATACTATCAAAGACATCACCAACATCTTCAGCTGTGAGTGATGTTTGTTGTGTGGCATGTTGTTCATTATTTTCTTTTATCTGAAGGCATCTTGCTCTGTAGTCCATCATCATCAATTTCTGTAGAAAAATTGAAGCCAGCTCCTCCTCTGCACAAGACTCTTGGGACTGTGATTGTACAGTTGGCTTAAGGAAATCTACAGAGCTCAGTTTTTGGTGTTTGCCCTCAAGATGAAGCCTGTCAATGAGTTGCTCTGCACCTAGCTGAAAAATATAATATAAAATGTAAATAGTATAACTAGTTTAAAAAACAAATTTCATTTTTTACAAAACATTTACAGTTACCAAAAAGTACATTAGTACACTTGGATAGACATTGAAACATAAAATATATTGTATTTATTGACAGTGTGATGACGGGTGCTAGAGTGACGTCATCACTACCGCGATAGCGGGAGCATGTGAAGTCTGTACAAATAACTGGTTTATGTCTCTTTACATTTGCTATTAATGTTTTTGCATTTCTGTTGACTAGGTTGAAGTTTATTAGGTTCATTATCCTTTAATGTTTATGTATAATGCAGTTTAAGATATCATACGGTTGGTGTTGACTGCAGATAGGTGCACATATCAGTGGTTATCGCAACGTGTTATGTCTACTACTGTTTCCTTATGATATATTTCCCCATTAACCACACAGAGACAAGTTGTAGTTGCATTATTTATTATTTCAAGTCTGTATTTATCTTTACATTTGTAAACAGCTACCTTCCATGCTGTGTACTCACCATATCCTGGTCCTGTGACTCCTCAAAGGAGGAGGCGGGACTACAGTTTCCCTTTTTCTTGAGTTGGGTTAAACCATTTCTATTAATAGGGAGGGGGCTTAACCCTTGGGGTTGTAGACATGAAGAGATGTCTTATGATGATTATTTATATTTTGCTTCTGTTAAAGAATTGCATTTATGTTTTTATTTTATGTATTTTTGGAGTTTAATGGTCTAAATGGATAAATGAGTTTGTGTTTGTGCTTCAAAGGTTTCTGATATTGAGGCCCCGGGAGTTGGTATGGTCTTAGGTGTAATGAGCCTGTCTTAGGCTATATAAGCCAGTCTAAATTGAATATTGGAAAGACAAGGTGGGGGCCTACTGCTTAAAGTGGCTAATGTAGATTTTGCTGCCTGTAGCAATTTGTTTTCTTTGGTCATTTAAACGTTAAAAGTGGACACTGAGTTAAGTTCCTATTTATTTTTGGGAAATATTTTTGTTTGTTTGATTAGTTTCATAATTATATTTGTATATTTTTCCTCACTTATTGTGAATATGTATACCCCTACTTCTCCACTGGCATTTAATAAAAGTCCTCTTTGGATGATATCTGAGTCCTGAGCCTATCTACCACCTCCCTTTGACCAGCACGGGACACGTTACGACAGACAGCATATAAAATAAAACATTATGTATTTACAGCTGCAGAAACATAAAATCTATTATAAATATATACGAGGCTCCATTTTTAGAAATATTTTTAAGATCCTTTAATCATACTGCAAACCATGGTTACATTGAGTAACCTGACACTGCTGCTGAATGCCACTTTGGGGAACGAGTTAAATCATGCTGTCACTGTGTTATTTGTGAACCCACACAGAGTTAATAATAATAATAAACTTTATTTTATATAGCACCTAAAAAAGTAGCATCTCAAAGCGCTCAAAATACATGTTCAAATATGAAGTAAAAAAAAAAATTTCAAACAATAGAAAACCACCATGAGACGTAATTTGTCAATGTTTCTGAGATGAAAAAAAATGTGTTTTGACCGTATTACAAACATGTGGATCAAACGTTAAGTTGGCGTCAAATATCACCCGCAGATTTTTTTGTTTAGTTTGAAACTGTAAAGCAGCGCCATCCAGACCAAAATGTACAGACTTTAACTGTAATTTTTTCACCGTAACTGGTGAGGTGAACCAATAAGCATCACTTCGGTCTTGTCACTGTTTACTGTTTACTTGTCACTGTTGTCACTGACAGAGAACATTTTCAGACATCCGGTTTTTAATCTCAGTAAAACATTGAGAAAGAAAAGACACAGGCATATGGACATTTGGTTTTGAATGTCTATATATATATCTGAGTGTCATCAACATAAAAGTGAAAGTTAAAACCAATTATTCTTAAAAATTGACCAAGAGGAAAAATGTAAATACTAAAAAGTAAAGGGCCCAAAACTGATCCCTGGGGAACACCAGAGTGCAGACATGCAACCACCCATCACAACAAATTGGTTGCGATAAGAGAGATAAGACTTAAACCACTTCAATGCAGAATCAGAAACTCCAAAGACAGTCTCTAATTGGGTTATTAAAATAGAGTGATCTATAGTATCAAAAGTGGCACTAAGATCAAGAAGAACCAGTATAGATAGTCGGCCAGAATCAGAAGCCATTAACAAGTCATTGGTGACCTTAACTAAAGCTGTTTCAGTGCTATGGAGTTTACGGAATCCAGACTGAAGTGGCTCAGAAAGATCGTTAGAAGAAATAAGAGAAAGCAATTGAGAAGCCACAGTTTTTAATTTTTTTTAAGAAAGATTAGAGATGGGATAAATTATTCAGGTTATCAAAGTCCATGTTGTTAGTTTATGGTACAGGGGTGACAGCAGCAATTTTAAGTGCAGCTGGCTCAACACCAGTGCAAAAAGAGTCATTGATAATACTCAAAACAACGGGACATAGGGAATCAAAACATGATTTAACAGACAAGATGGGACCGGATCAACTCTGGAAGACGTAGCTTTCATTTTCAAAACCATATTACAGAGAGCCCGAGAGTCATGAATAGCAAAGTTGGAGAGAGAAATACCAGAGAATGCCAAAATATTTAAGGAATAAGCAGCCAGAGTATGAGTATTAAAAATGTAGTTACGTATATTATCAATTTTGGTGTTGAAAAACTCCAAAAACGTATTACAAAGGAGAGTTGAAGCAGGAACATTAGAGAAACTGATTTTTAAGACGCTTGTTGATTGAGTGAAACAGAAGTTTAGGGTTTCTCTGATTGCTGACAATTATATGTGAAAAATAAATAGATCGAGCTGACCCAATTTCAACCTTATATTCAAGTAAGCTGTCTTTCCAGGCCTGGTGATGAACAGTTAAACCTGACAACATGCCAACTACTCTCCATTTTACAACACAAAGCCTTCATAGCATGCCGATTATCATTGTACCAAGGACAGGAGCGTACAAAAGAAACAGATCGTGATTTCAGGGGAGACAATGTGCCCAGACCAGACAAGAGAACAGAATTCAGCATAGAGACTAGGTCATCCAATTCATCAGAAGGATGATGCCCTTCTGGGCACTCGTTCATGAGCCAAACACTGGTCTGTCTTTGGAGAGGGCTCCCCAGCTGGACAGTGACATATCTGTGGTGCCTAATTTCTGTCTGACAACTCTGCCCATACTGATTTCTGCTCATAGATCCTCATGACAAACCAGGTCGTGTGTTGAGACGTGTGTTATCACAGTGCACAATGTCTCTGCCATTCACACTCTTCACTCTGGGGTCTATTGAGAATAGACTGACTCTCTCTGTATGGCCACTAAAGCTGATGCTCTAGTCATTGCTGGTTTATTCCAGCCACACCACCCATGTTTCTGAAGTGGCTCTCCGTGCTGCCTCTGTAAAAATACACGCCTATTCCTCCTTTGAATAAATATATCCAAAATCTGTCAAATCTCACCAAAAGTCGTTGCCATTACTTATCGCGAGAGGCAAAAGGTTACGTTTTAGTCGCATAACATCTGTTAATGGAAACGCCATCATTTCAAAATACTTTTTTATCGACATTTTTAAAATATCGGCAAATTTTTGTGCAAATCTGTAATGGAAACGTGCCTAGTGAGCGATAAAAGGCTTCTTGAAGACAGCATAGCTGAGTGAAGGAGAACGATTCTGAGATTATGGCATTTGACGTCATGCTATACCTATAGCAGGCCCCCCCACAACACTACCACCACCACCACTCGATCGCCAAATGCCATTTGCTATTGCAGATGTAAGCAGGATTTGATAAGGTTTCAGCATTTTGGAGAAAATAAGTTTTCTCATAGTGTCTTTCAGCTGCAGTGTCGAAAGAAACACAACGAACGAACGAGAAAGTTGTTAATAGGCAAATTATTTGTTTAGAACATTTTTGATGTTTAGAACCACAAAAATAAAAACTCATGATATCTTGGTGGAATAGCCAATGTATCAAAAAAACACTTTCTGGAGAAAAAAAGAATAATTGTGCATTCTTACCTTCTGTTTTTCTCCTTTATCAATTTGGACCGTGCTCCCCAACCTCTGTGCGTTAATGTCACCAAGGCTTTCTTCTGTTTCTGCACCTTGATTTTATGAAAACAAAAAAATTGAAAAATGTCCAACAGTGCAGTGCTAATTTTGGCAGGCATTTTTTTATTTAGTCTTAGTCTTTATCTTGAGACGAAAATGCGTAATAGTCTTAGTCACATTAGTCCTTCATAGTTTTAGTCAACGAAAAGTCATTGCATTTTAGTTAAATTTTACCAACATTTATTTTGGTAGCTATTTTCTATGTCAAGTCAAGTCAAGTAAGTTTTATTGTCAATTCTTCCACATGTACAGTACATACAAACAGAGAATTGAAATTGCGTTACTCTCAGACCCTTGGTGCATACAGTTAACATTAAACACTGACAGTAGACATTCAAATACAGATAAATACAGTTTAACCATATGTACATACAAACATACAAACTATACAGATATACAAATGAGGACATTGTAGAACAATAAAAAATAAAAAAAGAGATAAAGTGACATAAGGCACATGGCAGATATAGTGCAAACCAGTTAAATAAAACAAAACAAAACTGTGCAGATGCGAGTAGTGCAAGAAAAAGAACAGTCTTTTATCAGACTGTCAGAAGAGGTAGATTACAGACAATGCTGGATGAGGTAGAGATCATTCCAGTGCTGCACAAAGTGACTGGTGCGGGTCACAGTTTGTAAGGGGGGGGGATGTGGGGGTGTGGACATTGGGGGGGGGGGGGTAGTGTCAGAGTTCAGTGTTGTGTGGGGTAAAAGAGGGGAGGGGGGGCAAGGACGGGAGGGAGTTCAGCTTCCTGACAGCCTGATGGATGAAGCTGTCCTTCAGTCTGCTGGTCCTCGCCTGGAGACTCCGCAGTCTCCTCCCTGATGGCAGCAGACTGAAGAAGCTGTGTGTCGGGTGGGTGGGATCACCTGCAATGCTGAGGGCTTTGCGGGTGAGACAGGTGCTGTAGATGTCCTGGAGGGAGGGGAGAGAGACACCAACGATCTTCTCAGCTGCTCTCACTATCCGTTGAAGGGACTTGCGGCAGGACGCGTTGCAGGCGCCATACCACACAGTGATGCAGCTAGTCAGGATGCTCTCGATGGTGCCTCTGTAGAAAGTGCACATGATGGGGGTCGGGGCTCTGGCTCTTCTGAGTTTGCGGAGGAAGTAGAGACGTTGCTGTGCTTTCTTGGCCAGTGCTGCAGTGTTGTTAGTCCAGGAGAGGTCCTCTGTGATGTGCACACCCAGAAACTTGGTGCTGCTCGCTCTCTCCACAATCGCACCATTGATGGTCAGAGGAGCATGCTGAGTGTGCACTTTCCTGAAATCAACAACAATCTCCTTCGTCTTCTCCACATTCAGAGAGAGATTGTTGACCCTGCACCACCCAGCCAGGCGGCTCACCTCACTCCTGTAGTTTGTCTCATCTCGGTTGCTAATGAGACCCACCACAGTCGTGTCATCCGCAAACTTGATAAAAAGGTTAGAGTTGTGTGATGGTGTGCAGTCGTGGGTCAGCAGAGTGAAGAGGAGGGGGCTCAGCACACATCCTTGGGGGGCCCCTGTGTTCAGTGTGATGGTGCTGGATGTGTTAATGCCGACCCGTACTGCCTGAGGTCTTCCGGTCAGAAAGTCCAACAACCAGTTGCACAAAGAGGTGTTTAGCCCCAGCTGGGCCAATTTGTGAGTGAGCTGCTGAGGGATGATTGTGTTGAATGCTGAACTGAAGTCTATGAACAGCATCCTGACATATGAGTCTTTTTTGTCCAGATGTGTGAGGGCTGGGTGGAGGGCAGTGGCGATGGCATCATCGGTCGAGCGGTTGGACCTATATGCAAACTGGAAGGGGTCCAGGGAGGGGGGGAGGACAGACTTGATGTGTTGCATGACTAGCCGTTCAAAGCACTTCATTGGAATAGGAGTGAGTGCTACTGGACGGTAGTCGTTGAAGCAGGATGGAGATGACTTCTTCGGGACTGGGATGATGGTGGTAGCTTTGAAGCATGTGGGGACAACAGCCTGACTTAGTGAGATGTTGAAGATGTCTGTGAAGACATCAGTGAGTTCCACTGCACAGTCTCTCAGTACACGCCCAGGAATGTTGTCAGGACCCGGAGCTTTGCGTGCATTGATCCTGCTGAGGGATCTCCTCACGCTGTCCGAGGACAACGTCATCACCTGGTCGCCGGGAGGAGGTGGAGTCTTCTGTGCAGTGGTGCTGTTTTGTGCCTCAAAGCGAGCAAAGAAGGCATTCAGCTCGTTCAGCAGGGGGATGGTGCTGTCACAGGTCTGTGGTGGGGGCTTGTAGTCCGTAATGGTCTGTATTCCCTGCCACAGGCTCCGAGTGTCTCTGCTGTCACTGAAGCGATGGGCTATCCTCCTGGAGTACTGTCTCTTGGCCTCTCTGATGCCGCGGGATAGGTTGGCCCTAGCTGTCCTCAGGCCCTCCTCATCTCCAGCTCTAAAGGCAGCGTTCCGAGCATTCAGAAGTCTGTAGACCTCCCCTGTCAGCCACGGCTTCTGGTTGGCCCGGACAGTGATAGTCTTTGTGACCGTTACATCATCAATGCACTTGGTGATGTAGGCAGTGACAGTCTCAGTGTATTCTTGGAGGTCTGTAGTATTGTTGTATGTGGCAGCCTGCTTGAACATATTCCAGTCAGTGGTGTCGAAACAGTCCTGAAGTGCCTCTGACGACCCTTCCGGCCACACTTGAATCTGTTTGTGTGTCGGTTTGATGACTTTAACGAGCGGTCTGTGTGCAGGCATTAGCATGACAGTGATGTGGTCTGAGGCTCCGAGATGGGGGAGGGGGAGGGCCTTGTATGCTCCTCTCTGGGTGGTGTAAACAAGGTCCAGCGTGTTTTTTCCCCTTGTAGGGAAGTCAACATGCTGGTATATTTTCGGGAACACACTCTTTAAGTCTGCGTGATTAAAGTCTCCAGCCAAGATGAGAAAAGCATCTGGGTGGGCTGTCTGCTGCTCACTGATGTGCTGGTACAAAAAATTCAGTGCCTCACTCCTGTTATTGTTGGAGTTAGGAGGGATGTATACAGCAACGAGAAGAATGGCTGTATATTCCCTCGGTAGATAGAACGGCCGGCACTTAATAATCATAAGCTCCACCAGGGGTGAGCAGAGTTTGCAGACCACAACAGCGTCGCGGCACCATACATTATTGATGTAAACACAAAGCCCGCCGCCGCGTCTCTTACCTCCCTCGACGAGAGCTCTGTCTGCTCGATAGCATGTTAGCTGCTCGAGCTGAATGGCGCAGTCCGGAACGCTGTTGTTAAGCCATGTTTCCGTAAATACAAAAACACAACAGTCTCTTACAGTCCTCTGAGTAGAGCGAAGTAGTCGGATGCAGTCCAGTTTATTGTCCAAAGAGCGTACGTTCGCCAGTACGATGGTGGGTATATGTAGTCTTCAAACAAAAATAGTCATGAATTCTTCTCTCTTTAGACCAAATCAATTAGGCTTATGAGAAATTTGAATCAAGGATTGAATTAGGAAAAACTGGAATACATTTTAATTTTTTGGTAGAGATACAAAAAAAAAAATTCAGATACAGTAGGTTTACTTAACAAGTATACATTTATTTAACATCTTTTGTTGGTTAACATTTATGACAGATAATTATGAATGCTGTCCCTTTAAAGGCTGTTTTATACTTGACGCGTCCGCAAGTTCGCTTGGGTGCGCATGCGCGCATCGTCTTTTCGCGTGGCGGTGTGCACAACATTTTTTTTGTAACTTTCCGCTCGGCTCTGCATCCGAGGATGCACGAGTTCTGGGCGATTCTAGCCGAACATGCACGTCTGTGGCGGCATTTGTGTGAAACAGAAGCAGTTTAATGTGAAGTTCAAACGCCATCAGGTTCTTTTTGACGGAAAACAATGCTTTTTATTTTGCATAGGTTGTCCAAGGCTTTTCAATTCAAGTACGTTTTATTTTTATTTTCTCCAAAATTCCGAGAACGTTCCCTTTTATACTGTGAGGAAAATAACTGCTGGCATGATTTCAGAACAGCCGATTCTACATATGGACGCTAAAAGGTGCTATGTGCTATGTTTGGTCTCCAGAGAACTAGGACAGAAATAAAACAGGATTCAGCATTTAGATTAGCAGCCGAGGTAGTACATGTTTAATTAGCAATTCTCATATTTTAATTATACAGTGTGTCATTTCAGGCTGTTACACTGTTCTCAGTGTAAACAATTACCCAGCAACGGTTTACCTTATAAGTAACTTTTCTTAGCGCTGCTCAGACTGGACCAATCACAGTTGTTTGTGATGATTACACAATAAATCCTCGAAATTAAACGATACATAAATAAAATACAAACGTCTTACATAAGACAAAATATGTCCCTTTCTCATAGTTTGGGGACAGGAGACAGTTGCTAGAGGGCGCTGTGTGTCGTTTAGTGTGTGTGTTTGGATCTGTTGACATTCTGGCCTGACAGACGACATGTTGTCGTAGGAAGCAGTCTGAAGCCTATAGTTTCACTCTAATGTAATGTAATCGGGGTGTATTATCGTCCTTGACTACAGAGCATCATCTAATGTAATGGTAAGTCGCTGATGCGTCCTGCAGTTGTGATTTTTCATCTTTCTGTTTGCTGGTTGAGGTTCAGTCACGTCGTTTGTATGATAGTTTACTGTTCTCTTTGACCGCGGTCGTGTTCTCCTTTGGCGTGTGAATGTCGATAAATATATATTTTGATATGTATACTCTGGCGAAGTTCTGTAGATTCAAAGCATATCGTTAGGCTAAAGCTAAAGTTCATCCGGTTTGTGTTGACTGTTAGCCAGCGTGCTAATACAACCAAAACATTGTGATTTAGGGCATAACAAATCAGTTCAAGCTAGTTTGAGTGACAGCAAAGCATGGCAGCTAAACAGAATTTACTTTTATGTTTATATAATCGCGGACCATTTAATTATTTATTTTTACAGACCGTTGTTGTACAATATGCTGTTCGAAGAATAAAAGGGAAGTTTTTACATCACGTGAGTGAATTAAATTAGTAAACTGTCAAAATAAGAATAACATTTAGATTAACTATTAAAGGCTTTATTATTGTTAAATTATATTTGGTATGCATTTAATAATAAATCTTAGTGTTAGGTACTAAATGTAACTAAAATAAAAATAAGTTGCTCTTGCCCCGCCCCCTTTTAACAAATTTTTACGTTAAGCGTAATTTTTTTTGTAACCGTGTTTACAGTATTTTTCTGTACTCATTTATTGTATCAGACTTTTATAATATCCGTATTTTAGCAGAGTTTAGTCAATTTAAAATTGCTACTATTAATAATTTAATTCAACTCTGCGTGGGTTAGGACTAGGATCATGTGGGCGTGGCTTATTGAAACGTGGGCGTGGTTTGTCAGTGTTTTATTAGAGACTAGCGACAACAAACGGTGATACAAAAATAATGAATTTTTAGCTGTTACATGGCTAAGTTTATCAAATAAAGCCCGGTTTATTTCACTTAGTCTGACTTATTGTCAGTTGATTTGCTTGAAATCTACAAGTCTAACTGAACTGAAATAAGACTGGCTTATTCGGTATACTTGTTTAAACTGGAAACAGGCCCCTGGTGGCTCAGCCTTAGGGGGTGTTTACACGACACCATTTTCAACAAACAAACAGAAAACGTTTTAATGCATTTTAGCCGTTCGTTTACATGAAAACAGCGTTTCGGGGCCTGAAAACACAAACTTTTGAAAACAGGTTTTGAAGTGCACGTTTTTGGAAACGATATTGTTATTTTCTCCGTGTAAATGTAAGCAAATAAAGCCAAATTTGTGAAAATGGTGACATGCATGCGTGCATTAGTGTTTCTTTACAAAGTGACGTTGCCATCTACTGGCCTGGCGTTAATAATACAGCGGTTTTAGTTGTTTTTGCGCATCTGTGTGAACGAGGATTGTTTTAACAACATTGCAGTCTTACGCAAAACTTTTCAAAAACACACAACGTTTTAGTACATTGTTGTCATGTAAATGAACTCACACCGTTGTTGAGCAAGACATTGATGAGGGTGAAGTTTTGTCTGGTTATCATGGTCCTTGCATCATTATCAGGGCAAATAGCACTATTTACGGTACATTTTTGAAACATTACCAATTTGCCTACCGTTTCCATTGTTATAACTCGTATTTCACTAGTGCTCAGTTTATAAAGCGTTCAGTATATCTGATCATCTGCTTCCTTTGAACGGACAAATAGGGTTGCATTGGCCCCTCAGAAACAGGAAATGTTTTTTTGGGGGACTTTCTGCCGATGCCTAATGTGTCATTTCCTTTCATTTGCAGGTGTAATTGAAGTAGATCTTAAGATGCTGCTCTCTTTGGGGATGCTGATGCTCTCGGCCACACAGATTTACACCATTTTCACAGTTCAGATATTTGCCTTCCTCAATCTGCTGCCCGTGGAGGCCGATATATCAGCTGTATGTTTCTAACACGTGTGCAGCAACATTAAATCGATATGCAACATTTAAACACATGGTTGTCGGACTGTAATTCATGGTTGCGTTTGTTTTTGCAGTATTCATTCGACAATAAAACCAATAACTTTGATGACTTGCCAGCTCGATTTGGCTACAGGCTGCCCAGTGAAGGACTAAAGGTGAGTAAGCTTTTTGATATTGATGAAAGACACAGTATCTTAAAAAATAAAATTAAATATATATGTCCAAACTAGAGGTCGACCGATATGGGTTTTTCTCTGGCCGATGCCGATATTTAGAAATCAGGGCCGATATATGATGCCGATTTTCTTTCTTTTTTTCCCCTTCATCTCATAAAATCTCATTAAAAAAGTCAAGTAATAAGAAGTAAAGTGATACATAAAATTGCTTAAATTAAATATTTATTAAACAAAACAAGCCTCTCTTGTATAATTTAAATAAAAAATAATGTATAGACGGTTTTATTGGGCCAAAGGTAACTCCGGTCTGTGTTTGTATATCGGGCTGTTTAGTGTCGCCGGCTACAAACACAGTTAAAGTGATGAGTAATGAAGTTGGGCTCAGGTTGTTGTGCTGTGGGATGTATTTCACAGTACATACATTTATTTGTGGCGACCCACCACAATATCAACACTTTTCCAAAAGGCTTTGTTGAATAAACATGAGCACGTAATGCACGTTTAAAATCATTTAATCTTGCATGTTATATGTCTGATGAAGCAGCGTTTGTAAGCTCAGTTTACAGCCGTTACCGGCGCAAACCTCTAACGTTAACGTTATTTCTCCCGCTTTTAAGCGTCTCCTGCTGGCAGAGAGTGAATTAGCATTTTTAATAAGTCCGTCCAAGTAGTTATCGCTGCATCTCAGTCCGTCTGATTTACGAAGCAAACGTATTTAGCTTGTTATAAACAAATGATCTACTCCAGAGGGACTTAGTTAAGTTAGGGCCACAAACACGCGCAGTAACGGTTGTTTATGTTGTTGCTGTTGAAACCGTCTATACATAATAAATACACAACAGGTATTAAAAATCTAGGAAAGAAAATAGTTTATTTTGTGCACAAAAACATACATAAAATAAATAATATAATAAATAAAATAAACAAGAGTAGTGTTACACAGTAGCACCCAGCAAAAAATACAAGCCAATAAAATAGGACTAAAGGTGAGTAAGTTATATTGTAATATTATATATATATATATATATATACAGTAGGTCTGTTCCAGACCCTAATGATCTGCCATTATTTGCTTTAGCTTGATTGTTTTTCTGTCTATATATATGAGTAAAGCAAGATTGAAGTCTGTGGTTTATAAAAAATGCAAAGGTAAAACATGACGTTTGTGCCTGATATGTGTGTTTTTGTAATTGTATAATTATGTATATTTCATAGCCTAAATACTCATGATGATTATTTAAACTGCAATTACTTTTATAGTTTTACAAATGGTTGTCATCCAAAAAAGTTTTATGTTTTAATGTTTTAAGTTTTATTTAAAAAAGATTTTTACTTAATATCATAATGATTTTTGGCATAAAATACAAATTGATCATTTTGACCCATACAATGTATTTTTGGCTATTGCTACAAATATACCCCAGCGACTTATGACTGCTTTTGTGCTCCAGGGACACATATTAGCATCCACACAACGTTCGATAACGTTATTATAAGTGTGCGCTGCTGTTAAAGGGATAGTTCACCCAAAAATGAAAATGTGATGTTTATCTATGTGATGTAGCTGACTTCAGTAGAACACAAAATTGATATAATCTCAATTAGGAGTATCAATGGTCCATTTGAGATAAAGGTGGCGGTAATGCACGTTTAAGTCTGCGATCCGCCGGAATCCGTCGGCTGTTGTGTACGCGCTCAGGACCGGGCGGCGGATCAGAGGTAAAAAATTATTTAAATACTGTTCAGTTTTTTGCACAGACTGATCATTTCGTGTCTTTAGACCTCGAAGTGTCAAGCCGCTAGGTTTGATTTGGTTTAGATCCAAAGCTATTCTGCAAACGAACCAACCCTAAATAACTGATTTCCGAACAGATAATTTTATAACATTCGTGTTACAGAAAACTCATCCAAGTGAGCATGTCGTCCGTTGTGGATTTTCAGTTTTGCTTTGTGGCTAAGTTACAAATCTCCGCCCACACCAACATTAACCAAGAGGCATGTTATTGGTCAGTGCTGCGCATTTGATTTACCAAATTTGAACCTAACGTGAAATTCGCATTTGTAAATGTCTTCGTCATCAGAGGTGCATTGGGGGAAATTCTTAATTGCGCCAATTGCCATGAAAACGACTGGACTGTGCATATAAATGTTTGCTTTGTTGGCTTGCTATTGGTCGGCACTGCAAATTTGAGTTTCAAAATTCACTCAACTCAAAATTTGCATTGGGATTAACCACTGAAACTTCATGCCAATTCCCATTGAAATAACCAGCTTTCACTCGTTAAAATTCAAAGTGCAACAATAAAAGATCTACGCTACTTTGATTTTAAGAGTGATATTATTTGGACAACAGAATAGTTCCTAAAATAAATTGCCATTTCCCACAGCAGCTCTACATTGTACTGATTTTTATGCTCAAATCGGGTTAATTTTCTGTTCCTGATTCACTGACCTAACCACACAAACCTCATGATATGTTTGAAAAATGAGTTAACATCTGCGACTTCTCCATTTCAGCTCAGCCTTTCTTTTTTGTCTGCTCAAACCAAAGTGATTTTTTTTAGAGGTCATCCAACCTCTAAAGTTTTTAATCTTTTCTGTAAGCAACAGCGTTCACCTTTGTCCTGCTCAGCTGGACACTACGTAATATGCTTATCGCCAGCTATTTTTGCTAAATATTGTGTTGGGAGTTAATCCCTGCCGGAAAATCCAGCTTAATCTGCTCTCTGTTTTGGAGCATGGCAGCCGATCTAATCTAGTCATGAGCTGGTAAATCATCTTGGACCTGCTGCATTATGTCACCAAAGTGTACTTGTAAAGAACCACAGGGCTTGGAGGGCGTCAGTCAGAACAGGAAGTAGTGTTAGACCACTTCCTGAAATGTAGGGTCTGTGGTTGCATTTGCTTTCTTTTGCCATTTTGAAAAATATATATTCTTTCCAGCCGCGATGTTCGAGATCAGCAGGTTTAAGGGAATCAGCTCAGAACTGTTTTCTGCAGTGGAAATCATATATATATTTATTTATTTATTTATTAATATATGTATTACTGTACTTAAAACTACAAAAAAATGTTTTTTGAAAATTGTATTAATTTATTTAGTTGAAATAAAATAATATAATTTTTTTTGAAGTACTTAAATGACTAAAACCATAACTGAAGTAAACATAAATTAAATATAATTAGAAATATGCTAAATAATAACCAACAAAAAATAATCTAGCTGATGCCACTAATGTCTGATATTAAAGTTATATATAAAACATTAATTAATTCAAATCTAAAATGAACTAAATTAAAATCAAGTTTTAAACGAGTGCATTTAGGCTTCACAAGCGTGATTTATTTAATCAGTCAGTATTTAATATAATCAATTAATAATAAAAAAGCATTGGCTGATTATTAAAATTACTAACTAAATGGCCTAAATAATTTAAAAAGTGCATTCTTTAAACACTTACAACCTTATAATGTAAATGATGAAAATGGATACTTATTTTTCATTACTTAATATTATTATTTTTAATAAGTATTTTATATAATTTTTTATATCTTAACATTTTAAGACAAATTATTACAATTCAACACTATATTGTTTTAATTATTTATAAATAAAAAAATCGCTAAAAATCAAACATTGTATGCAAGAGAACTATAGTTAATAATTACAATTATGTTAAATGCAGATTATTCAAATTCTAAATTGTTTTTTCGAAGTAAATGAAGGCACAAAAATCACATTAAATTATTAAGTTAATTTAGGCATTATTTTATATATGTATATTTATATATATATATATTAGTGCTGTTAACGATTAATCGCATCCAAAATAAAGGTTTTTGTTTACATAATATTTGTGTGTGTGCTGTGCTTATTTATTATTTTGTATATACTGTATATATAGATATATATGTATATGTATATGTTTCAATTTATTTAATTAAGTATTTAATATAATAATTATGCTACGGCATATTATCAAAATAACATATTATATAGGCCTCACAACATGATAATGTAAAGTTTGTGAAATAGTAGTTTTTTATTTAATATATATATGTAATATTCACTTTATGTAATATGTTCTTTTTTATAATAACTTCGTTTATGGCTGCTTATATATTTGTATTTTCTGAATAAGCTAAAAAGTACAATTAGTCATTTTAAATGCTACAAGAGAATGAAAGCATCACAACATTATAATAATTAAGAAATATAGATATTCATTTTTATTGTTGTTTTAAACACATTTTGAAGTCAGCGCTAGAAAACAGGTGGCAGAGGAAATTTGATCTAAAAGCTGACGTTGTGTGTGTGGTCGTGTGTGTGTGCTGTCTGTGTGTGCTGTCTGTGTGTCTCTGTGTGTGTGTGTGTGTTGTGTGTCTGTCTGTCTGTGTGTGTGTCTGTCTGTGTGTCTCTGTGTGTTGTGTGTGTGTGTGTGTGTTGTGTGTCTGTCTGTCTGTGTGTGCTGTCTGTGTGTCTCTGTGTGTGTGTGTGTTGTGTGTCTGTCTGTCTGTGTGTGTCTGTGTCTCTGTGTGTTGTGTGTGTGTGTGTGTGCTGTCTGTGTGTCTGTGTGTGCTGTCTGTGTGTCTCTGTGTGTTGTGTGTGTGTGTGTGTGTTTGGTAGTGTGTGTGTGTGTGTGTGTTGTGTGTCTGTGTGTCTCTGTGTGTGTGTGTGTGTGTGTGTGTTGTGTGTCTGTCTGTCTGTGTGTGTCTGTCTGTGTGTCTCTGTGTGTTGTGTGTGTGTTGTGTGTGTGTGTGTGTGTGTGTGTTTGGTAGTGTGTGTGTGTGTGTGATTTGTGTTGTGTGTGGTTGTGGGGTGTGTGTCTGTGTGTGAGTCTGTCTGTGGTTTTTCTCCTGGCCTACTTTGACTCATCCTCATGTGGTCATGTGCTGGCCTCATGCCTGCCTGCTTTCACGGCCCAATAACCCATCCTTAAAAACAGGAGGAGTCCCTCTTGATGGAGCGACTTTCGCCTTCAAGCGTTTCTTCATTGCTCAACTGCCTTCTTGATGATTATGGGACAGAAATGAAACCTTATAACATGTCTCAAAATGAAAGTGTCCGGTTGAGGTTACATTAGCTATGTTTCCATGCTTTGTTGCAAATTTGACTTATGCGCAAAACTGTAATATCGCATAAAACATTTGCGAATAAAGCACCGTTTCCATCCAACGAGTCAAAGAGAACAAAATCGCCCTGGTAAACTGTGGCACTTAATGTCACTAAGAATATAGGAGAAGCCACTGAATATAATAATTTTCATATATGATATATTATTTGCACCTCAGAGCGAGCAGACGAATGCAATAAATGCGGTCACTGCATTCGGAGGTGGATGCCGGCTGTTTGGGAACGCAGTCGTGTAGCACAATTATACAGAAATACTTTGATGACAGACTATCCTCAGGCTTTTTAGAATGACCATAACAACTTATGGATGCTGTGAACGCTGCTAGTCAAGTTATACTGTCTCATAGCGCAAAGTCACATGACTAGTTTGATGCGCATGGAGGAATTTACTCAGTAAATGTGTTTATGCTAATTTTTTCTTACCTGATAACGAGTTTATCCTTCTCAAATGTGTCAATGTTTTTTAATGCGCATTTTTAGAATTTATGCTCATCTTGGCGTCTAAAAAAATGCAATATTCCAAAATGTGCATAAAAATAAGTGGAATGAAACACAGCTAGTGTTAAGAGGTGAAGATGAGTTCCCCCCCCCCCCCCCCCCAGATGGTGTTGTTGTAGTTGTATGTTTGGTCCAGCAGGGGGAGCTGTTGGGAGTCTTTTGCTCTGCTGAGATTGTTTGTTCCTGTGCGCAGGGTTTCCTGATTGGCGCCCGTCCCGAGAACGCCTGCGTGCCGATCGACCCCCCTCCCCTGCGGGACAACCTCAGCAGCGCCTTCATCGTGCTGATCAAGCGCTTCGACTGTAACTTTGACATCAAGGTAGGTTTGACCGCAGACCTGGGAAGTTTGTTTGCCTGAAACACCACAGATTCCCGTTCTTAAGAGCAGGGCCGTTTCTAGTTTTGATCCCTATTAGCACCCCCCCAATCCAACTTCCACACCCAAACTAGATCATTAAGATTACATGCAAAATAACATAGCTTTTAATATATTTAAAAGGCATTTTTTCAGACAACACTCTTTTGTTTAATTTCTTTTTGGTTATAGTTGTTCATCTAATATTTATATTGTATTTTATTTCAGCTTTATTTCAATTAATGACATTTTTTATATTATTATATTTTTAATTTTAGTCAGGGTTATTAAAGGTAACTAAACTATAGTTATAGTTAATTATAGTTGTTATATGTAACTTAAACTAAACATTTGTTTGAAAATGTTGTTAGTTCAAATAAATGTTCATTAAAAATAGAATAACAAAAAATATTTTAATTTAAATAAAAAACGTATTTTATTAAACTTACTTAAGCTTGTTTATTTCAACATTTCCATTTTTTTATAATACTAATTAATAAAAAAAGGAAAAACTGTATAGACATTTAAAAAAACATACAAAATGATAACTTTACTGAAAACAGAAAATCTGCTAGTCTCCTAGCAATGCTTAATAAAGCATTTGTCCCATCATGCTTTTGCTCAGGTGTGTTGTGTGTGTGTGTGTGTGTGTGTGTGTCTGTGTGTGTGTGTGTGTGTGTGTGTGTGTGTGTGTGTGTGTGTCTGTCTGTGTGTGTGTGTCTGTCTGTCTGTGTGTCTGTGTCTGTGGTTGTGTGTGTGTGTGTGTGTCTGTGTGTGTGTGTGTGTGTGTCTGTCTGTGTCTGTGGTTGTGTGTGTGGTTGTGTGTGTGTCTGTCTGTGTGTCTGTGTCTGTGGTTGTGTGTGTGTCTGTGTGTGTGTCTGTGTGTGTGTGTGTGTCTGTGTGTCTGTGTCTGTGGTTGTGTGTGTGTCTGTGTGTGTGTGTGTGTGTGTGTGTGTGTGTGTGTCTGTCTGTGTGTGTGTGTGTGTGTCTGTCTGTGTGTGTCTGTGTCTGTGGTTGTGTGTGTGTCTGTGTGTGTGTGTGTGTGTCTGTCTGTGTGTCTGTGTCTGTGGTTGTGTGTGTGTCTGTGTGTGTGTGTGTGTGTGTGTGTGTGTCTGTCTGTGTCTGTGGTTGTGTGTGTGGTTGTGTGTGTGTGTGTGTGTGTGTTATAAAATGCTTTTATAACTTTATAATTTAAATGTGTATTTTATAAAAGGATTTTTATGAATTTATTTTGTTTATAATTTAGAAATATTAGAAATGTCTTTCATGCTTTTTTTAAACAGACATATATATATATGTCTGTGTGTGCTGTCTGTGTGTCTCTGTGTGTGTGTGTGTGTGTGTGTGTGTGTGTGTGTGTTGTGTGTCTGTCTGTCTGTGTGTGTCTGTCTGTGTGTCTCTGTGTGTTGTGTGTGTGTGTGTGTTTGGTAGTGTGTGTGTGTGTGTGTGTGTGTGTTGTGTGTCTGTCTGTCTGTGTGTGCTGTCTGTGTGTCTCTGTGTGTGTGTGTGTGTGTGTTGTGTGTCTGTCTGTCTGTGTGTGTCTGTCTGTGTCTCTGTGTGTTGTGTGTGTGTGTGTGTGTGCTGTCTGTGTGTGCTGTGTGTATATATATTTGTAAATATATATATTTGATAAAAAAATCATTTTACAATTTATTCACAAATAATATAATTTATAAAAATGTATTTGTACAAGTTTTTTCCCCAAAATATAAAAAATGTATAATACAAAACACATTACAAATAAATAATTATTGATTTTTTTATAAATGTTATAAGTTGTGTTATTTATATGTATTTTTTATACATGATATAATTTATCAATTATTTTTATTTTTTTTACAAATTAAACAAATATATTATAAATTATATAATTCATAATACTTAAAAAAAAAAAAAAAAGTGTTTCAAAATATAAAATATTTAAAAATGCTATAATGTTGGTTATAAATATATACAATGCTTTATAAAATTTTTAAATGTTAAATTTACATTTAAATCCATAATTTATATGAACAATGTCCTTCTATTACTCCTAAAACTGCAAACACGGGGAACATAGAAACGCCTCGGTCCAAGTACGCAAATGCGCTCATAAATGCAAAACCAGCCCCCGTTCGCTTCACTGCGAACACGTTTCATGCTGCTGCCAAATGATATGCAAAGACTTCAAGAGGTCAGTTTCTGTTCACCTGCGGGGCTTTGGACGAAATATCTTTCCTATACCACAATAAACCGTTAATCATCGACAGTGCTGTGGAAGTTGTGCACCTTTGTAAGGTGTAGAGATAGAGTATGGTAATAAAACAAAAGCATAAGTTTTTGGCGCATCTTTCACGTGATGATATTATATCTACAGCTGATGTTTTATCTGTGAGGTTCAATGTGATTGATGCCTGAGGAATGTTTTTATCACTGCTTGCACAAATATTCACTAATCCAGTACAGCAGGAATCTCCCCATAGACTACATCACCCAAGAGCACACGTCTATATACACAACAATACAGCACTGGAATGTATTTAAAGTAGTTTTATGTATCTTGGTTGTGTTGCATGTTATAGACGGTTTCATCGTGCGCACGCGCCCAAACCGAAGTTAGCTTCCGGTCTGTGTTTGTATATCGGGCTGTTTGTGTCGCCGGCTACAAACACAGTTAAAGTGATGAGTAATGAAGTTGGGCTCAGGTTGTTGTGCTGTGGGATGTGTTTCACATACATACATTTATTTGAGGCGACCCGCCATGATATCAAAACTTTTCCAAAAGGCTTTGTTGAATAAACATGAGCACGTAATGCACGTTTAAAATCAAAACAAGGCACAGGTGTTTTATATCACTGTATTTCTGAAGAAACACCGTCTTTAGAAAATGTTTGATGTCATTTTAATTTCATCTTGTATGTTATATGTCTGATAAAGCAGCGTTTGTAAGCTCAGTTTAAGCTCAGGGACTTAGCTGTTGTTATTGTCTACCGGAAGTGAAGTTAGGGCCACAAACACGCGCATGCGCAGTAACGGTTGTTCATGTTGTTGCCGTTGAAACCGTCTATAAGTGAGAATGTGATCCTGTAGTTCTCAGTTCTGCCTCTAGTGGCCGCTGTTGAAAATGCAGGCTGTTAAAATGAATGATACCAAAAAGCTGAAATGACAAATACTCAAGTTTTGTGTCCGATCAAGTCTTTTGATGTGAACATTCATTAAAGAAACATTTATGGCTTAAAGATTATATTTTTAACTGGCTGATGCACTTATAAATCAGCTAGGGGTGTTAAATTATTAGCTTTACGTCCCCCCATTTATTTAGTTAGATATTTCAGGGGATGTCGAGTACAGTATGTTTTTTTTTTTTTTTTTTACAACATTTCGGAAAACGTTTATTTGCATTATAAGGAAATAATAAGAAATTTGGATGAATATCGTGAAATTAAGTCACATTTCACTCTTGTTTTGAATGGAAAAAATATATATATGTTGCATAAATTCAACGAGAGCAATTAAATGGCATTTTGTAAGATTTTCATGCCAAGTAATAATACAGTATTTTTTACCATGATAAAGTGGAAAGTTAAATTAAGTGTAATTAAATATATTTTCTTATTTAAAACCGCATAAAGGTAGTACCATAAATACTATCTCTATATATATCATACAGTATATATATTTACATGTATATGTTTAAATAAGTTATATGATATAAAAATACATTTAATATACAAATATAATATTTTTCTTAAATATATGCTTGTGTGTATTTATATATACATAATAAATATACACATTACACACACATATATTATATAAACAAAAAAGTTTATTTCGGATACGATTAATCATTTGACAGCACTAATATATATACATATAAATACTTGACAGTATTTTTTACGCTCTAATTTATATATTTTTATTATTAACAATATACCTTTTATGCAGAATTTTACTTAACAGTAAATCATTGTTTCGAATGTAATCTTCTCAATGTACTCGTTACCATGCTTTCAATTTTTTTTACTTTTTAATATTAAATATATGTATATATTTTTATGCATGACAACTATTGTATATACATTTTAAAATTAAAGCTTTATCCAAAATATAAATTTTATCAGATTTTTTTTTGTTACAGTAAAGAAAATTATTAATGTCACTTAAAAAAAAGAAGCTAATATTTCTTTATATTTCGAGGGGAACTCTGATCCAGACATGCTCTTGAACACACTAAACCAGTGTATATGTGAATACACAATACATGTGTGTGTCACACAAGACGTGTGTGGGGGTGGGGGGGCTGGAGGAGTGCACGTATGACGTCTGTGTTTATCTGAACACAGCGCTTCTGTCCTCGTCCTTCTTCAGGTCCTCCATGCGCAGAAGGCCGGCTACAAGGCGGCGATTGTCCACAATGTGGACTCTGATGACTTAATCAGCATGGGATCCAATGACCGTAAGTTCCTGCACACGAGTGCATAAAACATGCAGCGGAGGCACGCGCTCATGTGTTCTGCTGCGGGACAATGCTGTGATTCACAAACCTCTGCCCCTGTGCTAACCAACGCTGTATGAGTCTGAGCCGTGATGTTGTTCCACTTGGGATGTCAGTATGAAGGCCAAAGTAGAGGAACCAACCTTCGTTGGCGTTCTTAAAGGAACATTCCACTTATTTTGGAAAAAGGCTCATTTTACTACTCTCCGAGAGTTAAACAGTTGAGTTTTACCGTTTTTGAATCCATTCAGCCGAGTCTGGCGGGAGCACTTTTAGCATAGTTTAGCATAGATCACTGAATCTATTAGGCCGTTAGCATCTCGCTCAAAAATGACCAAAGAGTTTCGATATTTTTCCTATTTAAAGCTGGACTCTTCTATAGTTACTTCGTGTACTAAGACCGACGGAAAATGAAAAGTTGTGATTTTCTAGGCCGATATGGCTAGGAGCTATGGGTGTAATAATCAAGGAACTTAAAAAGTAGTCCTTGATTATTACACCCAAAGTAGGGACTACTTTCAGGCGCTGCGTAGTATCATCCGTGGTACAGCAGTAAAGTTCCTTGATTATTACGCCGGAATAAGAGTATAATTCCTAGACATATCGGCCTAGAAAACCACAACTTTTCATTTTCCGTCGGTCTTAGTACACGATGTAACTACAGAAGAGCAAGATGCTAACGGTCTAATTCCTTTCAATGATCTATGCTAAGCTACGCTAAAAGTGCTACTGCCAGACTCGGAGATCGGCTGATAGGGTGGCCATATGTCTGGATTTTGGCCGGACAGTCCGGATTTTAAGTCCCCTGTCCAGGCTCCGGCGCAGCCTCAAGCCGGACACTCATTTGTCCTCCTTTTTGGTGTTCTGGAAATGGCCACCCTATCGGCTGAATGGATTCAAAAACGGTAAAGCTGTTTAACTCTAGGGGAGTTATAAAATGAGACCATTTACAAATTAAGTGGAGTGTTCCTTTAAGTCAAGTTTTATTGTCGTTCTGCTACATGTGTGGACCTATAGTGGAACGAAATGTCGTGCTATTAACAAACATATAAATAAAAAATATACAACGATAGAAGTATAAGAAAAACTATTATAGACCTATACAACAGTTAACTATCTGACTATACATATACCTTAAATTGTTGACTATACATACACAAACTGAGACTGTATAAAAACTTTACTTAAATATTGTACATGAATTTGGTCCTAAACAGCTGATAAAAACATCACAATAATACACAAAATATTTCAATCATCTCTCATATATATTTAACATAATTTGACTATAGTGGAGTGTAGGATTGATGTTGAGCAGATATAGACAGGTGGTGCTGGCGAGGAGGAGGGTCAAACGAATGACATTTATTTATTTATTTGAAGTGAACTATTCCTTTAAAGTGGACCTAATGAACTAAATAAGTTATTTTACATTTTAAAATCATGTATTTCCATGGAATCATGCATTTAGTGTCTTAATGTATGCTGTTATTTTTCTCAGTGGATATGCTGAAGCAGATAGACATTCCTTCAGTGTTTATAGGTGAAGAAGCGGCCAACTCTCTCAAAGAGGATTACATCTATGAGAAAGGGTGAGGGCTCTGGTTTCACTACTGAATACTTCACTGTTACTTAACAGAAACATCTGATGAATTCAGCTGCGTTGGCAGAGTCATATGACACTGTAGAAAAGTCTGCTGTTCACACAAAGTCTGAAAATGTGAAGTTTTGCTACACCAAAATTACTGACTTAAATTAAAAGGATCATATTTAATAAAATATATATGTGCATTTAATACAAATATTACATTGCATGCATAATAATAAGTATATTGTCTGTTTATGAGACCTGTCGTATAAAAGCAGCATCACAGTGTTTGTGTTTTCAGCGGTCATGTGATTCTCATGCCGGACTTCAGTCTGCCTCTGGAATATTATCTGATCCCATTCCTCATCATTGTTGGAATCTGCCTCATCCTCATTGTAGTTTTCATGGTGAGTCATGATTGTATGTCATTTAAAATAAATAAATAAATGCATGCATACAATCAAATATCTTAGTCTTGACTGACAGGTTTACATCTTTTCAATCTCAGATCACAAAGTGTGTACAGGACAGACACAGAGCCAGGAGAAGTCGCTTACGCAAGGACCAGCTGAAGAAACTCCCAATTCACAAGTATAAGAAAGGTACGAGATGTCTTAAATCTAATGCTTTGAATTAATTGAGGTTCAGCATTCAAATAAATAAAGGTTAAGATTTTATTCAGCAAGAACCCGTTAAGTTAGTCATAAGTGACCGAAACGTCCTTAAAGGTGCTGTAAGTAGTGGTTGAACTAGGTATTGCCGTCCAAATTTTAAATACTGGAGAGGGTTTTTTCACCCGGCCTCTCCTCCTCAGACTTGACTTGCCAGATTAACGACACCAACAGATGACGATGAATGACATGAAATACGCTGTGTTTTCCGCCAACTGGGTGGAATAGAATTGGGTGAACTGGCAGTGGGCGGGTTACACAAACCAAAACAGAGACCGACATTTCGGCCCGGAACGCACGTTTTCAAGAGAGAATAACTGACTGTAGCATTGTTTTTCAGATAAACAAGTATGTTAACTTAGCATGCTTCTTAAATATCTGTAAACGTATTATGGTGTGTTTATGCTCTAGTAAAGTCAAAAACAGCACCTTAAAAAAAAAACTGAAATAAATGCGGTTCTTCTGAACTTTCTACTCAAATTATCCTGGAAAAATATCAGTTTTCACAAAAATGTGAAGCAGATCAACTGTTTTCAAGATTGATAATAATCAGAAATGTTTTTTGAACAACAAATCAGTATATTTGAATGATTTCTGAAGGACAAGGATCACTTAAGAATGATCCTGGAAATGTAGCTTTGATCACAGAAATCAATTACATGTTAACATATATTCACATAGAAAAGGTGTTTTAAATTTATAACAATATTTCATAATATTACTGATTTTCCTGCATTTTTGATCAATTAAATGCAGCCTTGATGAGACTTCTTTAAAAACCATAAACAAACAAACACCAAACTTTTTCCAGTAGTGTCAAATTATGGCAAAGGTTTTTATTTATTATTTGTTTGACAATTAAATTGTGTTAAAGATTCTAATAGTTCTAGAATCTGATTCAAACGTCAGTTAAAAAGATTACTGTCATCAAGTCAGTTCTTTTAAACTGTCCGTTTTAAATTCATTTAACTATGATAAATGTATAGCTCCTCTGGAAACTGTAAAAATAAACTATTTAAATATATTATTTAAAAAAATTGGTCATTTAAAAAATAAATCAACTTAAAAAAAAAGTTAACCTCAGTTGTAAAATGTTAGTTTACTGAACTTAAATGACAAAGATTCACTTAAAACACCATCCGATTTGTGTTTGAGGTAAAATCCAGTGTTTTGTAGGCTCTTCCACTTATTACTTATTCCTGTATGTACCAGAAATATTGCAGCACTTCTGTTATAAACAGAACACTGTATACTTTGGATATACACACTTAGTTAGAATGGTGCATTAGAAATGCGTTCGCCAGTAAACGTGAAAGCAGACGCCAGAGACCTTCCTCCTGAAGGTATTAGACGTCAGTTTCACTGAGTAAAAGGAAAGTGTGCGGTCTGGGCTCATGTTACAGACGCACCTGTGTTCACGTATCCACTTTCAAACATTAAACAGATGAAAGGTGTGCGAGATTTCCTAAAGCCAGCAGAACGTGTCGGAGTCGTCTCTTACGCTTCAGATATTCAGAGCAAATGAGTCATATCAGCATGAAGGTCATTTGTAATTGTTTCCTTCGTACTTATTTACCAGATGTCATGTGGATGATTTATCTGCAAGTCAATGCAACCAGGGTGCGTACTGAAAATTGGTTCAGAAATGCTTAATTTTCTTTATGCAAAACACATGGACATGAGCGAGGCAGCTTGTCTATTTGAATGACTAGAGTGGAGAATAGGACACGTATTGATCCATACAATGTATTTTTGGCTATTGCTACAAATATACCCCAGTGACTTAAGACTGCTTTTGTTCTCCAGGGTCACATATATTGAGTCCTTCCTAAATAAATGTGCTAGATTAACCCACTGGCACATCTTACCCTATGTCAATTTTACACAAGCAGTTGTTTCATCCGTATGGACATCACTGAGCCTTTTGAATCCCGGATAAAGAGCTGCAAACGTGTGTGTTTCACCCTTCCTCTGGTCCCCGCTCGTGGCCTTTCTGCTGACTCATTGGTTTTCTTCATCCGGCCGCTGTGCTGCTTCATCACTTCTGCCTCACTGAGAGAGCGAGCGAGTTTTTCCTGTTGTATGACAGCGCAGCTGGACCGTAGACCCAGAACACACTTCTGTTGTCTTGCACCGCGGAAAACACAGTGGCTTTAAACTCTTATAATATAAATGCATTCAATATATTGCCTTTGAAAGATGTTTACAAAACTGGTATAATACTAATTTATTAAAATACTATTTTTAATATTTTCTCAGACAAATCTATGAATCAGGTTGAAGTGAATCAGATGTACAAACACAAAAATTCGGAGCAAATATCACAAATACCGAATAGGTCTAACACATGAGCAAAAACACTTTGTGAACTGCTTGTAGGGTAGACACGGTGAGACCCACGCCGATGCACGTGAACACAATTACATTCACTTCCATAATTAAACAAACGTATATTTGTGCCTGACACGTATGAGAGAAATTGTCCAAATGCATGTCTCCGCAAGTATCCTTGTAAACACCGTTGCATATGGCTTAGGATGGTGAAGGTAAACGATTGAGAAAGAAAATGGATGTGTAGCAGAATATTGGTTCATAGCAGTTTAATGTTCCTGTTGTTTGTGTCTTAAATGTTAATCAAGCAATAAAACACTTTTGTAACTTTAATAGATTTATTGTATACAGTGAAGACTATGCAGCGTCGACTTACTGTTTATTTTGTATTTGTAACTTTGTTCTATTATATTTATCTATGCGTGTAATTTGATTTATTTTTCTATGCTAATTTACTCGCTTACAAAATCGCCCCAATCATTGAATATATATATATTTTTTTTTTTTCCCAAATAGAGCTATTCATTTTTTTTCATATCGCAATATACAATCGCAGAAAAACTAAATATCGCAATGCAAGTTTTTTTCCAATATTGTGTAGCCCTAATTGCTAGTCTACTTGATGTGATCTTAAGGAAAATTAATGATGGGGGGAAACTATTTATAATAATAATAATAATAATGTGGATGGGATCCTTGATTCTGATTGGTTGAGCCAAGTTCCAAGCTGTTTGTAAATTACTCTATACACCTTTGTTTACATTTGTGTGTTGCTCGGCCACCACTTTATTGGAACCACAACCGTTTCTGAGGAACTACATTGTTTGGCGGAAGAATAGTGTTTTTATTAATATCATTACACTTTATTTTGTGAAACCTTATAATGTATTCAGAAAAAAACGTTTTATAAAAGCAATAAGCCCCGTGAAGCCGTGGTTTACAGTGTATTTATAACAGCTAAAGGCGTTTTAGGCACTCTGTACCCAGGGGCGCATTAATGCACGGGCTTCAAGGGGCTGAAGCCCAGGGGCCTACACTGGAACGGGAACCCACTGGCTGCAGGGAAATTATATTTTTCTAATAATTATTTAAATGGGAGTGTGCAGCAGTGCCAACAGCATTCTGTAAACAAACTCACACACTCATTTTCAGCGACACCCTGGTTGTAGTTGCCTATATAGTGAATGGTTCAGTTTAGGTCCCCCCACAGAGTTTGTGTATTTGGTCTGTTCCACCGATATACTGTAAGCGGAATGCAGCACAATCAATGCTTTCGCTATTAAAGTAACCCAGCACAAGAGTGTCTTTATGTTAACGTGCAGAAATAACACTGCTGTGTGAAAGGAACTGGACCAGAAAACTTTCTGTAATATCTTACAATGCGAGTTCAGTAACTTGCGTGGATGTAATCTATGTGTCAGCTGAAGGTTGATTATGGTGCTGCTTCAAAGTCTCAATTTTAAATACAGGGATGGAAAGATATGAATCATCCTATTGCTTAAATGTATACAGCTGCGAGCATGGCATGTTTAAAAATAAAACGCAGCTAGCAATCACCAAACGGCTCACATGTCGTGTTGTTTCGTTCTACTGATGATGCATAATGAATATTTTGTGTGATTTATGGTGTTTAAATTATACCTGTAAACTCAAATTTCAGCCAGGAAAGTCTGATGGGATTTTATTTCCATATTACCTTCATATAAAGCATGTAATAACGTAGTGTTTACTTTATGTAATGGCTATAATTCTGCTGCTCCTAAGCGCCACCTTAAGGCAAATCAAATAATTAGCATAATCACGTTTTAATTATTACAGTAAAAAAGTAAAAAAAAATAAAATAATCGCAATTTTGCAAGTCTGCTTGATGTGATATTTAGGAAAATTTTAAAAAAAAGAGATACAATTAATTTTCCATTACCAAACAATTACTGCAAATGGATCACGAATATCAGATACTATTATCATTGCGAATCACTAGACTACTTGACATGATCGAGGAAACTTAATCATGAGGGAAAAACAGATTATAGTAAAATCTGAAGGGAAAAAAAAGCCAAAAACTCTAATATTGGATCGCTGTTTGACCACAGCAATGGTAAACTATATTATGAAGTGACTTTAAAACATATAACCCAGTAGATGCAGGTTCTCCCTTAAACCATTGTTCTTCATCAGTTCAGAACGAATGAAGCATTTTCCAAAAAGTGTCGAGTTGTTTCTGTTGTATACAGTGGAGTATAACATCCAAACCTGCGGTCAATGAACTCTTCAACCAACCGTCGAATCTGTGACGTCCTGCAGATACCAGCCTCTCCAT
Source organism: Oxygymnocypris stewartii (assembly GCA_003573665.1). Lineage (NCBI taxonomy): Eukaryota > Metazoa > Chordata > Actinopteri > Cypriniformes > Cyprinidae > Oxygymnocypris > Oxygymnocypris stewartii. The sequence goes on along the minus strand of QVTF01019717.1, from coordinate 2,087,456 downwards.
ATACGGTCACATGCAGCCATAGCAGTTTGTGTTCGTTTATATAAACACTGAGTGCCAGCGGAGCGGCTCCTTCATTGGTGCAAAGAAACTTGAAAAAAGCCAGAGGAATTTGAAGGAGGACAGGACGAATTCCTGGACCAAAACCCAGAATCACAGTTCACAAAACCCAGAATCTGAACGCAAACGCGGAATGTTCACAAAACACAAAATCTGAACGCAAACGCGGAATGTTCACAAAACACAAAATCTGAACGCAAACGCGGAATGTTCACAAAACCCAGAATCTGAACGCAAACGCGGAATGTTCACAAAACACAAAATCTGAACGCAAACGCGGAATGTTCACAAAACCCAGAATCTGAACGCAAACGCGGAATGTTCACAAAACACAAAATCTGAACGCAAACGCGGAATGTTCACAAAACACAAAATCTGAACGCAAACGCGGAATGTTTATCAATCATGTGCTGCAAGTGTGAAAATCAGAAGCCCTTCTATTAAAAATATTGATGTAATGTATATATATTGATTAAATGTGTTTCTTAATTCCTTGTAGGTGATTCGTATGACGTGTGTGCCATTTGTTTGGATGAGTATGAGGAGGGCGACAAGCTGCGGGTGCTTCCCTGCTCACATGGTGAGTTTCTGTTTCCTTCGTGCCTTGATCAGCAAAAAATACAAAATTGGTTATTAATTTGCAGCTTGAAAAATGTAACTTAAATCGATTAAATATTTCAGATTGAAAAGTAGTATTGTCAACAGCGGATGTGTTGCTTACAACTAAAGGAAATCATGTAAAAATATTGCAAACTACTATCAAAACACAACTTGTTTTTCTGAACAAAAGCACTACTTAAGTATTATTAAATTATAAAATACAGAAAAACATTTATTAAAAATTCAATAAAAGCATTGTAAAAAGAACTTTCCAAGTCAAAGTAAAAAGAAAAAAACTGTTATAAATTTACAAATTAAAAGTTATTTAAATTCAATTTAAATGTAAACATTTGAGATAAATGAAGGCATGTTTTATTTTTATTTTTTTGTAAAAAAAATAGTTCCGAAAAAAAAGATTAACCCAGGACTAAAAAATTGTGGAATTTTTTAATGATCTACTAATAAATCGAAGGGATTTGGATTGTAATAGATCAGCTGTCGCGATGTGTGGCATTAATTCTCTCTGCACCAATTATCAGCCTATCACTGCAAGTGTGTCGACCCATGGCTGACCAAAACCAAGAAGACCTGCCCCGTGTGCAAGCAGAAGGTCGTGCCGTCCAACGGTGACTCTGAGTCTGAATCCGAGTCTGGTGACAGCGAGGAGAACGAAGTGTCGGAAAACACGCCCCTGCTGCGATCGGTGGCCTCCACCAACGTGCATTCCTTTGGCACCATGTCTGGCTCGCTGGCCCATCCTGAGGCCGAGTCCTCGGACTATGACGAGCGCAGCGACACCACTGACAGCGAGGAGGAGGTTACCGTGGAGACTGTCGTCGTACAGCTGCAGCAGAGCCAACCCGACAACATGGAGGCCAGCGCTTGAGGCGTTAGCCAACTCGTTTCACCGCCACTTACAGTTTATCGTCACACATCTGTTTAACGTTCGGCAATACTATGCAGAAAATTTTTATAAATCATGATTTCCCCCCAAATGAAGTGCGCAATTGCGCAAATTTTGCCAACCTGGTGAAATGTCATTTTTGGGAATGTCATTAGCGCTTGCTGCTCATCTCAGGCCTGTATCCGATTGCGACCAACTGCATGTTTTATACGACACAATAAGACTTTATTAGCCACACTGACGTCACCGTTTTAGTTTTGATAATTAACAGCGGAGCCGTTCTAAACACCGGTCACTCAAGTGATCTTGGAAGAGTAGTTAGGTAATAACACAATTTATATACTGTAAAGTAGGAAGTAAGTTGGGTAAGTAGATATTTTGATAACACAACGTCTTGTTGCCTTTTAAATGTTGCTTTACTGTAAATATACCTTTCTGCTCGCCCTTGTTTCTAAGTAGTCTACATTCATTTCTCTTCATTAATAAAATACTACACCTTTTGCCGCTTGTGAGTCAATTTGTCATCTATAGTTTTGGAAGCAGTTTTAAAGATGCTGTATGTAATATTTTTGACTGCATAAATGCAATAAAACACTAGTAATATGTTTAGGAAGCATGTTAAGTTCTCATATGTTTCTCTGAAAAACGAAGCTAGTGTCAGTTATTCTACTTTGAAATGTGTGTTCCGTTATGGAATGTCTGTTTTTGTTTTGATCTGTGTGATTCCGCCCACTGCTAGTTTACCCAATTGCATTTTGACACCCATCTATGACCTGACACCTATTAAAACATAATAATAATTCATTTATAAAGCGCTCTACATAGTCAGGGGGTATCTCCTCATCCACCACCAGTGTGCAGCATCCACCTGGATGATGCGACGGCAGCCATTGTGCGCCAGAAGGCCCACCACACACCAGCTTACTGGTGGAGAGGAGAGAGAGTGACGCAGCCAATCAACAGATATGGAGATTGTTAGAAGGCTATGATGATGGTCAGAGGCCAATGGGCGAATTTGGCCAGGATGCCGAGGTCACACCTCGACTCTTTTCGAAAGACATCCTGGGATTTCTAATGACCACAAAGAGTCAGGACCTCGGTTTAACATCTCATCCGATGTTTAAAACATGGACGAATCAGTTAATCGATTTAAAGTTGCGCTTGTTTCTCTTGTGTCATCAATGTGGCAACCCACATGAGCATCGAGTCTAATGAGAGGGAGTAACGACATGCTCCAGTATTTTGAATTTGGACTGCAGTACCCATTTCAACTGCTAGCTGTCAATATTACATACTGCACCCCATACATAAACACAACATGCACATAAGATGACCTAGAAATGTGCACAAATCTTTCATAGTTAGACAAAGAAAAAGCAATATTTTGGTTGTCAACATTGTCCTTTTATATTTTTGGCTTTGAAATGCTAAATCCCAAATATATATGTTTTTAATAACCATTTTAAATTTGTGCGCAACAAAAGGTCCTGAGAGAAATGGTTTTGTGCAATAAAAAAAAAATAGGGACGAAAAGGGGGTGGAAATTTTCTGGTAATTTTTTTAAAACTTACTAGAATCTTTTTTTGAGGAAAAATAAATCAATAGATTTGTTCTTATTTAAAGTAGCAAAGACTCGATACTTTTTTTTCCCCATAATTTTTCATTTTGTGCAATGAAGTAAAATTATAGTTTACAAATAAAAATATAAAGTTCTGTGTTTCTCATTACCAGATATATTTTGGTAACTGCTGAAGGTCTAATAGGATGTTTTGAAACATTGTTTTAATGTGACATTTGGTTAAAGTTTTACTTAACCATTTTTATGTGCAAAACAGCAAAAATTGTGTACAATAAAATTAATTTGCCTACCATGAACAATTGTTGTGCAAACAGTCCATTATCTACTTACATTATTTTTGGGAAAAACAGAAGATATGAACCTTGAAACAACACACAGCAAAGAAAACCAACAAGTAACTGGGTTGGAATATATTTATTTAATCTGTCTGTATACAAGTTGGTGAAATTATTTTATGGCATTTCTCAGATTTTATGCATATGAAATCAGATATGGACTGTACCCAAGATGTATGAAAAAGTAAAGGGGAAAAAAAATTAATGAACTAGAGTCACCTCTACAAATACCACACAAGGCCGGAACTTCAGCTGATACTAAAACCCCTGAACAAAGAAGCGTCAGAATCATTTGGGAAGCCGTTTGAATCAATAACAACAGATTCTCAACATTATGGCACAGGATACACATTATGATTTGAGTGTCGTATACTTCAACATTTGGACTTGATGAAACATCAAGTTTTAACAGACAGTTGTATCGCTGACGACTCGAAGGCAATTTATTCCACAGTCATAACAGTACGGGTTAAATTCGATTAAAATGTTGAAGTCTGCGAATAGACTAGTGTTTTGTTGGTTAGCATTTATGGTAGTGTAAATAACCCAAGCAGTGACGAAAATTGGTCCTACTGAAAATAAACTAAACCGCTGATACCCAAATGGCAGTCGTCTTGAAAATTTGTTATATATATTACATAAACTAGCAAAGTAAGTGTGATGAAGAAATGTCAATAAACATTCAATTGTAGGGTTGATGAGGGAAAAAATGCTACCTGCAGCTCAAAAATCACAGTAAAGCCAACTAAACGAGGCCTCAACTTGAGAAAAAATATCAATCGGTAGTGTTGCATTTACAGTTAGTGTTGATGTGCCAATGGCGACAAACTTCAGGTTGAGGAAAACTGACAAAACAGACGTTTGTTATAGCAGACGCCATATTTAATTTGATAAAACCACTAAATATGTCATCCAGCCTAACTAGGGTTCATTCGGTAGGCTTGTAGATATGCATACTGTCGACCGTTCCCAGATTGGATCTAGGAATGGGAATTTGAGTTGAACTCAAGCCCTTGGTTAATCAACCAAACTCCCCCCAAAAAAAGACGTGAAGTTTTCACACTAGCTTTTGGTCTGAAGCACGCCATGGGATCGTAGTGCCAAAATGGGACCAAACTCATTAAATAGACATTAATGGGAAAGAAATAGGGTTTGGGTAGCACAAAATGGAAGTAAAGCTGAAAACCAAATGGATGATGAAGCCATCTAGAAGGGTTAGCAGATTGAGCAGCTAGGACTGGAGGTGTCTTAATATCCAGATTTCCTCAGGTATTCAGCCATGTGATACGCTTTCTTGTTGAGCAACCCTCCATGGGTGCCTTCCTTGCCCATGACTAAAACCAATGCTGGAGTACACAAGGGGGAAAAAAAAAGAACAAAAAAATCAACCTTGAGGGGGGAATAAAGAAACGACTTTCCCAACTTAAAAAGCGATGCAATTGTTGATAAGATTCATTACCCTTCCTTGCCACTAAGATGTCCAAAAACTTTACATGTGTTTGTGTGTGTTGGGGGGGGGGGGCATCTTCACAGCTTATTTTTGGGAATGTTGTGTGACTTGTTTTTTCTCTCTCTCCTTAAATTTCACTACTTGATCAAGAAACAAAAAAACTAGAACCCAGAATCTCTCAAGTATTTTGCCATTGAAAATGCCTTCTTATTCAGGCCGCCGCCGTGGACCCCTTCTTTGCCCATTACAAGAACCAAGACTGAAAGAAAAAGACAGAGAGAGGAAGTTAAGAGGACAGGAAAACCCCAGCTCTGGAAAAAAGCCAAGCCAAGATCAATGAGGCCAGATAGGACAGAATAAATGCAGAACAAGATCGAGATAACATGCATGCAAGAGGGAAAGACCGCAGCCTAGAGCAAATACCTTCATTTAGCTACTATTGGTAACACTTTAATAACTAATAATAGCTCAACTTTGTTTTTAACCGTTATGTGCTATTTTTGTCGTATTGTCAATTTCAGATTTGCTTACTCGAAAAAAAAAAAAAGGTCTGTTTTTAAGACCATAAAGGGTTTATCTGACATGTAACAATAATAAATACAATTATGACAATGTTAATTATAATCCACAATATTACTTACGACTATTTTATATAAATAAATATTGAGTATATCTATTGTTAATTTTGATAAATTAACCAACTTAATATTTAAAGTTATTCAAAAATATATAAATTATACAAGATATTTTCAGTTAAGAAAACAACGTAAGATTTAAGTTAACAATAGACTGTCATGATAATGTTGCATTACAAAAATAATAGGATAAATAATTGTAATATTTCATATAGTACTATACTATCCACTCACTGGTCACTTTATTAGGTACACCTTGCTAGTACCAGGTTGGACCCCTTTTGCCTTCATTCTTCGTGGCATAGATTCAACAAGGTGTTGGAAACATTCCTCAGAGATGTTGGTTCATATTGATATGATAGCATCACGCAGTTGCTGCAGATTTGTCGGCTGCACATCCATGATGTGAATCTCCCGTTCCACCACATCCCAAAGGTGCTCTATTGGATTGAGATCTGGTGAATGTGGAGGCCATTTGAGTAAAGTGAACTCATTGTCATGTTCAAGAAACCAGTCTGAGATGATTTGAGCTTTGTGACATGCTGCATTATCCTGCTGGAAGTAGCATCAGAAGATGGTACACTGTAGTCATAAAGGGATGGACATGGTTAGCAACAATACTCAGGTAGACTGTGGTGTTTAAACGATGCTCAATTGGTACTAAGGGACACAAAGTGTGCCAAGAAAATATCCCCTACACCATTACACCACCACCACCAGCATGAACCGTTGAGACAAGACAGGATGGATCCATGCTTTCATGTTCTTTACGCCGAATTCTGACCCTACATCTGAATGTTGCAGCAGAAATCGAGACTCATCAGACCAGGCAACGTTTTTCCAATCTTCTATTGTACAATTTTGTTGAGCTTGTGTGAATTGTAGCCTCCGTTTCCTGTTCTTAGCTGACAGGAGTGGCACCCGGTGTGGTCTTCTGCTGCTGGAGCCCATCTGCTCCAGGGTTCGACGTGTTGTGCGTTCAGAGATGGTATTCTGCATACCTTGGTTGTGACAAGTGGTTATTTGAGTTACTGTTGCCTTTCTAATCATATCTAACCAGTCCACCCATTCTCCTCTGACCTCTGACATCAACAAGGCATTTTCGTCCACACAACTGCCGCTCACTTGATATTTTTCAGACCATTCTCTGTAAACCTAGAGATGGATGTGAGTGTAAATCCCAGTAGATCAGCAGTTTCTGAAATACTCAGACCAGCCCGTCTGGCACCAACAACCACTCCATGTTCAAAGTCACTTAAATCCTCTTTCTTCCCCGTTCTGATGCTCTGTTTGAACTTCAGCAAGTCACCTTCTCCACATCTAGATGCCTAAATGCATTGAGTTGCTGCCATGTAATTTGTGTTACCAAGCAATTGAACAAGTGTACCTAATAAAGTGACCGGTGAGTGTATATTACAATTAATGTTTATACCTAAAGTTTTTGAAAAGTTACACAAACAATATTATAAAATATAATATTAAATGTAGTTAATACTATATAGTATTATACTACTTATATATATTACAACTAATATATTTGTAATATTATTATAATTTCATAAATGAATTTCCCATTTTTTGGTCAGTATAAGCTACACGATGGATCAGATGCTATGCAAATAAAAAAATCAGCCCCTTAGGTAATGCTTAATTATATAATTACTCTTATAAAGTAATGGTTGATGAGGGGCCGCTGGATTATTAAAAGGTTAATGGACATCTGAGGTGGTAATGCGGCACTAATTTATCATCCATTATCCCGCTTATACCACGATTACCAAAGATTTCCAAGTTTTTCTCTCAATACATTAAATTTTTCATCCTTACTACTTTCTTGCACATCTTGTCTTTAGGGAGATATTTAAAAGGAGCAATTTTTTCCTGGTTCATTAGCCGTTGAATGCCGTAGGGCTCTTGGAAATCACTGAAATAATTTGGCAGGGAACGTGAACTATAATGCAGTTAAATCACAGTTCAACACCTTAAAATGCCCGTCAGCCAATCATAATCAAGCATTTAACAGCGCTGAAGTATAATGAACCTTATTATAATGTTACCATTTAAGTTTAGCAATGACCAAACAATTAGTAAATTCATCTGGGGATATAGATTTGGATTTAATTTCCAGAAAATGTTGATTAGCCCAAGTGTTAGAGAAATGTGAGACCCTGGAGCACAAAACCAGTCATAAGTGTCAATTTTTCGACATTGAGATTAAAACATCATCTGAAAGATGAATAAACAAGCTTTCCATTGATGTATGGTTTGTTATAATAGGACAATATTTGGCTTTATTTTAATATTTGAAAATCTGGAATCTGAGGGTGCAAAAAAATCAGAATATTGAGAAAATCATCTTTAAAGTGGTTCAAATGAAGTTCTTAGCAATGCATATCACTAATCAAAAATTAAGTTGAGATATATTTATGGTAAGAAGTTTACTAAATATCTTCATAGAACATGATCTTTACTTAATATCCTAATGATTTTTGGCATAAAATAAAAATTTATAATTTTGACCCATACAATGTATTTTGGGCTGTTGCTACAAACATACCCCAGTGACTGAAAACTGCTTTTGTGCTCCAGGGTCACAAATAGATTGTAGCATGCGATTCATTCAACTCAAGCAAGAAAAGCAAGTTTAGTTCCTCGCCTCAATGCATGAGCTATAAAGAAAGAGATTGGTTCATAAAGGAGCACTTTATTTCAGGAAACCGGAAATCCTCTCAAGTTTTAGAGAGCGACAGACCCCAGATGTGTGCGAGAGCAGCGGAAACACATGCATGAGAGAGGGATTGTCCCTCAACAGGTCTCGGAAACTTCCTGAACACCTGAGCTCAAGTCTCCTGATCAACATCTAAAATCACTAGCTAGAATAAAACGCTGCATTTATTTGCAGAATATACGGGTAAAGAAATGCTTCGGTCATATTTCAGGCAAAATTAGGAGTATTTTTCAGTTAATTTGGATTTTTGCATTAAATTTCTCACTATTTAAAATAAATAAATAATAAATGAAGAGTTCATTTGCAAAAACATTATTTCCAGAAATCATGTTTTTTTTATTATTGTGCATTCCAACTAATGTTAATCAAACTGCAGTTGGGTTGTTTTGATCAAGTAATAATACCTTAAATGCATTGCATAAGTTCATTGAAAGTGTGTTTTTTATATATACTGAACGTTTGTTTTATAGCAAAAGCAGATATCTCCACATTTCATGTTTCCAGAGTTAAACAAAAACATGTGATCATAGACATTATTTATACAGGGAGCCGCTTTCGTAACGTACAAGTTTTTTTATTATTAATTTCCACTGTTGTTTTCCTTTCACGCCCTGAAGATGATATCACAGGTTCATTAATTCGTCGAAATTATCCATCCTCGATCACTTTGTCAGCTTTGACGAAACTCCTCTCAGCTAGCACGTAGCTTTGTAGCCTTGTCAGCTGACCTGAATAGAGCGCGCTGATTTGCTAGAATGGATTATCGGCTTCGGTTCAAAAACAAGGGCGCTTGCTTGGAGAATAATGCACGAGAATCAGTTCAGATTTTTTTTTTTTTTTAACATGTATCAGTTTTATTGAACATGTATCGTTTTATTGAACATGTATTGGTTTATCGGTTTTATTGAACATGTATCAGTTTTATTGAAAATGTATCGGTTTTATTGAACATGTATCGTTTTATCAGTTTTATTGAACATTTATCGGTTTAATTGAACGTTTATCAGTTTTATTGAACATTTATCGGTTTTATTGAACATTTATCGGTTTATCAGTTTTATTGAACATTTATCGGTTTATCGGTTTTATTGAACATTTATCGGTTTCATTGAACGTTTATCAGTTTCATTGAACATTTATCGGTTTAATTGAACATTTATCAGTTTCATTGAACATTTATTGGCTTCATTGAACATTTATCAGCAATTAAACTCTTCATATGTTTTATATATATATATGGTCATATAATTAGAATATCATCAAAAAGTTGATTTCACTAATTCCATTCAAAAAGTGAAACTTGTATAATGTATACATTCATTCCACACAGACTGATATATTTCAAGTGTTTATTTCTTTTAATTTTGATGATTATAACTGACAACTAATGAAAACCCCAAATTCAGTATCTCAGAAAATTAGAATATTACTTAAGACCAATACAAAGAAAGGATTTTTAGAAATCTTGGCCAACTGAAAAGTATGAGCATGTACAGCACTCAATACTTAGTTGGGGCTCCTTTTGCCAGAGGCGCGGGAACAGGGGGTGCTGAGGGTGCTGCAGCACTCCCTGTTTTTTTCTGTGGGCAACTGTAAACTACTGTGAATAAAAAAAAATATAGGCTAAATTTGTTATAATAAAGATTCATTTAAACATTTCTATGGTTGCTCCGATGTTTATAACATTTAGTATACATTGGCTATTTTGCTATCTATTTCTATGTGATCTTCGACATATTTACCATTTGCCCATTAAATTAACAGTTGTAAGATTTAAAGTTATCAAAGTTATTAAACTGATGCAGGGCTATTTGATGCGCGCGTTGCGCACATCCTGCCAATTCACGCACACAGCACTGCCAATGCTTGCTTTTATGTTTGTGTTGTGGGATCTGTAGGTTGTGGCTTAAAAGCGGAACATGGAAATATCATGGATGTACTGGAAGAAAAATAATTTTTTATTTTTATTTTTTGTTCTCAGAGAGTCATTCCCTTCTCCCAAAACAGCTTATAGCTACCTATTAAAATGGTTCAGTTTTATATGTAATGGAAAAGTGATTAGACGATGTTTCATTTTTTTTTTCTTCATAAAGTTAATTTAGAAAAACCGTGGGAGCATTTTTTTGTTCGTTAAATGTTTTTTTTTTCTTTTAAGCAACGACCAAGCGGCCAGCATCAGAGTTGATCGCCTATGTTTGATTAATTTAGCCTTATCAAATCATCACGACTTGACTAAAATAAAATCGATAGATAGGCCTATAAACAGTTCAAGCATATCACAGTGTTAGTTTAAATGTTTAACCTATATAAATGTGCAATATCCAACAGTTTGTGTGGAGAGTGGAAGCTGAAGCGAGCTTTACAGGACAAGGAGGCTCCAGCCTCCACTTTTCACTATACATTTTAAGGGTTTTTAAGCTGGAATGTTGCTTGAATGTAAAACATTGTTATGAATTCAATGTAGCCTATTCCTATTTGTAAAATAGCTAATTGTTGTCTAACACGATCTCATGAAAGTGCGTATGCTATAGCACGATTTTCTGTTTCTATTTGGCGTAATATTTATATGCAGAAATTGACTCCCCCCACAGCACCCCCTACATAAAACACCTTCCCGCGCCCCTGCCTTTTGCACACATACATATATGAGATTTCCCCCCCTGATGTGTCACTTCCCATCACCAAATTGTGACTATTTAATGGTTTTTGTCTCCCATTAAGTCATTATTTCCGCTTCCAAGTCTGCCTCAGAAAATAGAATAAAAAAATAATCAGGATTCATACATTTAATGTACACAAGACTCCTGTGTTATACAGGAAAATATTGAGGAAAGAATACATATACATTATAACTATTATTATTAAGTTTTACTAACAAAAGATATTGGAGTACCTTTGGCTGCTTTGCCGACAGTGATGTTGTACGTGGCCTCTCCTCCTTGACTCTTTGTCCGTATGTCCATTGTCCAATCATTGTCGACTAGGAGGCTGTCTCGGATAACGGAGCACTTCTTTGAACCTAAGGTCAGGCCGTTGGTGAAAAAACTCTCTCTGTCTTTTCCTACTAGGACGTCGATTTCTGTGGGCTGGTGTTTAAAAAACAAAAACAATATTAAATGTGGAACTGAATCTTCTTGTCTTGCCTTTTTCATTTTAATATGGATTAATAAACAGCCAAATCCAATGCAGGTAGGCGGTTAGCTGAGCATGGAAATTTATGTTGAGATCCATGCAGGTAATTTTAGATAAACTAAAGACACAAAGTCGTAGAAATATCATCGTGCACTTTGAACATCAATGAGTCATTAAGAACACAAAAGAAGATAAGTTAAATATAGTTTAACTTTAGCTGTTTTTGTGTACAAAGTTTATTTTTAGTGTGAAAAGACAAATTACCAGCTGTTGGAAACACCTGGCCTAGACAAGACTATTTTGGTGATGAAATCTGCCTGGCAACTCAGTTTTTATTTTCATGTAGAGTTAAAGCTGCGGTCACATCAGTCAAATATTGGCAATTTCGCAAACAAAAACGTGACATTGTCAAAGCATACACAAAAATAGTGCAAACACTGGACAAAGGTTAAGTTTCGTTTAGACACCGGTGTCGACCGCCTGCATGCTATCAAATGGAATAGGCTATACTTTGAAAAGCTACGTGACTGCGCTAGTATACACCATAGTAAGACAAACGGACGTAGTGTCCGTGACATCACCGGTAGGTTTCTGAAGAGGACTTTTGAAGCTCAAAGTGGGCAGAGCCAGCCTGTCGCCATCTTGGATGTGCGTCACTCCCGGATAATCAAAAAAATGGGCAAAAAGACGGGAGGTGGGTGGAGCTGGTTACTGAAACCATGCCCACCTAACGCAACAGCAGCGGCAATCCACCTGTCTCTCAAGTGACCACGCCCTTAATTATGCAGAACTTTAAGGCTTAATAAAATTAACGGATGAGTAATAAAAAAAATTCACCATTGTAATGAAGGGCAAAATTAGCTTTATAGACCAAAACCACGTTTTGTACCAGGCTGTAAACATACTTTTTTCTGCTGTAAAGTTGGGCATTTTAACATGATGAGTCTATGGGACTGACTCCATTTTGGAGCCATTGCAGGACGAATTGCAGTTTTAGTCACTTCCGTGTTGGCTTCACGAGAGCAAGCGGGAGGTTGGTGCTTGGTATACAAGTACAAAAACAAAGCATACTTTGGGAAATTACTCTATTTTTGACTTCAAAAATTCACAAACTCCAGGAAATGTGACCTCACTTAGTCAGCCAGTCACTGGACAACCCAACAGCGAATCAATTCTGATTAAAATCTTCCAAAAACAATGAAAACATCATTGATATTCACTGCCAAACTACATCAAATGCTCCAGTTTGAACTGCAAATATGGATGCTTATTTTTAGAGTACGCAACCATTTTCAAAGGATATTTCTGGAGCATGATAAAAAGCATAGCTGACGTGATTCATACCAGGGTCCTTAAAAGGAGGAACTTCTACAACACAACAAATTTGGGAAACGTTAACCTAACCCTCAAACTGGAATGCAGTAATCACATTAAACAACGGTTTTGTGTCAACGCCAGCCTAAACGTGCAATTTTCTTTTTCGTTTCATTGTCATTTGGACTGCATCACATTAGCTTTGTTTGCACTGGCCCACTAAGAATCAGTTTTCCCCAAAGGACAAACCACGTAAAACTAAAAGCAGCTACTCTTTGGTGAGAATCAGCGAGCCGATGCTATTTCCAGTAAGGTCTGGAGGCGCTTCATGAAGCTTTTTGAACTCATACTTGGGACACATTCCTTTCAATACAGTAAACTAAGTGGAAAAAACCTACTGCTTTTATTGTCAGTCCAAACCCGTATGACTGCCAGAGGCGGCCCAGCGTTAACACAAGAGGTCATGCAGGTTTGAAACAACATGAGGGTGAGGAAATATACTATAGGTGGACTATACAGAAACCACTCACCCAGAATCTGGTCATTTGATCCTCAAAATCTGAATTCATTATTAAGAATAAGGAAGTTATAATAAAGTCTGACACGTGATTCAACATTGCAAATCTCATTTCAGTACGGAAATCCATTAGAAGTCTTTAATAGATGTACATTCCTATAGCACTGCAGTAGACATCCAATAAAAGGATCCGCACGGCTTTCGATCTGTGAATTCTCAGGACTTTTACAATCTTTCGTGAATACTGGATCAGGAACTTTTCCAAATCTTGTTGAAGACATTATTACTCTCAACTAAAGTACCATTTTCTAGCTGATGGAATATTTTAACACTGAATTCACAAATTAAGTGTGTGACTACGGTTAACGTTCGTTAAATTTCCCGACCTTAAAACAAACTTTACAAATACTTCCAGGTTTTCCATAACCATGTGAACCTTGCAATATATTCTACAAGCTAATCTTAAAGGGACAGTACACCCAAAATGGAAAATGTACTTACCTTCAAGTTGTTTAAAACCTGTATGTGTTTCTTTTTCCTGTATTCTACACAAAAGAAGAATGTAGGGTAACCAAAAAGTTGGCTTGGCCAACAATGGCGCTTTTCCACTGTGTGGTACAACTCGGCTCGGCATGGCTCGTTACGGCACGGTTCGGTTTGCACGTCACTTTTGGTAACAGTACAGATCGCTTGGAACCCCGGCCGAGGTGGTACTAAAAAAGTACCAGATACCAGGTACTGTACCCAGTGGAAACCCCCCCAAAGGTGAACCATGCCATGCAAGTGCAAAGCACTATTAGTTACCAAAAAGTTGACAGTAGCCATTGACTTCCATAGTATGGGGGAAAAAAGTAAACTATTTGGTTACCAACATTCCTCAAAATATACTATTTTGGGTGTTCAACAAAATAAACGTATACGAGCTTGGAACAACTTGAATTTGAGTAAATTACGACTATTTAAATTTTTAGGTGAACTATCCCTTTAAATATTCAAGTTGTACATCTTTTGCTGTAATTCACCAAAAATGAAAACCTTGTCGTTATTTATTCACTCTCATGTATTTCCTAACATATATGTACATTTTTCTTCTGTAGAACACAAACAATTATACTCTGAGAAATATTTCAGTGTTTTGTGCATACAATAAATCACATCTTGGTACGTGAAGGTGAGTAATGGAGTACAAATTATTCCGTGAACTATCCCTATGTATAGCATACATATCGCAAAAGTAAACTTACAAGCGGCAACTCATTAAGCTGGGGGAAATAACGGTCAGTGTGACAAATAAGGCTGTTGTTAGATTTATAAACAACCATTTATGGAGCGCCATCTTGGACAACGGGAAAAGGGCAGGTACTGCAGTGCGAAGATCTAGACTTACGTTCCACGGCTGAATGACGAGTGTCTTCACGTACGTAACGCTAGTCTGGTGCTTTTCGAATCCGACCGGTTCGCATTAACACCCCTCCCTCTTTATGACTGAAACTTTAAGTCTTTGCACCACCTCAACCTGGACTTTTAACACTCGCCATTTGAGTTTTACACATCACAGTAAATATTTCGGCGATTTTTCGCCGAATACAACCAGCTAATCTATATGATCTAGTGACAAATAGATAAAGGCGCAAGAAATTGAAACACTCATCCAAATTATGTTTTTGTTTAGTCAGCTAGCAGCCAGTATGTGTTAGCTTTCATTCCCATTCAAACTGATCAGGCCCTTGTTTTCTAATACACTGGCTGACAGGTTGATCGAACCCCTGGCTGTGTCCCAAAACCTTTGGGAGTCTCCTACAAAGACAGCACTTCAGAGTTCCAGCAGCATTTAAAATCCCGCTTTATTTTACGCGATGTAAAATAAACATCGCAAATTAAATCGCGCTTTAACTGTAGACGCTAATTCCAAATTAATCCGCATTCCGACTCCGCGCCTGTGCGGTCCCAGACATGCGGTCTAGGTAGGCAGCGTACTAGTTATTGAAACACAGCCACAGTTTTCAACCCTCCACTAAAGCCAGCACAAAGCGTGCAGTTAATAACGCGTATTTACCGTGATGTTTATGAATGTGCCCCCCTCCTGCGCTGCCCAAACGTATTTAGAGTCTGAGTTGCACCCAACAATGGCGGAGTCCTGGCAGGAGCCATCCGACATCAGGTTGTCCACATAGCTCTGCCACGACGACATATTTGCCTTCTGCTTTCAAACGCTCTCAAGCTATCCTTAAAAATACGGGACTGACAGTTTCGCGCGGTTACCGTATATGTGGATGTCCCGCACGCCCCCTTCTCTAATGAGAGTTTGAGCAGTAAAGAGTCCCGACTGAATGTAGTCCCTCAAATATCCCTCCGCGCAGGCGCGCTTAGGCTGCGGTCCATTAGGACAAAGTTCAAGTTCAGAATTAATACGAGTTCTAATTGTGCATGCGCGTTTAGAAGCCACAAAGTTAGTTAATGTGTGCAATGGATGTAAGAAACAATACTATATTTTTACCCATAATGCTGGAACTACTATTTCAATACTATTACTTTTGATTTGCACATTTGCTCTCAGGACCAAAAGTTCAGTGTTATTCACATCAAAAGCAGTTTCTAAAGATATCATGTCACATGGCAAAGAAAATGTGTGACCCAATGTTGGCTTTTCTCTAAAGCGGCATCCTTTTTTCATTTTGCAGATTTAGAACTTTGCCTGTTTTATTTTTATTATTATTATTTTCGTCCAAACAGTTTTTATTAAAGCTCCTCGTGACAGCTGGGATCATGTTAGCTGCAACTTTTGGGGTGAGATCAAATAGCCTAACATTTGATTCAATTTGAGTCGGGAAATAAGGCATCTGGTCAAATCGGAAGAAATGGACACACTGCTTTATGTAACCTGATTAAAATCGTTCATATTTGTTGTTTATCACCACATAAATCGTGGCATCTTCTGATCTCTTGTGGACACATCACGTAACGACATGAAAAAATATTAATATTCATAAGGTGACTTTACACAGCCAAGTTAAGGCTGCTCTGTGCCAGTTCAAAATTCAGTGTCAAAACATAATGCTGCGTAAAAGCCAGATTAATAATAACAGTAGACAATGTCTGTGTAAATGCGTTCACTCCACCTCTGAATAGCATTAATTTGTCTCCTCTTCAGAAGCAGGAAAATAAATAATTTCATTTCTAGGTATATTTTTGAAAGAAGTTGATATAAACATATTTTATTTAACGTATTTAAACAGCAGACGTTTTATTACAAGTGGCTCAATTTAATTTGTGCACAGGCCTGGCTGGCACAAACACTGTCCATGCTATTGTTAGTAGCGCAGAGAGAAACAACTAAAGCAGCTTTCAAGCGCTTTCTAGCACAACCCTTAAGCAGAAATGTGCAGTATTTTGGACTGAGCATTTACGAAAGTGACAGCAGGACATACACATTTCCTACTTATACATATATGTGCATATTTACAAAGTAGCTAGGCTAGTTGACATATTTTCCCGGATTTGTGTATTAACAGGCCTCTTTAGAAGAAAGCAAAACCTTTTACTTGTTCAGTGGAGATTAACAAGTTACATAAGACATGCTTGAATGTATTTAAACAATTCCCGAAGCACAAAAATACTAATTAATAATGCTACGCTAGCGGCCTCTTGCGGATTAGCTTTGTGTTGACGTCAAGTGTTATTTTCGGTTATGTTAGAAGTAAAACAATTATGAAGCCCAAAATAGTTCACGAAAGAGCAAAGTGTCTCTAAACAATAGCTGTTTTAAACAACAATTTGAGAATTAAAAAAATAATAATCATATAACATTCAAAACTCATATTTGCCCATCCTAATTTTTGGCTGTATTTACCTGTTTACCCAACAGCTATCACAAAAATATGATATTGTTATTTTAAAATCAAAAATGGACATTCTGAGAGATTTAGTTTTCGTGAATAAAAAAATAAGTCATAAGGATTCTTCACTGTGCAATAAAGGTAATGAAGACCAATATAAATAACCTGAGAAGACGTGCATAGCTAAGAAAATTGTAACCAATGGCAACAACAATAGCAACAAAAATTTATTAAATCCCTCTCTTTTCAAGTATGTAATTTCTCATCTCATGTTAGTTCAGGGAACCTTTCCAAAGATACTTGCATGTGTTACGCTTTTATTATAATTTGATGTTTACTCTGACACTGTTTTTATGTCAATCTATCCAACTGGAGACCAGGGCCCGTATTCATAAAGATTCTAAGAATCCTCTCAGAGAGCTCCTAATTTAGCTTAAAAATTTCTAGCTAGGAGTCTTAGCTTAAAAGGGATTCAGGACCAATCTGAGAGCAAATCTGAGCAAGGAAAACACAAAAACTTTTATCTTAGTGAGGAGGCGGGCCTGACCCCGTTGCTAGCTATGACACAGTCTTTTGATGACTGTGATTGGTTGGTGGTCCAATAAGGAAATTAAAGAGAGATTTTAAGAGTAGGGTCTATTTTAAGCCTTCACTTTGAAATTGCAGGCATATTTTTTTTCTGTTTTACCTTACTCTCTCTCTCTCTCTCTCTCTCTCACACACACACACACACACACACACACACACACACACACACACACACATTATGTGTATATATATTCTTTATTTTTTTACTTACCATGCTGTTAATTTCCTACTTAACGTATTTTACATTTACATTTAATCATTTAGCAGACGCTTTTATCCAAAGCGACTTACAAATGAGGACAATAGAAGTAATAAAAACCAACAAAAGAGCAACAACATGCAAGTGTAATGACAAGTCTTGGTTAGCCTAACGCAGTACAAGTTTTTTTTTAAGAAAACGAGTAGAATAGAAAAAAGAAAGCTAGTGTTAGTTTTTCTCTAATAAGATCGCTCACAAACACGATCCCTGCACGATCTAATCTGTAGCATCTTATTAATTCACTGCCATCCATTGTCTGCAACACATTTCTTCTCCCTCTTAGTGTTTCGACCATTTTCTCCGCTGCTAAAGAAACTCTTAAGCCTCTTAAAAGTCCTCGTCCGTACTCCCAAGGGCGTCGCTAGGCCATTTTTAGGGGGGCTTTAGCACCCCTAAATTTCTGCTCAGCCCCCCTAAAAATCTTGTGATTCTTCCCCTTTAAATTTCAAATGAAAACGGCAGCAGACTTCGGCTCCTCCCCATCTTTCTGCGCGTTCTTCAATCCACAGACTGCGGTGACGCAGAGGAAAGGACAAGGTGTGTGTTTATCGATAGATTGTTATAATATCTACATCTATGCAGTTCTTTGTCATAAATACTGTTTACAAAAAGTCATGGGAGAGCAATCGGTTTCCAATCTACTGTAAAGTTTTCGCTGCATTCACCACTCATCCCACCACAGCTGTTTCCTTCAGCGAAAGCCCTTAACACATATGAACGCATACTTTATAAAACGATCACGTTATTGTTATTTGTAAATATTTTTATTTATTTATTATTATACCCTCATTGGGGGCTGAGCCCCCCTAAAATGAAAATCCTAGAATCACCCCTGCGTACTCCTAACAATTTCGGACCTTAAGACCTCTTTTAAGGGTTAAGATGCTTTCTGAATTACTTTTTTCTTTACTAGGATCTTTTCTTAAAATTTAAGAGGAAACACCCACATTTCTATGGGCCCTGGGCCCGTATTCATGAAAAATCTTAGTGCTAAGAGTTGCTCCTAGTAACACAATTCTAAGAAAATTCTTAGAAATGTGGGTGTTTCCTCTTAAATTTAAAGAAAAGATCCTAGTAAAGAAAAAAGTAATTCAGAAAGCATCTTAACCCTTAAAAGAGGTCTTAAGGTCCGAAATTGTTAGGAGTACGGACGAGGACTTTTAAGAGGCTTAAGAGTTTCCTTAGCAGCGGAGAACATGGATGAAACATGAAGAGGGAGAAGAAATGTGTTGCACACAATGCATGACAGTGAGTTAATAAGACGCTGCACATTAGATCGTCCAGGATCATGTTTGTGACAGATCTTAGTAAAGACATGTTAACATCCTTGACACTACGCAGAAATGCCATAGCACCAGAAATGGACGTAATCACTACATTAACTACATTAACATATTTGGCAACTGGAAAAATGCAACTATGCAGAAGCGATGATTTGGGTCTGTTACAGCACTTTCAGAACCTTATTGTGTCGCTGTTCATTTCTTATAAAATACGTTATGACAGCATGGTAAATAAAAAATAAAGAATATAATGTGTGTGTGTGTGCGCGCGCGCGAGAGAGAGAGAGAGAGAGAGCGAGTACGGTAAAACAGGAAAAATTACGCTTGTAATTTCAAAGTGAAGGCTTATAATAAACCCTACTCTTAAAAGCGCTCTTACTTCCTTCTTGGACAACCAACCAATCACAGTCTTCAAAAGACTGTGTCATAGCTAGCAACGGGGTCAGCCCCGCCTCCTCACTAAGATAAAAGTTTTAGTCTTTTCCTTGCTCAGAGTTGCTCTCAGATTGGTTCTGAATCACTTTTAAGCTAAGACTCCTAGCTAGAAATTTTTAAGCTAAATTAGGAGCTCTCTGAGAGGAGTCTTAGAATCTTTATGAATACGGGCCCTGGAATCAAGTTGTGACTTGATTTAGCAAATGAACAAGGAAGACCCTTGTCTTCGTGCATTCTTTTTAAACTAACATATAGCAAAATTATCATCAGAAGGCATTTGAGTGTTGGCTTGGCCTTGCAAGGCACCAAATTTGACTTGGACTGTTTGTGCCAATCTTTATGGCTGTAGTTACTCGTTGGACCCCAGATCTCGCTTCCATACAGGGCAATAGGCAGTATGACACTATCAAAAATCTTTCTCCAGATTCTGATGAGGATGTCTATTTTGAATAGTCGTGTTCTTATGGCGTGCAGTGCCCTGTGGGCTTTTACAAGTAATGTTTTATTGCCAAATTGAAATTTCCAGTGGGAGTTAACACCAGACCAAGATAATTATATTGTAAAGCATGTTGAAGTGTGGTGTTGTTTAAAGTAAATATATGTTTATGTTCTAGATTTCTGTTTTCTTTTCTGAAATATCATAATCTTAGTTTTTGGGATGTTGACCTCTAAGTTCCAAACATAACAGTATTTAGTTAAAATGTCAAGGTTGTTCTGGAGACCTTCTGGTGTTCTCTCCCTCTCCCTCCCCCTCTCCCTCTCTCAGATGGAGTGTCTTCTCTTCTATGGTGACAGAGAGACACATATTGAGCAGCAAACACACAGCAGCTCTCTCTCTCTCTATCTCCCTCTCTCTCCCTCTCCCTCTCTCTCTCTCTCTCAGGTGGAGGGTCTTCTCTTCTATGGTGACAGAGAGACACATATTAAGCAGCAAACACACAGCAGCTCTCTCTCTCTCTATCTCCCTCTCTCTCCCTCTCCCTCTCCCTCTCTCTCTCTCTCTCAGATGGAGGGTCTTCTCTTCTATGGTGACAGAGAGACACATATTGAGCAGCAAACACACAGCAGCTCTCTCTCTCTCTATCTCCCTCTCTCTCCCTCTCTCTCTCTCTCTCAGGTGGAGGGTCTTCTCTTCTATGGTGACAGAGAGACACATATTGAGCAGCAAACACACAGCAGCTCTCTCTCTCTCTATCTCCCTCTCTCTCCCTCTCTCTCTCTCTCTCAGATGGAGTGTCTTCTCTTCTATGGTGACAGAGAGACACATATTGAGCAGCAAACACACAGCAGCTCTCTCTCTCTCTATCTCCCTCTCTCTCCCTCTCCCTCTCTCTCTCTCTCTCAGATGGAGGGTCTTCTCTTCTATGGTGACAGAGAGACACATATTGAGCAGCAAACACACAGCAGCTCTCTCTCTCTCTATCTCCCTCTCTCTCCCTCTCCCTCTCTCTCTCTCTCTCAGATGGAGTGTCTTCTCTTCTATGGTGACAGAGAGACACATATTGAGCAGCAAACACACAGCAGCTCTCTCTCTCTCTATCTCCCTCTCTCTCCCTCTCCCTCTCTCTCTCTCTCTCAGGTGGAGGGTCTTCTCTTCTATGGTGACAGAGAGACACATATTAAGCAGCAAACACACAGCAGCTCTCTCTCTCTCTCTATCTCCCTCTCTCTCCCTCTCCCTCTCTCTCTCAGGTGGAGGGTCTTCTCTTCTATGGTGACAGAGAGACACATATTGAGCAGCAAACACACAGCAGGTCTTGTGTTCTCCGAGCAGATACGCTAGTTTCTCCTGGTCTGGAAGAGTTGTAAATGTGGGATGGGTCTGCTGTATTTTGTCGTAGTACACTGTCCGTATATCTGTGTATTTGGAGCACTCTGTTAGGAAGTGCAGTTCTGTTTCCATCTGATTCAGTTCACAGTGTGAACACAATCTCTGCTCCGGGGGCAGCCATGTTTGTCTGTGTCTGCCCGTCTCTATCATCAGCTTGTGTCCGCTGAGTCTGTATCTGGTCAACGTGCTTCTCAGTTTCTTATCTGACACTGTGAACAGATACTCTGCCATACTGTACTCTCTCTTTAGGGACAGATAGCATTGCATTTTACTCTG
Organism: Oxygymnocypris stewartii; assembly: GCA_003573665.1. Classification (NCBI taxonomy): domain Eukaryota; kingdom Metazoa; phylum Chordata; class Actinopteri; order Cypriniformes; family Cyprinidae; genus Oxygymnocypris; species Oxygymnocypris stewartii. The sequence goes on along the minus strand of QVTF01019717.1, from coordinate 2,065,697 downwards.
TTGTTGAGTTTGGGTTTGCCAGTGAGTGATGTAGATCTGTTTGATTTGTGTAGTGATCTGATTGGTTCTGATGTTGTGATTCAGAGCATCAGTAGATGTTAGTGAAGCATCAGGACTGAAGCTCTGGATCAGCTGGAGGAAGGGCTTGCTTTCTTTGCTCATCTCTTGGTATTGCAGGGCTTTATAATGGTAAGATTGGGGATCACTGAGTTTAGTGCGTTTCGATTTGACTTCTGCTCAGTACATTGTGTGTGGTGATGAAGTCTAGTAGTCGAGCATTTATTATGCTACAGAATAACTTTCCCAGGTTGCTGCACACACAGATGCCTCTGTAGTTGTTAGGATCAAATTTATCTCAGTTTTTAAAGATTGGTGTTATCAAGCCTTGATTCCAGATGTCGGGGAAGTAACCTACACGCAGGATCACATTGAATAGTTTTAGAAAGTTCTTTGTCAGTTCTTGGGAAATCTAATGGGTTTTGGTTATCTTTGATTGTTAATTCTAGTTTTTCTAATTGGTTGATTGTTTGATTTTGCTCACAGTTCGTGTCTGTTTGTACTTTATTAAACAATGTTTGGAAATGACTTTCCCATATTTCTCCATTTTGAATGGGCAATTCTTCATGATCAGTTTTTTTCAGATTGTTCCAATTATCCCAAAATTGGTTTGTGTTCACTGACTTCTCGATTATTGTTAGTTGTTTTTGGGTGTATTGTGCTTTTTTGGTTCTGAGTGTAAGTTTGTATTGTTTTAGTGTTGCGCAGTAAAGATGACGGATCTCTGCATTATTGGGATCGTTATGTTTCTGATTTGACAATGTTCTCAGGTTTTTGCGAATAGTTTGGCAGGTCTGATCAAACCAATTTCTGTCATTTTTGAGTATTTGATTTTGTCCATTTTTTGTTTTCAATTTGGATAGTTTTGCTGATTTTTCAAATATGTAATTGATATCTTTTACAGCAAGATTGACCCCTTCATTAGTGTGAGCATAGGTGTTATTTAGGAAGTTATCTATCAGCGCTTGTATTTTTTGGCTGCTAAGTGCTTTCTGATATTCTTCAGCACTGTTTTCACCACCTCTGTATGGTTTTCTAATGTTGTACAGCTTACTGGGCTTTGTGCTAATGTTATTTTCAGTCTTTTTGAGATACGCAGTGATTTGACTGTGATCAGACAGAGGGGTCAGTTCTCTAACAGTGAATGATCTGAGAGATGAAGGATCTATGTCTGTTATCATATAATCAACTGTGCTATTCCCAAGAGGTGAGCAAAATGTGAATCTCCCTAAAGTGTCCCCTCGTAACCTACCGTTGATGATATACAGACCCAGGCTTCGACAGAGCTGGAGAAGGTCTTTTCCATTCTTGTTTACTGTATGGTCATGGTTATTTCTGTGGATATGGGAGAAAGTGTTGTTAATAACAGTCAGTTTGTTGTTGATGTATTTGCTACCTTGTGTGTCGGTGAAGTCCGGCTGTAGTCCTGTTCTTGTGTTCAGGTCCCCGCAGAAGAGCACGTTTCCCTGGGCCTGGAAATGGCTCGTCTCTTCCTCTAATGTGGAGAACATGTCTTCGCTGTAGTAGTGCTATGCGTGTGTGTGCACGTATGTCTCTCTCTCTCTCTCTCTCTCAAAAAAGCAACTTCCCGTTTAGATTTTAAATTGAGGTAAATTCCCTCAAACCCTTGTTTATATCTCGGAGAAGCTGTATGAACTGGACGAAACCGCAGAGTGTGTTCACACAGCGTCCAGCCCAAAACAAAGAACGTCTCTATGTATGGACATGAGTCATGACAAATAGGCGGCTGATTCAAAACCCTCAAAGTATTTTAAAATGCAAACTGGTTTTAGTACTTGGACACATTAATGCAGGCAGCTAAAATAACAAGCATGTCCCATGCACCACGGGACAGAGGCAGATGCAACAAACAATCATATGTTGTGTAACAGAGTGACACTCTGAACTCCGGAGCAATTTTGCTGATATTCTGAGTTTTTATAAACAACTGTAGGCCGATAAATCACTTTCATGATCTACTATTACTAAATCAACTCGTTTTTAGAAAGCTGCACCAGAGCTAAAAAGCTTGGCAAGTATTTATTTCAGGATAGCACACTTTTCGCTGCTGTTTGGATTGGGCCGCAGAGAGGACGGGCAAACTCAAAAGCAAAACAAACACAGCCTCCCTTACTTATTGGAATAGACTCATGCCTAAAATAATGAGCTAAACTAATAAACAAACTCCAGCAAAGATGTTTCTGTATAGAGCTGCATTCCTTCTCGCCCCCTGCGGAAAGGTTTTCCGAAAGGCTGAACAAAGAAGAAACTGTGTTTTGTAACATGACTTTGCTAGAAACACTTGAAGCATGACTAGGCAAAAAAAAACACACAAAAAAAGGATTAAGGGTTATGCATTAAATAAACGAATATTAGATAGAACAACTTAACTAAAACATTTGCTTTATGTATATACATACACACACACGCGCGCGTGAACATGCGCGCGCACACACATACACACACACACACGCGCGCGTGCGTGAACATGCGCACGCACACATATGACGCTTTTTCCACTGCATGGTACGGTACGGTTCGGCACGGCTCAGTTCGGGTCGGTTTGCGTTTTCACACACACACACACACACACACACACACACACACACACACACACACACACACACACACACACACACGGGAACATGCGCGCGCACACACACACACACACACACACACACACATACACGTGCACACACGCACACGCGCGCACGCAGCGCACACACGTACGTGCACACACACACACACACACACACACACACACTTGAACATGCGTGCGCACACACACACACACACACACACACACACACACGTCCTGCAATGTCTAATTTTCTGTTAAAAAGGTGGCATAACAAGCCTGCAACATTATAAAATATTTTTTCTTTCCATCATAACTAACAACAAACCTATTTGGTTGTGTCCAGTCTTGAAAGATTTTGAAAATTGACATAAAACCACTTGAAAAAAAACCCTCGTGTATGATAGACAACCACAATCAACAAAAGTAAATGACCTCTTTGACACGAAAAAAGATTGAAATGTAATATTTAATAAAGCAGCTCTGTCTAGGCAGATAAACAAAATGCTAATATAATATAGCCCAATGAGGACAACAGAAGCAATCAAAACCAACAAAAGAGCAACTGATACAAGTACTATAACAAGTCTCGGTTAGCTTAATTGTTTTTAATTATATAATACATTCAAATAAAACGGACAGAATGGAAAAAGAATAGAGCAAGCTAGTGTTAGAGCCCTTTTTTGCTTTTGTTAATTGGATAATAAATAAAAAGAAAATGAATAGATAGAATACAAAAAGATTAGAGAAGCTAGTGTTAGTTTTTTTAAGGAAACAAGTAAAAAAGGGGCGTTTTTTGTAAGAATAGAATTAGAATAGAGAGTGCTCGTGTAAGAGGGTCAAATAAAGATGGGTATATTTATTAAAATCACTAATAACATTATCAGAGAGTAGGCTACAATTAGAAAAAGAGTAATACAAACGTTTAGGAAAATGTTTTTATATCGTCTGAATTTGTTTCCCTTGGCACTCGTTTAAAAAAAAAAAAAAAAAAAACAACACCACGAATAATGCGTAGTGGTTGGTATTCCCGACTGATTTACGTACGCTCGTGCGCAGTCCATCCACAGAGCAGCGTGCGCGTTACGTAGCCATCTTGTGTACACTAGAGCAAAGGAAGCGGAGCCGTTAGCTCGAGATCTGCACTGACAGCCGACAGACTGACAAGCAAACCGTCATTCTGCTCCCGACAGACTGCGTTAACGTCAGAAACGGAGAGCAAACATGCGTTACGACGTGTCAAGATGTGTATCCGATGTGTTTCGCGGAGCATGTGTGCTTTTGAAGACGGAGGAGCGCTAAAAACGGACGGCGCCTCAGAGTCCAGCGACTGGAGAGTTTCATCTGCGAGGGCGGTCTGAGGGAAACTCTCACTCCGGGACATGGCCTTCGTTTAGGCCACCGAGAATAACACGTTAAACACAGCTGGAATAAAGCTGTGGTTGTGTTTGGAGCCACAGGAGTTTCAGTTTAAAGGACTAAAAATGGCGCGATGAGGACTGAGCGGTGTTAGCGTGACGCTAACCGAACATTACATGACATTTTCATATACGTTACATTGCGTCGCTACGCTTACATCGGAGCCGCGCGCTTCACCCTGACGTGTTGAGACGCACTTAAAGCTGTCAAAATGTCTAAAATGCCATCGAAAAAGAAGAGCTGTTTTCAGATCACCAGCGTAACGCAGGCTTCGCAGGGGGCGGCCAACAGCAACACGGACGACACCGAGAGTTTAGACGAGCCCAGGACTGAGGACATGTCCTCATCCGAGATATACGACATGTCCAAAGCTAGAGATTTCGAGCCGGAGGCGTGTGACGTTAGTTTATCGGACTACTCGCTACATAACGAGGCTGAAACATCTGGGGTCAGCGCCCAAGATGCTCCCATAACGTTACCTGCGGTTCATATAAACCCACCTGTCTGTTTAGTCACTGGGTCTGTATCTTCGGTTGCCTCTAATGCACCGTCCAGCATCCAGACTTCATCAGTTAGCAGTTCTGCCACAGTAAGTAGCTGCAGCTCTCGTTTCAGGGTCATCAAATTAGACCATGGCACAGGTGAACCCTTCAAGAGAGGTAGGTGGACTTGCACTGAGTTTTACGAGCGAGATACGGACGGCTCCTCGTCCGGCCGGACTGTGAATAGCCTTAAACAAGCAAGTGCGGAAAAGGATGTACTAGGAGTCGCCGGAGGTCCGGTGGCTGTGCATGTTGGGTCTTCCACATCTGCAGCAGAACCTCATACAGATAGTGGCTACTTATCTGCACCATCGAACCCGCCTGCGGAGCTTCAGCAGCAAACCCTAGGCATCTCGCAGCAGGGATTAGGGCTTGCAGCCCAGAATGCCTATATCAAATCTCCAAGCATGCCTTTGGCATCTCAACCACAGCCGTTATTCCCGGGTAAACCGGTGCAGAAACCTGGGCAGATTGGTATACCATCGAATCAAGCCCAAACGGTCTCGGTGGCTTCGCTTCCACTCATGACCCCGTTAAACCGGGGTCCGTCACCTGTCATGACTCCTGCAGGGCAGGGACGCGCCACTCACATGCTCGGATTAGTTCCCCAGCCCGTGGATGGCAGAGGGCTTCCCATCAGCCAGTCGGAGCATGTTCAGGGGCTTTTACAGCAGTTAGGCATCAGCACGGCTCTAGGGACTGTGTCCACAGCTGTTGTAAAGCAGGCACCAGTGCCGCTTACTCAGCTGGCGGTAACTGTGTCTGTCAGCCCCCTTGCTGGGGTCCCTGGTGTGCAGAATGTGCCTGCTGTTATGTCCAGTGCCTCTAATGCCCCCCAGAGCATGCCAAAACAGACGCCGCAGAATCCGCCTCAGGGAGTCCACGGCGGGTTGCTAGGAGGACTGGGTGGGCAGACAACCCCCACTAACTTTGGCCAGCTTCCCACCAGCGTCGCCCAGGCCGAGGAGAACCAGTGGAAGCCCGACGGGCTGCTCCAGAGCTCTGTACTCATAGGAAAAGATGCCATCAAACCCCTGAATCCCGAGGGCTTGCAGCTTCCCACACCTGCTGTCAGAAGCCTGTTTGGAATAACTATTCCCATTGATGGGGATGAAGACAGGTAAACCTTAATTCTCGATGTTGCTCACTTCCATTAATATAGTTCAAGCAATTAATCAAATATGTGTCGGGTAAACCATTTTATCACGTCTTTTGCAGGAGTTGCAAATATTTCGTTTTGAAAGCATGTTACCTTGAAAATATGAGTCAGTTTTGTTGCATCGGAGTCAAAATGTGGGTGCGTGTTTTCCTTTTCATTTATTACATTTTTTAAGTGGGTGGTTTTTTACTAAACTTGTGCTGGAGGCCCCCCTAAAAAGACTGGTGACGCATTTCCACGTTTATTAAAATTGTAAATCAAGGTCCCTGAAGGGCCACTGACCAGGGCTGCATTTTCCAAAAGCCATCGTAAGCCTAAGCTGATCGTAGCTCCATTGCTTTCAATGGGTCTACGATGTACTTAAGCTTACGAAGCTTTTGGGAAACTCAGCCCTGCAGAGTTCAGCTCCAGCCCTAATTAATTAAACACACCTGAACCAGCTAATCAAGGTCTTCAGGATTACTAAAAACTTCCAGCGAGGTGAGTTGGTTGGAGCGAAACTCCCAGGAACAGGATTGGACACCCCTGTCATAAATTTACCAATGTTTGTCCATTTTTAATAAAATGTATGCACATTATAACACTAATTTGTGTTATATTGCCTCGGCATTAAATCAGAAATCTAGTAAATGATGTGTTTCTAAAATAATCTCTCTATTTGATTTATTTTTGGGAAAGGCATTAACACTATTGTAGATGTTTGGATTCCTTGGCTCACGGGGAGTCAAATGCATACCAAAATTGTACTGGTGAAGATTTCTTAACATTTTGAATTATTGAATTTTTTTTTTCAAGCCAATGCAAAAATCACTTCAATAGAACTTTACCCAACTATGATGACTTCTCAGAAATTACCTTGTTTTTACACATCCGATTAAAGTCACCTGCTCATTTATATTGTATTGACATTTAAAATAAAAGAAGGGGGTCTCCAGGTCAGAAATCATATTTGTGAACTTAATAAATTAAACTTGTAATAATGTAATGATTATTTCTTCAAATCATGTTATACCAGATGTTTTGAGCGAATTACAACGAACCTATTTTACATGGTAAGAATAGTTTTATTTTTATAGGTGGTAGTAGTGACGAAATCCTTACCACTTTGGGTTCAGGTGTGTTTGTAGCTAAACTGTACAGTGGTTCTCCAGGAGCAGGATTGACTGCCTTGCCTTCAAAGGATTGTGCTCCAACGTCAGCCTTTATTCACCTATATGTCATTCCAAGCCCTTAAGCCTTTTCTTTCATCTTCAGAAGACAAAAGATATTTGAAGCTGTTTTAGTCACTGTGGTTTAAAACAAAGGTGCTGCTTTTAAAACATCACCTGTGTTTTACAGAATAGAAAATAAGACACGTTTTTGTTCTCAAGCTTTGGTGGAATACATTCATATTTAATGCATGGTTACTTTACTGTGAACTTGAGAGGAACAGACTTCATAAAATTCACCTTGACTAGCTTTTTTAAAAGCCAAGTGGCTCGGACATGTGTAGATCTGAGGAAGCACCTAGCATCACACGTAGTTATTTCCCCTGTCCTGCAAACAAACCACTTCACATTTCTTTGAAAAAAGCCAGCCGTATGAGCATTTCATTGGTAAAGCCTTTGGAAAGTTTGTGTCGAGTGTCTGACTCAAGTGATCTCGTTTTGTGTTTGTGGAAAAAATTCACACCGAATTTACCCAGCGCACTATCCAGTTTCTAAAGATTTGTTTTGGTGCCACTGTTTCCTCCTCGTATGCCTCGTATTCACCAGAAGTCGAGCTGTTTATTTAGACTGATTAGGTGATGTTAGCATGTGTTTCCTATCTCGTGACGTGCAGAAGCTGCTCTCCGCACTGACACTGATAAGGCCTTCAAACATGTGTAACATCTGCATGATGTTATGCTGCGTATGGACGCTGTTTACTGTCAGCAGTTGGTAGGAATCCAAGAAAAATCTGTACATTCTGTGCTGGATACACGCTGTCACCATTCTTGGCAGGCTTTTGAGAAGTTCAGACATGGACATGTAACCTATACAGGATTAGATTAAATTGTACACATTTGTGGAGGCTATTAATAACATTTTAAGGCTGTTTATGTCCATTTATGATTTGTTTTAATGACAATCAAGCAGTTTAAACCATATTATTATTATTATAGTTCCCGTTATAATGTTTGTTGCACTAGATGCTGGTTTTAATTAAACAACATTACTAGTACTACAATTATATTACAGTGCAAATGGGTTTTCTTTTGTATTACGTAGACTTTTTAACTTTGGTGCACAGATTAGGGAACGAAGATGCAGAAAAAACTGAAGGATGTTTGATTTGCCAATTTGTTTATTTTATTTTGAGAATGCTTGGAAATATTGCAACATGGGTGACAAATGTTATCAAGGTTAAAGGAAAGACAGCAAAGGGTGAGTTTTCAAAATAGCCTTTTTACTGTCACTGATGGTAGTTCATATGCGTTTCCTCTGTTTATTTTGTTGGCATAAATGCACGCACGCTCATATTTGAGCAGTGAGATTTACCAAAATGATTGGAAAATGGACAAGGCAACAGGTCAGTTTTATTTGGGCTTGATATTATTGAGAATGTGAGTAAACTTGAAAACAAATTAAATTGCCGAATGTACTCACCCTCAGGCCATCCATGATGTAGATGAGTTTTTATCTTTATCAGATTTGTAGAAATCCTCTGCAGTGAATGGGTGCCGTCAGAATGAGAGTCCAAACAGCTGATAAAGCTATCACAAGTAACCCACACCACTCCAGTCCATCAGTGAACCGAACAGCTGTGTGTTTGTAAGAAACAAATGCATCAAAGCACCTTTACTTCAAACTCTTCAGGAGAGAAAGCTGCACAGATCGAGCTCTGTTTATAAACTGCAACAGTCCAAAACAGTTTATAATAAATATTGTGATGTTTTTATCAGCAGTTTGGACTCTCATTCTGACGGCACCCATTCACTTCAAAGTAATTAGGGCTGGGCGGTATATCGAGTTTGTGCGATATATCGATATATTTTTATAAGCGATACGGTATGAAGAGATACCGTTAATATCGAGTTTGATATGAGCGCGTCTGGAAAAAAAAAATCTTTAGGGACGACACCGACTGAACTACTGCGGAGAAAGCTCTAAACACTAAGTGTTTTTTTTCTAAACATGTGACAAGCTTTATATGAAGGGCTTTAAAAAAAACTCGTGAGATATAGTAGCCTATAGTTTATAGTTTCAGTTTAAAGCAGCTCGCGCTCATCAGATGCTCTGACAGAAAGGCTGCATATGCCCTGAAAGAGACGTGCTGTTTTGAGCCATGTGCTCTTTTCCTAAAGGCATAACTTACATTTCACAGGTATATTCTCCATCTGTAAATGTTAGAAAGTTAGCGAAATATGTCCATTTTGCTGTCAGAAGTGCACAAGCTTTTGCTTAGCGATATTTCGCTAAACTCACAGACTTGTTTCTGAACGCCAAACAGACAGAGCGCAATAACTCTGGACTAAAATATACATTTTGCTGAAATATTTGTAGTTGGAAAATATAAATGTGACATGTAGAATTTTAAACCTACAAGTAAGTGTATTTGTATGATAGCACTAACTAAAGTGATTAGTCTGTGCTTTTTGTTTTACTTTCATTTTTTATTTAGTAAATGTAACTTCTGCTTTAAAAGCATTATTTTAGTTTTTAGATCTCAATGTTAGAATGTAATGTGATTTTAATCAGCCAAAACGTACCGAGATATGAATTTTTGATCATATCGCCCAGCCCTAGTTGTAATGCTACATTTCTCCAAATCTGTTCCCATGCAAAAACAAACTCGGATGATTTGAGTATGAAGACATACAAAAATGTAATTTTTTGTGCGAACTATTACTTTTAGTCTGCAGTTGAAAGAAGTTGAGGTTGTCCCAAACAAAATAATTATTTTCTCTCACGAGATATGCTCATCAGCGTTTGAGTAACTAATCTGTTTATACTAAAGATAATTGCATTAACGGAGTATGATGCAAGATGTCTCAGTTCTCTAGCATATCCTCCTTCACTAAATACTCAGGAAATGACCCTTGATCATTTTGACTTTCACTCATCACTTTCTGTTCCCCTATAAAACCATAAGAAAAAGGAAGTGACCTTTTAACAGATATGAAGATATGAATCACTTTATTGACTTAAATGGCATCACAGTTGAAGCAATGGTGAACGCCTCAGGATTTGTAGAGAATACGTTACAGGTTTCAGAACAGCTTAACTTTGAAGACGTTTGGACGGTTACAGAGGTTTCCAAGGGTTGTGCAGCTACACCTACTTGACTATTGGTGTCATTATATGTGACCCTGGAGCACAAAAGCATTCTTAAGTCGCTGGGGTATATTTGTAGCAACAGCCAAAAATACATTGTATGGGTCCAAATTATACATTTTTCAAAAATCATTAGGATGATAAGTAAAGATCATGTTCCATGAAGATATTTAGTAAATGTCCTACTGTAAATATATCAAAACTCAGTTTTTGATTAGTAATATGCATTGCTAAGAACTTCATTTGGACAACTTTAAAGGCGATTTTCTCAATATTTAGATTTTTTTTGCACCCTCAAGGTGCGTTCACACCAGACGCGAATCGCGCGAATGATTTACATGCAAAAGAAAATCTTGCGGCGCTATTCGTGCGAATGGCGCGAATTGAGCGTTTTTTCGCCGGATTCGCGCAAGTTGAAAAATCTGAACTTTGGCGGATATTCGCGCCGCATTAACCAATCAGGAGCTTGCTCTAGCAGTGCTGTCATTACGAGCGGAGGCAGAAAATCCGAAACTACAATGGAGGACAAAGTAATTGTGGTTGTATGTGGGTACCCGGAGCTGTATATACATCTTCGTACTTTTACAAAAACAGGAATACATTTTGCAACGAGACTGGAGCTGCCTGCAGAAGCCCCTCCCATGATGCGAATTCGCGTCTGTTGTGTAGTGAATTTCACGCGCGAATGAAGCGAGTAAACTCAAAATGTTCAAGCGTCCAACTTCAAATAGCGCGATTTATTCGCGTCATTCGCGTCTGTGAACGCACCTTCAGATTCCAGATTTTCAAATAGTTGTATCTCAGACAAATATTGTTCTATCATAACAAACCATACAGCAATGGAAAGATTATTTATGCAGCTTTCAGATGATGTATAAATCTTAATTTTGAACTGGTTTTGTGGTCCAGGGTCACACATTTTCAAAAGCATTCGTTGATAGATTATGAAAAATGAGTATAGTCTTGAAGTTTTTACAGGTTCTGCCTGTTTGAGAAATAGCAGTAGCTGAAGTTTGTTCAAGGTGTGGTGCTGATGTCTTATTCCTCACCGTAATGGTGCAGGTGAGTCAGTCTTCTCACAGCACTCTGACAGTTAGGCGTTTGTATATATAATGCCATCAAGCTTTCATGTTTTGGAAGACGTGCCCTTGTACATGAAAGCGTTGACCCTACAGCAGAGTCTGTAACTGACTCCTATAAATCGTAAACGCTAGAATGAAGAATCACTTTATTAACAGTCTAGTGATGTTTCTGTCATCCGAGTCTTAGGACCCAAATCTCCTGAAGGTTGAAAATGCTATGTGAAACATCAGAGATTATGTTTTTGAACGGAGGCAAAATTACATTGCATTTAGAAATTTGCTTAACTTTTGGGATGTTAATAAAAAAATTATGGATCAAGTCAAATTACTTGAGTGTTGAAAGAAACCGTTGACGCATTACTCACGCATTACATTCTTCCAGATAAGAGGAAGTGTTGTTACTGATCAAATTCATTTTAATTTAGTCAAACACTTCCTCTATCTGTCTATTGTGTGTTTCAATCGAATTCAAAGAGATAGTTCACCCAAAATTAAAATTCTGTTATTAATTACTCTCATGTCAATCCAAACCCATAAGACCACAAATTAAGATTTGAGAACGAGAGTAAAATACGAGAGCTTTCCGACCCTCCATAGACAGCAATGCAACTGACAAGTTCAAGGCCCGTGCAAATTATGGTCATTTTTTGTCAGTTAAGGCTCGTTAGCATTCTGTCTACTTTAAATCAGACATAAGATCTTAAATAAGATTGTATTTATTTGAATGAATTAATCATTTATTTGAGAGAGAGAGAGAGAGAGAGCGAGCGAGCGAGAGACCGAGGAAAGTTGCGCGTGCATGTGAACCTGCTTCTGCGCATGTCTCTCTACAAGCAATGAGGCTTAGTTACTTCAAAAACAGCGATTTTGCCGCCTAATTGCAGATAAATATGATGTTGTGACTTGCGAGTCAGTAGCCTGTCGAAGCTATTTTACTAATAAAAGCTTTCCGTGCTGTTTGTGCGCGATCTCTGATATGTGTGTGCGTGCGTCTATGAAAGCAGCGAAGCCTCTGCATATAGTTTTGGTTTAGCTACAAACCCGAACCCGACCCGAGCCCGAAGCCATCCATTAAACATTAACCCGAAACCCGAAAGTATTTCAGGACCCGTGGGCTCGGGTCGGGTAGCAGACCTCTACTATGGAGGGTCGGAAAGCTGTCGGAGGATTTTTCAAATAAGCAAGAAAGACTCTTTTTTTTTTTTTTAAGTACAAGGAATGACAATGCCGTGAAGGGTTTTTGACATAATGGTTTATGTCTATTTATCTTAGGGAGATATGGCAAAAATATAATATCACGATTTGTTTTAGAAATATCATGATTTCTCCATTTTATCACGATTCTTTGTCATGTTGGTTTTACTGTTTTGTCTGAGCAGTGCAGCCAAAATAATTTCCCTATTATAAAGCCTTTTGAGGTTTCAAAATATAAAAAAAAGCTTGGTTGATATTAAGGCCAAAGTGGGCGAAGATAAATAATCTTTGTCATTATTTTCTCTTTATTAAAAATAACACAAACAGTGTTTTATTTTCAGGTTATTTTCAGTGTCAGATTGAGTTATTACATATTTTATTAAAATCATTTCCTCATTGTCCGGCTATTCCAATTTATCAATGGCGCATTTGTTTTTATTTTTATATAGCCTAATCTTGTCCAATGACTTGTTTGCATTATTTAGGCAATGTTTTATTTTATTTGAATTTTAAAATCAATAGATTTTTTGGTAATATTTTACAAAGCAAAAATTTTTAAGAAGTCTCATTTGTCAATGCATTATTTAATTTGAACTAACAGAGCTATTATTATTATTATTATATAATGGTGCCATGCCATGAACCCTACCCAAAACGAGCTGAACTGTGGCTCCAAAACTGTGAACCGAACCGTGGTATTGGTGTATCGTTACACCCCTACTCATGGAACATAACTTTTTTTGCTCTATATGGGAGTTTTTGAGAAATTGGTGTTTGCATTGGGCGAATTTTCAATTTGCAATTTCACTTTGCACAATTTGAAGGATAATGGAAATGCAGCTACAGATCTCATCCAAAATAATCTATCTATAATTGCTTGTAGAGTTACATTGTGTTTTTGTTTTGATGTTTTTCACTAGTAATGCTGAACCTTGAGAAACCAGCAGTTTATCCACTAAGAAGTTTCTGGAGATAATTCATGCATTTAGCATTGCCTACTTTGCACCTTGAGTGCTGTTATCGATTCAGAACAGCTACTGATGACAACAGAAACTATGCTTTGAGGACAAAAATATAATCTGTTCGGTACGGCATAGCGACAATAACTAACCCTCACTGTAGGAAATGTTTATTTCTAGATATCAGTAGAGCTGTATTTGTCCTACATGTTGGTGAACTGCCAGTGTTTGCAAATGATTCATCGTGAATTATTAAACAAAACATGTTCCCAAAGTGGGCGGGGTTAAATGTGTCAGATGCTATGCCAACTAATGGTGTGGTAAGCTATGCTATCTAACAGTGATAGTGAGATTATTTTGCCAAATGATTCAACTCGCCGCTTGACATGACACAGTTTAGCATTTTTTTGAGACTCTGTTTCTGTGTCCCTGCGACAAGCACTTTGTTTCAATTTCAATTGATAGAAGACATCCTGAAATCTAAATAACAGTATTTGAGATGCCCTCTTCTTTGAATGCTCTGTTTCTATAGACCCTTTGTTATTATAGTTATACAGCTCTGTGTACAGAAACCTGTTTCGGCGTAATCCTCTGCCAGCTTCACGTCCCCAGGGTAATTCCATTTGTCAGTCGTCATCTTTTGGTGGAAACATGAAATTATATTATAAGTGTTTGATTTGAGCACCATTTGAATTAATTTAACTAATTATCCGTGTAGGGTAATCTGTTCTCTCTGTATTTGTTTTTCCGTTTTGTCTTTTTGACTGACTTTACACAACCATTTGTTCAAGAATTACCAAACTCATGTGGACGAGTTTTGTAGAAAGCTTTGCATGAATTTAAGCGCAAATCTATGGATACCCTCATTTTCTTATGTAAATGTTGTGTGCTTGGACTTTTTGTAATTGTACACTTTTTTTGGACTTCACTTTTACAAGCTCTGCTTATTTAAAAAGAAAATAGCCTTAATTACTAAATTGATCCAAATTGCCTTAATTACCTTCATGTACCAAATAGAGTGTAGCACTCATTTAACTTCATAATGAATTTATTCCAAAGATTCTCCCCCCAAATTATCTTTTTTTGTAACTAGGTGTTATGTTAATTGACCTATCGGTAAGCCCCTCTCCTCGAACGTGGACTAGCCAATGGGAGTCGAGTATCAGTTGCACGGGGAGCAGAGCTCGGACATCTTTAGGTTTCAGCGCCATAGAGAAACATTGGAGGATACGAAGCTCGCATCAGTTTTATGGGGTTTATGCCTGGGGTACTTGAAACACTGATTAAAGGTATCCTGAGAGGATGGGCAATATCATTTATTTCATTACATTTCCTAAATCCAAACAAAACAGAGCAAAATGTCACTAAGTATTCAACCCCAATACAAATGAAAACAAAAACGTTCATTTTCTGCTTGTCATACAGTCATTAATTTACACTTTTCATCTGCTCAAGCAGATAACGTTAATGTTGTGCTTTAGGAAGGTATCTCTGGCTAAAACTAGCTAACGTTAAAATTAGTGAGTCCGTGCTAACGTACAAACATAAATAGCGGACTGTTCTCGTACAGTGTAGGTCAAAAACACTTAAAGGTCGTTCAGTGTCTCTTCATATTAAACTGGTTAAATGTACATTAATTTAATATTACTCTGTGGTACGGTGTTGATCCTGCATGTTCTCCCACTTGCATTGAGATCTGTAAACCCTCGCTTCGAGTTACCCACTGTATTTATTGTTAAATATTTTATAAATCACTCAAGGGAATATTTAATTCCCATTTAGTGGCCTTCTGTGTCCAAAATTGTGCAAAAACATTGTGGGACAAGGTTTTCACACTGCAGCTGTCATTGTAAGACAGGGAGCAACTCCGTTTGTTTGTCCGAGGGAGCAACAGTAACTAAGGGGGGGGGGGGCTTACCGATAACTCAATTGTGATGTTTGACCTTTTGTGTTTCCTAAACAAATTACGGTTTCGATCACAACTCCGTTAGAGTTAGTGACAGATATTTTGTAGCTACAGTTAAATTATTCAGTATTGTATTCACATTCACAAAAGACCACATTTAAACATTAGGAATAGTTTTGTTTTGTATAATTTGCCGAATATATTTTTATTACTATAGAAACAAGAGGCTAAGGCAATTCTATGGAAGCCCATTTCGGCCTCTGAATAAAAAAAAGGGTAATTGCTGCATCTCACAATTCTGACTTTTTTCTCGAAATTGCGAGTTTCTTATTTTGCAATTCTGACTTTTTACTCTGGGAATTATGAAATATAATCTTGCAATTGTAAGTTGTAAATTCAGAATTCTGGGATATAAACTCCTTGACTTCTTTCATCAGAATTGCCTGATTTAAACTCAGAATTCCAAAAAATAATTTACCCGTTTTTATGATTTTGTTCAACGGCAGAAATGAGCTTGTATACAATTCCAGTGAAGCCAGAGTCTAGTCATTGCTGGTCAAAGGATAATGGCCGGTTTGTAACATTCTCTGTGTTGCGTGATCGACCAAAGAAAATGTAATTAATCTCCTTTTAGTGAAGCTGTATAAACTTGGCTGTAAATCAATGCGATCTTGTGTAGGGGATCCGTGACTCACACTCAATGGCTGTTTTGACTTTTCCTGTTTGGCATGTATTCACTCTGAATACTTCAGGCCTGTACTCAGACGCCAGAGCTGTTTCACACCCTGAGCCTTTTCAATCTTAATATATGAATGGCCATTCAACTTTGTCTTGAAAGCCTGCATCGCAGCAGATTTGTTTAGATCTTTCCTTCCAAAGCTTTGACATTATATTACCTTTATATTCATATCTCTCTCTCTCTTTCTGTCTTTTATCTGCAAGGAATCCCTCCACGGCTTTCTATCAGGCCTTCCCAAACGGCAGGTCAAAGACCATCAGTGATGGGTATGATCACTGTGTGTGTGTATTACATTGCACTCTTGGCAGCCGTGAGTGTGCATGGAGTGAGCATGGCATTTGTGGAAGAGTTTCAGGTCTAAGTGTCTAACATCCATAACTTTTACATATGGACCCTTTTCGCAAGCTGATGATACAGTCACACTGTTATTAGCATTGTAAATCGTTTGTAAAATCATGGAATCACAGTTGGGCTTTTTTTCATCTCATAAATAGTCTCCTATTCACCACAGTAGAAGTTTATTTGGCTGCTTCTGAGAGCTCTGGAAATGTGAAAAGGGTCCATTGTTGATACTTTTGGCTTGGGCATCTTTAAGGCCACTCATACACATGAGAACGCGCCGACTGAGAAGATGTTTAAAGGGTGCAGATAGACTTGGGTCAGTTAGACTGGAGTTACTTCATTGGTCAATGGATGCCTAGTCAGAGTGTGTTGCAGCAAATGTTTACTCAATTATTGGATGCATGATGGTACATCCACAGTAGTGTTGCTAAAATACTGCTTTTATGGATACTGAAATTTTTTCGTAGTATCGATACACCGATTCCAGCTGTGCTTTCTCGCTCGCTCTTCTCTCTGATAGCCAGTTCACACCAGAGTAATGAGAGCATTTAACCTGTTTTTTAACAAAATACACATTTAATAAAAAATATATATTTTGAAATAACTTCCTTTTTCATCTGATGTGGCTTCTTTTTATTCAGGCACAGCGATAGCTGGAAGCCTTTGTCTATATTAAGGGTTTTCCTGGATCGCCAGAAGTAATATTATTTTTGTGAGGCATATGTGGTGTTTCTGCACAAGGGCGCCACCTGGCTTACAGTATGAATGAAATAGACATGACGTGTTTATAGCACAAAATAATGCTCACACCACCCTATTTTGGGTAATAATAGGAAAAATAGTACTCCTCTCTTAAGAAATTTGAAACAAACATGAAAGTCCACAAGTTGTTTCTCCAGTGTTTTGCCACCTCAACAAGTTTTCATTAATGTAAGATACTCATTATACCTCATTTAGGGCCCTATGTAAGCTATTTTACCATATTTATTTCCAAATTCCGTTTTTTCCCCTCAAATTCCATTCCAATTCTATTTTCTGAATTAATTCAGATGTTTTTTCTGGACTCCTTTTAATGGTTAAATTATGATTTATATCATTACGTATGATCAGAGGTGGAAAGTAACGAATTACATTTACTCGCGTTACTGTAATTGAGTAGCTTTTTTGTGTACTTTAAGTAATTTTTTTAATCTGTAATTTTACTTTTACTTAAGTATATTTTGTGTTAAGTATTGTACTTCGCTACATTTTAAAACACATTAATTAACGTTACTGAGTAAAAAAAAATCGCTCCGTGGAAACAACTGCAGTAAATAATGGGCAGAAGAAGAAACTGGCGCTAAAATCACAAGAAAGATGCAGACGGACTAGACAGGCGTTAATGGTGCAGACCAGCTGAAAACCAGACCCCGTCATATTCTGCTGAAGTTGAACTCAGAAATGAAGTGAACCCCTGGCCATATATTCATGCTCTATTATGCAGTGTACGCTGTGTTTGCCTCGAACTAGACCGAACTAGCAGTTTATAAAATCTCAACATCAACCCTTCGCAAGCATGTAGAGGTAACGTAAGATAAATACTTCCATCGTTGCACTGGTGGTTAAAATGAAGCTTTAACAGTTTAACAAAAAGTTTTGCACAAATGAGCCAAAAAGACAGTGGTGCAGGGTGTGCTATATCGTCTGCGATAATATAGTAATTGTTGTTTTAACGATGTGCGATTTGATATTATCATTATTTTGCCAAAAACCAAACAAATCACTCTAAACAGTGTGTCGTGAAATCTAACGTTAGACTAGTCCGCGTGCATTTGGAGTACTTTCTTTCACTGCGTGATTCAGTCTTTTAAAATACGTTTAGAATGATCACAAAATTGAAGATATAGAAGCAGAAAATGTATATATTTATATAATTTAATATAGTAAGTCAACATCACATGAAGAATGCCGTTTTTCTCAAAAAATCACCATGATTACACAGGCCTGTAGTTTTGCTTTTTACACAGTTCAAAAAACAAGAAGTTAATTAAGAGACTTGCGTTTTAGACACCATATAGCCTGTTTTTGCTTTTGACAACAAAAATAATTCCATACACAGTTTTGCGTCTCTGACTCTGAGCAATGACGTGTTTTGTTCCTGAATGAATTAACCGTTTAAATGATTCTGTTCAATCGCAATGACTCACTTATGAGTGACTTGCTGACACCTTCTGGTGGTTCTAATTTAACATTTAAAGTATCTTTTGATTTATTTATTTTTTAATTTCAAATGACAATTTAACATTTGTGACCCTGGCCTGGAGCACAAAACCAGTCTTAAGTCGCTGGGGTATATTTGTAGCAATAGCCAACAATACATTGTATGGGTTAAAATGATACATTTTTCTTTTATGCCAAAAATCATTAGCATATTAAGTAAAGATCATGTTCCATTAATATATTTTGTAAATTTCCTACTGTAAATATATCAAAACTAAGAGCTTAATTTGAACAACTTTAAAGGAGATTTTCAGATTCCAGACTTTCAAATATTGTCCTATCATAACAAACCATATATCAATGGAAATAGGATTTATTCAGCTTTCAGATGGTGTATAAATTGCAATTTAGGAAAATGGACCCTTATGGTTTTGTGGTCCAGGGTCACATTATTTCTGCATTTGTAACTGCAGGCTAAATGCATTCATGTCAGTGTGTAATACATCTATGCCACTTCAGATGAAGCTTCTGTGTTTCCTCTGCATTGCAAAGATGAATTTTGTTGATACTGATTTAATTTAATTTAATTTGAATGCCTGGTAACAGCCCAAATTACTTATTATTCTAATTAACTGATTCCTTTAATTAAAAACACCTAGTTTGAGATTTATAGGCCCATATCCCAGGTGTGTCAAACTCAGTTCCTGGAAGGCCACAGCCCTAAAGAGTTTAGTTCCAACCCTGCTCCAACACACACACACCATGTAGTTTTCAAATAAGCCTAAATGATTAGTTTAGCTGTATCAGATGTGTTTAATTAGGGTAATATCTACACTGTGTAGGGCTGTGGCCCTCCAGGAACTGAGTTTGACACCTTTGGTCTATCCCATTTTTCCCTCCCATTGTTAAAATGTAACTAAGTAATTTTTACTCTGAGTAAATTTTAAATGAGCTACTTTTTACTTTTACTTGAGTATATTTTTAGACTGGTACTTTTACTTGTACTTAAGTACAATTTCAGTAATGTAATGGTACTTTTACTTGAGTAGAATATTTTTGTACTCTTTCCACCTCTGCGTATGATTTATTGCATGTCTTTGATTTATAATGAATATGAAGAGCTTTAAAAAAATAGCATATTAAATCGCAATATTGGTAAAAGAAATCGCAATTACATTATTTTCTAAAATCGTTCAGCCCTAATAGAAACAAATGTGTAAACACCTCTAAGAATTTTTGTTAAGTTGTCTCATTAAAATGTGTAAATTGTAGAACTATTTCTCTGTGAACAAAATGTCCATTAGAGGTGTTTTTAATGACATTTTGCATGAGTACATTGAGTAGTTTACTTAAACTTCAGAGGCAAAAATTGACATTTGATTATGATTGAATATTTGGAAGTTCTTGAACAAAGGGAGTGCTGTACTGAAGGATTTGACATTACTGTGTGACTCATAACTGTGGTGGGAAGGATGGTATTCATGTCAAGAGCAGATTTCTGATATTTGCTACATGTTCGCTCCTGTCCCAGCTGAAAAACAATGTTTGACAGCCATCAAACCATTGCCCTGAAAGGGCCTTTTTTGGTGACCGTATGCTTTTGTAAGCATGTCGTGAGACTGATTTCTTGTGCTGTGACTCCTA
Organism: Oxygymnocypris stewartii; assembly: GCA_003573665.1. NCBI lineage: Eukaryota > Metazoa > Chordata > Actinopteri > Cypriniformes > Cyprinidae > Oxygymnocypris > Oxygymnocypris stewartii. Next base: position 2,045,582 of record QVTF01019717.1, on the reverse strand, counting down.
ATCGAATGCCTGCGGATTTTGATAATTTGATTTAATTGAAATGGTGTACTGTAGTAAGTTTCAAAAACGTTTTATATTCAGAAGCATAAAACATCACTTTTGCATTAACAGCACTTTTGCATGAGAATGATTGTCATAGATAATTTGGACAGATGCATGTTTAATGCTTATTCCGTCTGAAACTCTCTGAGAGTATTTATAGGACATACATCGGTGCAGATAAGGAAACTTGTGCTTCTTATTTGACTAGCCCGTTCTTTTATCTCCATCCAAAGGCTCCAGGGCTTTTAGTTGCAGGCAGATTTCCATGGGAATACTTTAGTTTGAGAATATTTGCATGGTTTTTCTTTTCCCCCCCTGATGGTCTGTATTAAGTGCAAATGCATTGTTTTTTTTTGTAGAATTAGTTGTTGGATTTATTGTTACAGAGACTGATTCTGTCTTTTGCATCTGTGAGCTTTAGCTCTATCAAAATTATATTTGTATATGTGGAGTAGGTATGGCTCATTTAAAAAAACAAATCTTTGGTTGGAGCACACAGTGAAAGTAGACCAGTCAGTTATTCACTGAAAATATTTCTCTCACTGTATTTCAACTCTTTATGGAGCGTCACTTGGTCTACTTATTTTTGTATGGACACAAGAGCAGTTTGGACTATGTTCCTAACATCTCCTTCTCAATTACACGAAAGAAAGTGGTTAAGGCTTAGTGGAAATATGGGCAACGTTTCAGCAACGTCAATATTATGTACCTTACTGCAGTTTCAAAGTGAAATGTCCACTGAGTCGTGCTAAAATGCGGGTTTAGTACTTGACTATCGCCATGTTTATTTTACATAGGTACAGGCATGTATTGCTGCATTTTTGCATGTTGCTTCAGACTGTAAAAAAAAAAACTGTAATGCTCTATTGTGTTGGGAAATAACAAACACCCTACACCAGGGGTGCCCACACTTTTTTGTGTGGGGATCTACTTTTCAAATGAGAAACTCACTGAGATATACCAAGTGAAAAATAAATAAAATACATATAAAATAAATAAATAAATAACCGTGTTGGGTTGTATCTTTATATCGCATACATTTTATTTCATTTTAAAATAAAAAACTAAGTTAATTTCTTAATACCTTTGTGTTCTAGTGTTATTATTTTTCAATTTAATGTAATTATTTTTAAACAAAACAAATTCAAGATATATATTAATTAAGTGATATATTTAGAAATCAGGGCAGCCGATGACCGATATTTAGAAATCAGGGCAGCCGATGGCCGACATTTAGAAATCAGGGCAGCCGATGGCCGATATTTAGAAATCATGGAGCCGATGCCGATATTTAGAAATCAGGGCGCCGATGGCCGATATTTAGAAATCAGGGCAGCCGATGGCCGACATTTAGAAATCAGGGCAGCCGATGGCCGATATTTAGAAATCAGGGAGCCGATGCCGATATTTAGAAATCAGGGTGCCGATGGCCGATATTTAGAAATCAGGGCAGCCGATGGCCGACATTTAGAAATCAGGGCAGCCGATGGCCGACATTTAGAAATCAGGGAGCCGATGCCGATATTTAGAAATCCGGGAGCCGATGCCGATATTTAGAAATCAGGGCCAGCCGATGGCCGATATTTAGAAATCAGGGCAGCCGATGGCCGATATTTAGAAATCAGGGCGCCGATGGCGATATTTAGAAATCAGGGCAGCCGATGGCCGATATTTAGAAATCAGGGCAGTCGATTGCCGATATTTATAAATCAGGGCTGCCGATATTTAGAAATCCGGGCAAGCCGATGGCCGATATTTAGAAATCAGGGCAGCCGATGGCCGACATTTAGAAATCAGGGAGCCGATGCCGATATTTAGAAATCCGGGAGCCGATGCCGATATTTAGAAATCAGGGCCGGCCGATATTTAGAAATCAGGGCCGGCCGATATTTAGAAATCAGGGCAGCCGATGGCCGATATTTAGAAATCAGGGCAGCCGATAGCCGATATTTAGAAATCAGGGCAGCCGATGGCCGATATTTAGAAATCAGGGCGCCGATGGCGATATTTAGAAATCAGGGCAGCCGATGGCCGATATTTAGAAATCAGGGCAGTCGATTGCCGATATTTATAAATCAGGGCTGCCGATATTTAGAAATCCGGGCAAGCCGATGGCCGATATTTAGAAATCAGGGCTGCCGATATTTAGAAATCCGGGCAAGCCGATGGCCGATATTTAGAAATCAGGGCTGCCGATATTTAGAAATCAGAGCAGCCGATGGCCGATATTTAGAAATCAGGGCAGCCGATGACCGATATTTAGAAATCAGGGCAGCCGATGGCCAATATTTAGAAATCAGGGCAGCCGATGGCCGATATTTAGAAATCAGGGCACCGATGCCGATATTTAGAAATCAGGGAGCCGATGCCGATATTTAGAAATCAGGGCAGCCGATGGCCGATATTTAGAAATCAGGGCAGCCGATGGCCGATATTTAGAAATCAGGGCAGCCGATGGCCGATATTTAGAAATCAGGGCAGCCGATGGCCGATATTTAGAAATCAGGGCAGCCGATGGCCGATATTTAGAAATCAGGGCAGCCGATGCCGATATTTAGAAATCAGGGCAGCCGATGGCCGATATTTAGATATAAGGGCTGCCGATATTTAGAAATCAGGGCAGCCGATGGCTGATATATGATGCAGATTTTTTTGGGCCGATATGTTTGGCCGAATTTCTTTAAAAAAAATATTTTTTCATCTCATAAAATCTAAGTCAAGTAATAGGAAGTAAAGTGATACATAAAATTGCTTAAATTAAACATTAATTAATTTAATTTGTTTCAATTATTGGAAATGTTACAATTAATTTTTTTTGGAAATGTTGTGATCATTCCTTAAAAAAAAAATTAGTTTTCATAATTGTAGTAGTAGTGTTATGTACATTCTGCTGAACAAATATTTCTGCTGCACTTCAAAAAAACAGACTTATTTTGATGGGTTGCCATGAATACCTTTACATTTCTGTGTGTATATGATATGAGGATAGTTTTACTCAAATGAAACGCTCATGAAGTGACTCTCAGAGCAGTTTTGGAGATGTTGTTTGTGTGTTTATGTCCTCGTCATGCACGTCAGTGTGTGTTTGCTAAAGGAAAACGCGCGTCTCTGTCATCCATTCATACATAAATATGATCACGCACTGAGTTAATGCTTATCAGATCGTGTAAATCAGTGGGAAATGAATAGAAATGATGATTCGGTGTGAAGAAACATTAAGTGAATATGTATAAAAATATAAAAACCTTGGCAAAGCTGTATTATCAGCGAATGTGAGCAGAGCATAGCGGAGAGCAGATCAGTGAAGGAGATCAGCTGTACCACAGCATGTGACAGCACATCAGCGCTACTGCAAACAACAACTAGTACAAGTATACTAACGTTACATAGACATATTTATTTTCGGCGCGTTATTTGAGCAGACTTAGCTTTTCCGGTGAGCATGAGCGGTAACTGAGCAGTATGATAGAGAGAAATATTGAACGGAGCGTCACACGGCCCAGTGATGACGGCTGAGGTAGTTCTCTCTTCAAAAAGTTAGCAGGCAGAGGCGGACATCACAGGGTTATCCGTTGTGTCAGCGAATGGCAATCTGCTTGCCACACGAGACAGTGTCACGTGTTGCTTGCAGACATGCCTGTATATTAATCGGCCTAATATGCAGCACAATTGGCACAGCAATCACAGCAGCGAGGGCTCACGGAAAGGCGGGGTTTAGAGAGACTGATTCTTCGAACTGCTTCGCACGAGTCGTTTATGAATCATTTAGAAATGAGGTCAAATTCAATCTATTTTTTGAGTAAACTAAAGTGTTTTCTGACCTTGCATGCATGTAAACCTGTTTTAGGAGACTCATTAAACAATATTAGCAACCTTAAAAATTGAATAATAGGGTCACTTTAAGAGCCCCTGGGTGCCATGTTCTTGTAATTAAGTAGCATTTTGACTCTTACCACTTGACTTTTGCAGTGTTGACTGGCTAAGTGTGCGGGTTGTTGGAAAATGATTCAATATTAGATTGATTCATTAAAGTGTAGACTGAGACTCAGCATTTCCATCCTAATTTTCTCTGTAAAACACTGAATGCTTGTAGATTTAAATAAGCCTCTTGACTAAGGTACAGCATGCACTCTGATAAACAGCAGGAGGCTCCGGTTGGAGTGCGTCTGGACGGAGGTGGTAACATAATCTGCATGAATCACAGGGGCCCACATGACTCACCAGCGGTAGGAGGTCATTGAATCTAGGCCAGCTGTGTGCAGACCAAAAACATTATGCAACAGCTCAACGAATCAATTAACAGCATCTCTCAAGACTCTGGACTTGTTTACAACAAATAGGTGTTGTGGATGCATCACTTATGACTCTGATTTCGAGCCGAATGAACTACACGAACTTTACATGATTGACAGGGCATCTGAGGGAAGATACCCTCTGAAAGACATTTTAAACTCGTTCTCACAAGTTTTTGCATTTCACTGTACTGCTTTTTTCCTTATGTAAATCATGCTCTAAATCGAATTGCTTGACCGTCACAGCATCTCACGCATGATGTGCCATTATGAAAGCGCTACTTATTTTTGGTTTCAGACGAAAATGTGGAGGGTAGAGCTGGTTGATAATATTTATATATATTTTTTTAAACTATCTTCATTTTGATGAACTGAGATCTTTTATTCTGTGCTGTTTTCAGTTGATGCACGGACAAAACTAAACGTGTTTTGTAACTCGCCTACCATTAAATAATCGCAATGAGCTTTGTGCATTGTTACTTGTGATATGAAACAAAGGCTTTCAAATTCAAACAAAAGCGAAATTCAAAAAAATTGTATCTTAATTGCTGAAATGGATCAGTTACGCAGTGCTTTTGTCTTCATTATTTAATACGTTTGAATTAATCTGAATATATTTTATTTTCGAATCAAGTTTTTGGTTAAATAAAAACACTAGATTTTATTTTGGTGCATCAGTCTTTCTTATTTATTTTCTCCACAATGCTGTGTCTCAGTGTGAATAGGACTTAAGGCTTTTTCATAATGTACATTTTTGCACAATGTCTTGTAGGGTTAAACAACTTCAGATTTTTGAAAGTAAACTTCTATGTGATAAAAGTCAAGCACTGCCCACATGGCTATTGCTCCTATAACAGCTCATTTTTATCAGTTATTTTGTCTTTGGTTCGTTATATTTCTCACAGACTTCTGCTCGTTCTAAATCAGATACAGGTAAAGTAGCACAGTAAAGATTACACTTCATTAGACCAAAAGTCAGCAGTATTCATTGAAATTATTGACTTTCATTTTGGTTTTCTTTGGCATAAGTAGATAGATCCCGATTTGTGAACAAATCATTGATTGGAGTCAAATCTTGTGGTAACTCAGTTGGTCTCGTTAGCAAATCAGATCCATTTTTAAATTCAATTCACTGGCTCTTGTCGCCACCGATAGCCTTGTGGGCAGTGCGCCTACATACAGTGCCGTTGCGATATGTGTCCCGAGTTCGAATCCTGACTCTGCCCCCTATCTCTCTCCCACTTCTCTTCCTGTCAGCTCAGATCTGTCCTATCATAATAAAGGCAAAAAAAGCTAAAAAATAAAGTTTACTGGCTCGATATAGTGATTATCAATTGGTTAGTTGCACAAATCTGTCATACGACTTCAGAAATATGGACTACTTTAAGTGTTTTTTGTTGTGGTTTAAGTCCTTGTTCATTGTAATTGGATTAGAAAAAGCAACCAGGATATTCAAAATGTCGTCTTTTGTGTTTCTCAGAGGAAAGTCAGTTATACATGTTTAAAGCGACAGAGTCCAGTATCTCTTCATTTGTCATTTCATGACCCCGCAAAGAGAACTTTTGAGAACAAAGTCAACAATGAATGCATTTTAGAGTTGTTATCCAAAGGTTTTTATAAACCATGAAAATGGCCAAGGGATGGCGTCAAAACACCGATGCGGACAAAAAAATAAAAAACTAGTTTGCACTTAAGATGGAAAATCACGTTTTCAGATATAGCCTAAATACCCGGAGAGTTCAAATAATTCTGTGTACGTGTTCCTCTCCACCTCTATCAACTTTAATAATACCAGGTTATTTTCTTAAGAACTGAGTTTCCCTTTGTGGGAATTTCTACTGCAAGGAAGACGTCTTAGTTGGAATAGACAGGAATTAAATGCCAAGTGTTAGTCCAGGTTTAGTCATGAGATGCAACATGCAGGATAGATTTGAGGTCATGCTCATAAAAACCATACTGTGTGAAATATAGGTTGTTGAGAATGGGGTTTTACGATTTTGTCGTGTCAACTGATATCAACTACTTGATTCATTCATAAGCTCATCAATACTGAACCTCCAGTAAATTACTATTTAATGAACTCAGCATTTTGATTTAACAAAAAAAAAGTACGTGATACTCAAAAACCACGTTACAGGTTGTTTCTTTACCTTTGGAAATTACACCTGCTTTGCAAGTAGGGTTGGGTATCGCTTGTTTTTTTCCCCCGATACTTTTAAAACGGTACCTGAAACTATACTTATAAAAAAAATAATATAAATTAATAATTGAATTGGCCATTAGCACTAAACACATAGTCCCGGTTTCAAAGACAGGACTTAGACTAAACCAGGATTAGATCATAGTTCAATTAAGACATTTAAGTCATTTTTGTAACATTTTAGTCTATAGTCACTCGCGTTACTACAAAGATATGTTAGAATTGTATTATTAGAGTTTTCTTAATTGAGTTCACGTGCATTTTCTCAGTCAGGAAATTATTTTTCATGGTGATGATGCTCCTTACGGCCATTTCGGAGAAACAAAGGACAAATATTTCAACCGATCGCTTAGGCATGGCACCGTAATCTGCGTTCTGATTCGGTTCGGTACATACCGGTTACATGGGTACCGGTGCCATATTGGTACCGGGTTTTGGTACCCAACCCTATTTGCAAGTTTAGTGACTATTTAAAGTTGCATTTATGTACTCATATGTAGCATGGGTATATTTGTAGCAATAGCCAACAATTTTTGCATTGTATGGGTCAAAATTATAGATTTTTCTTTTATGCCAAAAATCATTAGGATATTAAGTAAAGATCATGTTCCATGAAGCTATTTAGTAGATTTCCTACCATAAATATATCACAAAAGTTTTAATTGATTAGTAATATGCATTGTGAAAGACTTCATTTGAACAACTTTAAAGGCAATTTCTCCATATTTAGATTTGTTTTGCTCCGTCAGAGTCCAGATTTTCGAAAATTCAAATATTGTCCTATCATAACAAAGCTTATTTACTCCATTTTCATGTGATGTATAAATCTCAATTAAAAAAAAATCACCCATATGACCATTTTGTGGTCCATGGTCACATATGTGTATTTTTCCATGGCACACTCTTGTTGATATTGAAGGATAATAATTTTATTTCCAAGTTAAGAAACCGTCTTTTCTGCAAAGAGTTAGCGGGATATAAGTGAATTTCACAGAATTTTGATCAAGTTATAAATATTTTTAAACCGTTTCCTCGAATTCTGGATCCTGTGGAAATGGTTCCCCAAGAATCATAAAAAATGTAGGGAACGTTTCCTAAAGGTCATATTTAGGTAAACAGTGTTGTGTTGATGTATATATAGACTAACATGCACTATTCTTATGCAACTACTCGACAACATAAGCAGGTGTTGACACCAGTTTAGAGCAGATGCAGTGGACACTAGGGACGACTCGATCCATTTGGGATTGATTGCAGCTTTCACACCTTTTTGACTCAATCTAATTTAAGAGACATCTGAGAGGAGTGCAGAAGTGACTGCTTTTTTATGCTAATACATTCATGCAATTGTTTTACACGTGAATGCATCTGATCGCCAACCTCTTAGTCTTTTAGATTCGTGTAGTCTAGGATACGTCTGTGTATTTTAACAGCACTTTTCTTCCCAGGATTTGTTTAGCGCCTGAAGGAATGTGTTAGTTGTGCAGGTTAGGAAATTAAAAGACACTTGATGCGGTTTGGGAGACACCTATGTTCTGCGGCGGCATGTGCCGGTTTGCATGTGCACGTCTGCTTGACGTGCCTGCGGTGCAGTTCACAATCTGGATGACAGAGAGTAGGATCTAGAAAGCACATGTATCCCAGAAAAACAAAACAAAATTAATCTTGTTTTTGTTATCACGGTGTACCCAATTTAATTGGAGGCTGGTGACTTCTTTGCGGTCATCGTCCTTAAATGCACTACATAATGCATTTCTCCTAAAAAACACTTTTTTGTGTGTTGAATTCATTTTTGGATTCGTTTAGGGACTTATTTTATAAAGATTAGAAAATTCAAGGCATGCTTTTTGTTCACTTTTAACCAATTTATAATTGATTTCATATCTGTGCATGTCAAGCATTTTCATAATTCATCAAAACAGATCTGCCTTTTATTTGTAAACAATATATTGTGTAGATACACTACCAGTCAAAAGTTTGAAATAATTAAAGATTATTTATTTGTCTGTTGATTTATTCAAGATGTCTCATCTGCTCACCAAGGCGGCATTTGTTTGTTCAGAAATACAGTAATACTGTGAGATATTATCACAATTTAAAATAACTTTTCCATTTGAATATTTCTTAAAATGCAATATCCAGCAGCATTAGTGTCAAATCATGACTTTCCAAATCTTCCTGACTCTTTCCTAAAATGTTTGCTTTGAATGCGTTAAAAAGTCGTTTGTATGATTGATGTGCAATATAAACTTTAATAAGACAACTCTTGGCTCCGCCTCTCAGGTGATGGCACTCGAGACCACACCCCCTATGAGCGCACCGTGCGCTCACAGGCCACGCCCCCCGAGAGAGCACAGGCTCCTTAAATTCTGAAGAGCGCGTTGGTGTCTAAACGATTACCAACATGCGTTGCAAAATGAGTTATTGTCTGCCGTACTCTCCTGGATCCTCTCCTACGAATTCTGGGAGGTTATTATCATGCAGAGCACGATGCAGGTAAATGTTAGAAATGTATAACCGTATTGAAACACGATACTTTTTATTATTTTCATGTGAGTGCATTCGTGTGCTTTGAGTGGCTTTTCAGAAAAGACGCTTCATGTCTTAGTTTTATTGGCGTGGGTTTTATAAATGTGGGTTTATCACGTGATACGAGTATGTTTCGGGATTTTTGAATGTTCGGTTGTTGCGTTGTTTAAGGATGCGCCTGTCACGTACGCAGTGTTTCAGTTCATTAATATGAATGCATCTAAAAACTTGCCGTGCAAGGTTGTTTATACTGAAACTCTTCAGCATGCTCTGATACTCTTCAGAGTAATTATTCATTAGCAGTTTACGTGAAAGCCTCGAAGTTCCCCAACGACGAAACTCAGAGTAAAAGTGAACCCGAGAGTCTCGAGGGCCGCTTTAAAAAAGATGCTGTTTTTAGCTGGTAATAAAACCGCAGCGTTCTTAGCACAGAACGCGACCTAAGGGCCTCACGCGCGTTTGCATTGATGCGAAGCAAGAACGCATTCTGTGTGAACAGAGTTGAAGAACGTCTTTATTTCAATCTTCGGTTTATTCTTGATAAAATGCTCCTTTCACTTGATATTTAGTTCTGTCTGTTGGTAGATTTGTTGTAAATGTTTGTATTTTGCCATAGTTAGACATAGCTTAGTTGTTTATGCACACATTCTGGATATATTTCCTTATGCGTAATGGAATATTTCTATATATTTCCTTATGCGTAATGGAATATAATGTTGACAGGTTGTTTTGGCTGTGGAGTATGTGCATGCTGGATTTCTATCTTATCTCACACAGCACTCAACACGTGTATGATTTATGATGTGATGCGTGCAGATAAACTCAACAAGGAAATATCATCTAAATTTAACATTCTGAATAATTGTGCATGCATAGTTGGCAGTTAGTTTGTTGGAAGTGTGATTTAACCGATATGATGTAATATTCCTTAGAAGAGATCCCAATGTTAACTATCTCTCTTTTTTAAACACCTTCTTTGTTTTCTTTCTGCAGTGCCTCTGGCGCCAGTATTGTGGCCATTGATAACAAAATAGAGCAAGCTATGGTGAGTATTTAAAAAAAAAATTGTTTATGCATTAATCAGTTAATTAAAAATAACTCTGATATCTTACTTGGGGCATACAGGAAAGTGTGTGTGTGTGTGTGTTGTTATCAATTATCATGTTTTTCATTATGTAATCATGTTTTATTGTGTGTGTTAGCTGTATTTTTTTTTATTACAATAACCCAACTGAAGTTTGATTTATATTAACTGTAATTGACAATGAAAAACATTATTTATTAAAATAGTTTAAAAAAAAGTTACAAAAATAGTTATTGGTTTTTGAAAATAAGAGAATGTTTTTTTTTTTTAAGTTCAATAAATGCCAAATAATTTGACCTTTTATGACAAGACAAAGTAATTCAAGTTAATAGGTGCAATTAATAAGTCGTGATATTTGTAAACAATACTTTCTGCCTTTCGAAATAATTATTAGGATACAACCTTTTATTTTTATTGACTTTTGTTGTTTGCTTTTTTACTTCATTGTTATACCACATGGCATTTTTGGAGTCATTAAATTGAAACTTTTCCTGACACGTTTTTCAAATCCATATGAAACTATAATAAATATCAAGAGCACATTTATAACAACTTGCATTCATCATGAACCGACTCAATGTAATAAATCCCAGTTTGGAGAAAAAGTTCACTAAAACATGTTATATTACGCACGTGCTGGTAAATTAAACCATGTATAATTTGAGTTTTAAGCAAAAATAGATCTGATGTAATTTATTTAAATATTCTTGCCAAAAAAATAGCCACAGAAGCTGCATGACACACACACACACACACACATACATCTTGCATCCGAAACGTTTCATTGTATTGACTGTTGACTATTGACTGTATTGATTGTATTCTTTGTATTGACCATCGCTGCACTCTTCTCCTCAGGATCTTGTGAAAAGCCATTTAATGTACGCCGTGCGCGAGGAAGTGGAGGTCATGAAGGAGCAGATCAAGGAGCTCTATGAGAGGAACTCACTCCTGGAGAGGGAAAACGCAGTATTAAAATCTCTGGCCAACACTGAGCAGCTGACCCAGCTCACCTCTCAGCTCAACAACCTCGGTAGCACTTCGCCCCAACAGACGGCGGTCAACGCCATCCTACAGGAGGGAAGCAAACTCTTGGCCTTGCCCAACGTGTCCACAGCGTGAAGACCTGCCTTCGCTAGACTTGCATAAAAAACCCAGAGATTTTGGTTTCCGGTCGTGTTTGCATCTTGCGGAGAGCCATGCTTCGTTATACATGCTGCTTGGCTTTCTCTAATTTCGACAATCATTTTGGGAGAAGCACATTTGGCTCCACGATGGGCTGCTGGCAGGTGCGAAAGGGTTCAGTAGAAAAGTGGAGATTTAGCAGGAAGCTAAACGGCGATTTAGATCTGGGCAACTACCGTGGAAAGCTTGGGAGAGCCTACAGCACGAGTCCTTTCGTCGGTTTAGTTTTACTGTTTGCATATATTTATTAGAGGGCTGCTATTTTCATAATGTAAATGAACAATGTAACAGAGATCTATTATATATAAAGAAACGCTCTCTTGGTTTCTGAAATGTAAGTACTTGTTTAAAAAGGCAATAATGTCCCCATGGCACAGTTCCAACACTAAACGTGATTCAACAACATCGCTGATGCAGTCCTGTATAGTTGAGTTGGTTCGGGGTTGAATGTACATGTGTATAGATTGTGAAGTATAGCCAGGTTTGCAGCAAGTATTTTTATTTCAGATTTGATTAAGTATTCTCGCTATACTTTCCCTAAGTACTTAAATTCTGGCTTTTCAATTTGTTTTGTATTTTCATTTCGGGATGGGGGAAGAAGCTGTGAAGTAGTTTGTACAATATATTTGTAACCAAAGAAGAAAAGCTGTGTGCATTTGTTTTGTAACGCACAGTTTCTTGTTTGCTCGCGCTTTTTTTTTTATTACTTTGTCACCTTTTGTTTCTGATTAGCATGATCTATCAGACTATTTTCGTACCTCGTGTTTTTTTATTCATCATAATTTAAGCAGTCTGTGAACGATATTTGATTATGGATGGGTGAATGGTGATTTTTGGAGGGAAAAAAACCCAGTTATGTAAAAAAAAAAAAAAAAAAATGAGTCATCTGTTTTCATTTGCATGGTGTTGGAAGACTTGACGGACAAACAAATGTTTATTACATTGCAGAAAATGTACAAAAATAAATGCCGATTTATATTTCCAGGTGTAGTTTACACTGATAACCTTCAAAGAACGATACAATAATCATCGTAATGAAATCAAAGCCGCAAAAAGTGTTCACAGATGTCGTTTATGTGGGCTTGTCCTCTGTTTTTAATGTCTTTTGTGCCTCTTGTAATATGGATGCAGCGATCTGGTTCATTTTTTTGCCCAGTTTGAGCCAAACTCAAATATTGTACAATCACTATACATCGGTCTGAACATTTTAGGTTAGCTTTTTTGTTGAAGGAAATGTAGTATACAAGCAACATGTATTGTACTTGATCACTGAGCCTTTGCGAATATCTTAAAATACACTTGTAATGTGCTGTTTTTTGAAAAGTTTAGTTTTCTGTCAGAAATAAATTACTGTTCCATTGAGAACTAAATCATTTTAAATTGCTGTTTTTTTTTTGCATAACTCGCACAACTAACATTAACGGGCATGAATTGCTAACTATTTAAAGATGAGTTTCACACACACTTAGCTAATTATATATGGATGTAGCATAAGCTTAATTAAAGTTTAATATGTATGCAAACCAAGGATGATAGTTATAAAGATATAGTATTAAAAATCATTCTTTAATTTAACAATCCACAACACAACTGTAATGACAGAGTAATATAATTGGAATCACATGATGTAGCTGTTTAACAAATAAACCATCGACAGCCAATCAGAATCCACCACACATTAAAGAGTGCAAGCATTTAAATGCGAATTCTGAGAAACAAACATGGCCAACTGCAAATGACCACGCCCCCATTTTGATAGCCCCGCCCCCAAATCCACGAACATTCTATGCAACACAAGCACCTCCCCCATCGCGTATGGACACACCTCCTTATTCGTGATTGGCTACAACAAGTGAGTTTTGGCGCATGGTCCGATCCACTTTAAAAATTGTTTCTCAAAAATGCTTACTGCAGCTTTAAAAAAGCAGACGATAAAAGTGTTGTGCCTGGTTATGATATGAACATTAACGCTAATATAATTATGATTCTTTGTGTGAACCATTTTTCCATTCCACTGTGCTACTTTTGTTTTGTATGTAAATGTGCTAGATGGACATTTGTCCACATGTCCCTTTGCAGCATCAGTGTCTCGCTACATACGTAACCTGAGACGTTCTTAGCAATGCATATTACTAATCAAATATTACGTTTTGTATATTTTACAGTAGGAAATGTACAAAATATCTTCATGGAACATGATCTTTAGTTAATGTCCTAGTGATTTTTTGGCATAAAATAAAAATGTATAATTTTGACCCATACAATGTATTTTTGGCTATTGCTACAAATATACCCCATCTTAAGACTGCTTTTGTGCTCCAGGGACACATTTGGAAAACATCGTAGTTTAACAGCGCCACCGTGTGGTCACAGCGTGTAAGGTCCCAAATGAAGCTGAGACCAGTGACAGACGCTTTTTCTCATCGCTGAGGACGTTGTATTTGTATTTAAATTCAGTTAAGTTTTGGTTGTTTTTAATTGTTCATAAATATTTTGCTTTAAATATACTTACATATTTAAATAGCATTTAAATGTAATCACAATTAAAATTAATGTAATGCAATAAATTAAATATAAAAATGATAAAAATTAAATATAAAAATATAAAAATTTGCTTTAAAATAATTTATATTTAATTTATAATAAACATAAATGAACTATAATACATATAAAAGTAAATGCAAAATAAATTAATATGCTATACCAAACAAATACAAAATAAATTATTCATTAATACTGGCTTCAAATATAATTGAAATTTAATTAAAAAATTGAAATTAAATGTAATACATGAAATATACAAATAAATTAAATATAACGTGTAAATAAAAACCGAATTGCTCATTAACATTTTGCTTTAAATATAATTTAATTGTAATTAATAATTACAATAAATGCAAAAAATAAGAAATATTAAATATTAAAAGAAATACAAAATAAATTAAATGTATCGAATACAATAAATAAAATAGTTCAAGAAAGTTTCATTTCAAATACAATCGAATTTTTATTAATAATTAAAATAAACACAACTAAATAAAAAACCTATAAAATAAATGCTAAATAAATTACATTTACTACCAAATTAAAAAAATATAAACGAAAAAACAACGTTTCAAATTGTTCATAAATATTCGGTTTAGATACAACTCAAATATAAATAATAATTAAAATGAACGTGATATAATAAAATACAAATAAAATAAACACAAAATAAATGAAATTGCCAAATAATGAAAACCAAATTGTTCATAAATATGTTGTCTTAAATATAATTAATAATCAAAATAAATGAAATATAAATGTTGTTTAGAAAAACAATATGATTTAAATATATAAAATAACAACCGCAACTGGCGATTATATTTAATATTACTTAATTACCTAATAATGTTTTCTAACATATCAACATATTATGAGGACATGATGACTAGCATAGTGTAAATACGATACAATTCTACGTTTGACTTTTATTTTGAAAATCAATCAATTTCCTCTACTTCAGGAATGCGCATCCGGTCAGAGTGCGCTTTACTCTGACTTCACCGTCGTCTCTCTTGTTATGGTGAGGGACGCCCAGTGGAAACACCTTCTACCTGTCCGCGGATCTTCACTGTTTAAACCCAACCTAAACTCTCAATCAAGCCGCTGACTTTACCTGTACTGGAGACGGAAATATCCATGGAGGCGGAAGATGGAGAGCGCAGGTAAACAAAAACATTAATATGTTAACATGAATTAATATACTTATTGTATTCCTCAATTGTGAGTCGCTTTGAATTAAAGCGTCTGCTAAATTAATAAATGTAATATCTAATATAGTGCGTTTGGACATTATTACTGTGAAGACTTTGCTAATGAATATTAATTACGCTACGGTACGTTTGTCCTCAAAGCGTCTCATCTGACTGGCCGAGCTGCATATGTCATTACGTAAGCAGGAGAATAAACCAATGGGAGACTTGGCGACCGCGGATGGGTTCAGTGTCGTGATTGATATTAATGAGCCTCGCCGTAGTGGGATTCAGTATAGTATGTTCTAGCAGCTTTCGACTTACTGCGAATAACAAGTCTTGTGACACGCTCACATTTAGCTGGTAAATAGCAGACGTAAGCGCGACATTTCATTTTAAGCTGTTATTTTTTGTTTGTTGTTAGCATGAAAGGTCATAACAGAAACTCTCATTATTGTGACTCATAACTCCGTTTTATGATCTGCGGAAACATTTAAACCTCTGGTGCTCTGCGGTCACTTTTGAACGAAACATTTTCAGTTTTTTTTTTAAATCACAGCTTCATCAGAATGGTACGAAACTAGTAACATTAAAAATAGTCTAAACTAACGTTAATAGTCTAACAAAAAAATTGTCACTTGTGGTATTTGGTAAAAAGTTACCGACCATAGGAAATTAATGGGAAATTGACAAACACAAACATTCAGAGCACACACACACACAAACATTCAGAGCACACACACACACACACACACACTCACTCACTCACTCACTCACTCACTCACTCACTCACTCACTCACTCACTCACTCACACACACACACACACACACACACACACACACACACACACATTCACACTCTCTCACTCTCTCTCTCTCTCTCTCTCTCTCACACACACACGCACACACACTCTCTCCCTCTCGCGCACACACACGCACACACTCTCTCTCTCGCGCACACACACACACGCACGCACACACACACTCTCTCTCACTCTCACTCTCTCTCTCTCTCTCTCACACACACACACGCACACACACTCTCTCCCTCTCGCGCACACACACACGCACACACTCTCTCTCTCTCGCGCACACACACACACGCGCACACACTTTCTCTCTCTCTCTCTCGCGCACGCACACACACACTCTCTCTCTCACGCACACACACACACACACACACACACACAATCTCTCTCTCACGCACACACACACGCACACACACTCTCTCTCTCGCGCACACACACGCACACACTCTCTCTTTCTCTCTCGCACACACTCACACACACGCACACTCTCTCTCACACACTCTCTCTCACACACGCACTCTCACACACACACACACACACACACACACACACACACACACACACACACACACACAATCTCTCTCTCACGCACACACACACGCACACACACTCTCTCTCTCGCGCACACACACGCACACACTCTCTTTCTCTCTCGCACACACTCACACACACGCACACTCTCTCTCACACACTCTCTCTCACACACTCTCTCTCACACACTCTCTCTCACACACTCTCTCTCACACACGCACTCTCTCACACACACACACACACACACACACACACACACACACACACACACACACACAACTATGAACTGGTGTCACTGTAACACAGCAAATATGTAAAATAAAAGCAAAAATTTAACTGCAATGCAGTAAAAAAGTGGACAGCAAGGAAACAAAACATTAAAACATCAAGAATGCAAAAATAAACAAAACCGGTTTACGGGTTTGGAACGACATGGAGGTAAGTGATTATTGACAATTTTCATTTTGGGGTGGAGTAACCCTTTAATTAATTCAGTCTGGAAAGAGAACTGATTAGTTCACCTCTCGAGTCTTCGGTTTGAGTCGTTTGTTCATCATGTGACAGTCCTGTAAACATAATCCGTTCAGTCTGAGTCGGAAAGTTTTGTTAACTTGTTTTGTGCCATGTCTCAAGATTTCAAAAGCTGACACTTCAAATCAACATAAAATAAACCTTTACAAAAAGATGTCGGAGTTATATATAACCACAACTTAATAATAAATTATAATTATATTATTTATAGGCATTTTATATAGAGCTATATGGGAATCTAGGATAAACCATGGAATTGCAGATGTTTTTCTTATTTTACTCCGACCAGATGCACTAATCTGGCTTCAAACATTTGATTTTAAAGGCATTGACTCTATTGAAATACATTCAGATCATAAGTATTAATTAGAACCATGAGGTTCTCAAAATACAAAATATAGAACAAAAAGTTAAATGAATGTAATGTTTTTACCTTAAAGGAATGTAATAGATGCATTAAATATTGCTGCAGCCCACATGAAAAAAATCTATAGTAATTGATATTAAATACTACTGTGTTTTTGAACCATAGTATAGTCAAGTGTATTATACTGTATATATTATAGTATTTAGAATGCTGCATTCTGTAGTATTACTATACTGTAGTATTAACTATAGTGAACTGATAACCTGTAATAAATACTGTTGTATACTTTAGATTTGATTATGATAAACTGTAGTGTATTGTAGTATAATATACCATATAGTTGTAGAATTTAGTACAGTATTGGGTAAAGTTTTCATCTTTAATGTGTATTTTTGAAAATGATATTTCATGCAGTGTGTAACACAGCTCTAAGTGGATGATAACATCCTGCAAAGTGTTAAATCTGAAAGTGTAACGTGTGTAAAGTTATTGTCTCTCAAAAGAAAGAGTCGTCTCTGAATCGTTGGAATTAGTCGTTTTTAAAAACGAATCTTAAGCTGTTGATGTCAACATGAAACATTAGCACATTGCCGCCCACTTGTTGCAAATAAGGTACAAATAAATGCATATGATAAGAAAATGAAAGTGTTTTTTGACCTTGCATGCATGTCCACCTGTTGCTGAGGACTCCCAAAACCAAAATATGAACCTTTCATTACCCATAATACAGGCACTTTAATAATGTTAGTTCATGTAGAGATTCTTGGTGAACCAAAACCCTTTGATCTAAAATATCTACTTCAAATAATCTGAGATATGAATAATTTAACAACATTTTAATTTGCGTGTTCACGGTTCTCTAATGTCGGTGCTCACACACGCACTCGCACACGCTCGCACTAGCACACACACACGCTCGCACTAACACACATGCACGCACTAGCACACGCTCACACACACGCTTATGCACACACACACACTCTCTCTCTCACACACTTTCATAGACTTCTATTGTTTTTATACTGACCTAACAATATTTTCTATTGCCCTACACCAACCCTACCCATAAACTTAGCCCTCACAGGAGACACACACACACGCTCGCACTAGCTCACGCTCATGCACACACACACACACACACACACGCTCGCACTAGCACACACACACACACACACACACACACACACTCTCTCTCTCTCTCTAGCACACGCTCACGCTTATGTACACACACACACGCTCGCACTAGCACACACACATGCTCACACTAGCACACACACACACACACTCTCTCTCTCACACACTTTCATAGACTTCTATTGTTTTTATACTGACCTAACAATATTTTCAATTGCCCTACACCAACCCTACCCATAAACCTAGACCTCACAGGAGACACACACACACACGCTCGCACTAGCACACACACACACACACACGCTCGCACTAGCACACACACACTCTCTCTCACACACTTTCATAGACTTCTATTGTTTTTATACTGACCTAACAATATTTTCTATTGCCCTACACCAACCCTACCCATAAACCTAGCCCTCACAGGAGACACACACACGCTCGCACTAGCACACACACTCTCTCTCTCACACACTTTCATAGACTTCTATTGTTTTTATACTGACCTAACAATATTTTCTATTGCCCTACACCAACCCTACCCATAAACCTAGACCTCACAGGAGACACACACACACACGCTCGCACTAGCACACACACACACACGCTCGCACTAGCACACAAGCATGTATGTAACCATTTTGTGAGGTATGAACTGGTTTAATTGTTTAAAAAAATTATTATTTTAAGCTATTTCATACAGGTACTAAAAGACAATTCAAACACGAAGCTTTGCAAGCGCAAACTCTGAGCAATGCTTCCTCTATATATAATTTAATCCCTTTTTCACAAGGGTTGAAGCACGTTTAGCACACTGTGTATTATAAATATAGCTGTAAAAGCAATTTACATGTTTTCTTCAGATGGGAACACTGGAAGCTTCTGTCTAATCTGAAGACGACTGTTGAAGGGCTGCTGTCCACCAACAACCCTAACGTGTGGTCCCGCTACGGGGGTCTTCAGCGCCTGCACAAGGACATGAACAACATCCTGGGCCACGGCCTCAAACACGAACAGGTGAGGTGGAGCAACATGAGGGTTTTTCTTGAAAGTACCTACCTAGAATATCCTGTGGTGACGGCAGGAATGTGTTTGAAACAACAGCCTGATTTACCAGGAACCATTAGACACAAATAAGCTCTGTGGCTAATCAGACGACGAAGAGTGTTTTTAAGTTTCGTTACTACTTTGTTTTACTTTCTGTACCTAACTGGAGATAAGAAATGGCTTCTGTAGCCTTTCCAACACAGACAATATTGTTAGTTTATAGATTAACCTAATGAAACCTACATCAGGATTATTATACTCTGCTGGTCAAATAATTGTTTTTTTACGTTTTTGAAAAAAAGGTATCTTCTGCTCACCAATGCTGCATTTATTTGATCAGAAAAGCACTAAAACTGTAATGTTGTGAAATGTTGTTACAATTTATAATAACAGTTTTACATTTATGCATTTAGCAGACGCTTTTATCCAATTTCCAGCATCATTACTCCAGTCTTTAGTGTCACATGGTCACATTTTAAAATATGTACAAACAGAAAACAGTTATTTTGAATTGTAATGATATTTCACAATATTACTGTATTTTTACTGCATTTTTGATCAAATAAATTCAGACTTGGTGAGCAAAAAATACCTTTTTCAAAACCCGGCAGTGTTTCTTTGAAAATCTCTAGTTTTCATATGTTTTTATAGTCTGCATTAAATATAAATTTATATCTATTTTCTAAATATTGAGCATGTAATTTTTCATTTACATGCCATGACAGTCGGGGAATAATACACACACACTCTCATAGACTTCTATTGTTTTATACTGACCTAACAATATTTTCTATTGCCCTACACCAATCCTACCCATTCACTCACAAACTCTCACTCACTCACACTCTCTCACACGCACTCTCTCTCACACTCTCACACACGCTCCAGCACTCTCTCTCACACTCACACTGTATCACTCACACACTCACTCTCACACAAACTCTCACGCCCGCACGCACTCTCACACTCATGTACTCTCTCACACTCTCTCACACTCTCTCTCTCACACGCCGCACACAAACACACACGCTCTCACAATAAACCAATCAGCGTAGAGGGGCGTTTCATTCCCACCCACGTGTAGAGATTGAAAGTAGTTTATTCGTTTTCTATCCCTGAACATAAAAACAAAAAATAAAACAAACTTTGTTAAATATTTGTATTGTTCTCTTTTGTTATTAATAACAGTATTGTCAAGCACAGAAGTGTCCAAACACATTTTTAATGCACGAATCATTACGCTGTGGTACAAGATCTAATTTGGTTATTTTGTTTTGCAGATGTACTATAAACAAAACGATTACTGGCGTTTCGTGTGGTGTGTGCGGTATCTCTGTCCTCATCTCGCCCGTCATGTAGAACAGGTATTTGTCAGTCCAGTGAATATTTCCCACGTGAAGCTTGTTTGAGATTTGACTCCTGGTTCTCTCTCTTTCAGTTCAGTCAGCTGGAGCCGGTGTTAAGCAGTGGCATTCAGAGTTTCGGCGAGGGTTATAAAGCTGAGCGATGGCTTCTACACAGCCTCCAAGGTCACATCTTATCTGCCCAGCTCAAACCGCTGCTGCAGCATAAGGCAAATACACAGAAATATTACAACGGTAACTCAACATCCTCCAAACCTTTAGCATCTTCACTGACGTATTCGGTTGTCCTGTGTGTGATAATGTTGTTGGTTGTCCTCTTCTGTAGACGGGGCCTTCCTGTTGAGTGAACCACACGTGTCTGCCATGCTCCAGTGTCTGGAGGCCGTCGAGCACAATAACCCTCGACTGCTGGCTCTCATAGACACCGGCAGGGTGAGAAACTTGACCTCCTGGTAGAGAAAGTCTGTTGTTGATTCATATTAGTAAGGTTTTTTCTACATTGTGATTCTAGAGGATGTGATTAAACATAATAATGTTTTTCCTGGTCTTTTGTTGAATCCGAACAGTGATGGAAACTCGTGTCTGAGACCCAGACTTAAAGGGATAGTTCACCCAAAAATGTAAATCCTGGCATTATTTACTCACCCTCAAGTTGTTCCAAACCTATATGAGTTTATTTATCACGCTGAACATAAAAGAAGATATTTTGATGAATTGGGGTAACCAAACAGTTTTTTGGGTGAACTGTCCCTTTAAGTCACAAATCAATATTAGCTCAGTTTGTAAACATCTGACTTGAGACTTTTTTTTTTTGCAGTGTTGGTATTATTAATTAAAAGTAGAGCTGTCAATCGATTTAAAATGTTAATCTTAATTACACAATGTTGCGATTTATTCATCGCAATTTAGTTGCTCTTTAATTTTGGCCGAGAAATCGCCCCCTAAAAGATAATTTAAAGTTATTATTATCTTAAATGAGAAAAGCATTACATGGAAATTACAAAACAAACTATTAAAAACACTTTCTGTTAATTGAAATAAAGCTAATGTAAATATTAGATGTAAAACTGAACTAAAGTTTGAAATGTTGCCTTGGCAACTAACTTAATTACTAAAATTATGATAGTTAAAACACTTAAGTACTAAAATTACTAACTGAAATAAAACTTAAACTGAAGTAATGTTAAAGACTAACAAAAATAACAAAAGATATTATTAATAAATAAGCATGTCAAATCTTATTCAGAACAAAAAAGTACATAAATAGTACTAAAATATCACTGGATTTGAGCTGAGGAGGCATAATTTTAATACCATTACTGTCACATTTTTTTTAAATATTATTTAAACTTAAAGGAACACTCCACTTATTTTGGAAATAGGCTCATTTTTCAACTCCCCAAGAGTTAAACAGTTGAGTTTTACCGTTTTTGAATCTCTTATCTCCGGGTCTGGCGGTAACACTTTTAGCGTAGCTTAGCATAGATCATTGAATCTGATTAAATCTCATTAGCATCGCGCTCAAAAATGAACAAAGAGTTTCACTGCAATGATATCATGCAGCGCCTGAAATGAATCCCCTGTTAAATCACTAGTTAACACATAACTAGTTACCTAGCTGGGGACTATTTTCAGGCGCTGTGTAATATTGCGCCTACCGCACTCATGGTACAGCAGCAAAGTTCCTTTATTATTACGCTGGAACGAGAGTATAGCTCCTAGCCATATCAGCCTATAAAATCACAACTTTTCATTTTCCGTCTGTCTTAGCACACGATGTAACTGCAGAAGAGTCAAGCTTTAAATAGGAAAAATATCAAAACTCTTTGGTCATTTTTGAGCGAGATGTTAACGGTCTAATCAGATTCAATGATCTATGCTAAGCTTCGTTAAAAGTGTTACCGCCAGACCCGGAAATCGGCTGAATGGATTCAAAAACGGTAAAACTCAACTGTTTAACTCTTGGGAAGTTGTAAAATGAGCCTATTTATAAAAGAAGTGGAGTGTTCCTTTAACATTGAAAAGCACTGATTTCTTGCATGACTGAAAATCGCTACCCAAAGACATTATCCGGCGAGTGTAATGGCTGAGGGGCGTGTGAAATTGACAAATTAAAAACACATTTTTTTTTTTTTTTTTCAATAATGATAATTAAACAATTTGCTGAGTATGTCTTTGTGCTGGTACATTGGCTGGTTTAGGCTTGTCATGAATAAATAAATATAACACTAAAACTGCCAGTAGGTGGCAGCAAGTCCCTGCCTTAATGAGTGATTAATTGAATCATTTATTCAAACGGCTGATTCATTTAGAAACAAAGTACGTGATTTATGAATGGATTATTGAATCATTGACTCATTTGATTTGTTCAAAAACCTATTTATTCAGAAACTAAACACAGCATCGTAGCGCTGAGATGCACAAATGTTCTTCTCCGGCTTTGTTTGGAACTTTTTTTCATTGGCCAAAAAAAACTGCATAATTTGTCTTAAATGTTAACTACTTGTTTATTGAACATAAAGTTAATATCACATTTGTGGTCACACTAATGTGTTAATATTTAGGAAAATAGCACTGATGCTTGTGTGATATTACTTAACTATATCACATTTGCGAAGTGATTGACGATGTCAGCTCGCATATCGTTAAAACAACAGTTCCGTTATAATCGCAGACGATAAAAATCCCAAACCCCTAGATCGCCATGCCTTAAAAGGGCATGCAACCCGTTAGTGCTATGCTAAGCTAATAGGCTAAGCTGTATATATATATATATAATTTAAAAGACTTTTCGTTTATAATTCTGGGATTAGGCGATTTTTGTTGGACTGCAGTGTGTAGTTTTTTTTTTTTCAAACCCTTCAAGCATTGACGCAGCAAACGTGCAGCAGTGTAAAATAAAACTGCTTTGGCAATCTAAAAGGTTTTAAATATCCTTCACTGCTAGGAATTCATGTGTTTGGGTTTAAAGAGGCCAAAGTCCATAGAAAGCTTATGTAATAAGCTGTGAAGGGTTTAATAATGTGAGGTCCTCTGAAGTCTTTATACCAGAAAACAGTTCCCTTCATAAACCTATCCTGTGAAATGTGTATTTATAGGATAATGACAGTCAGTGTTTGTGTTTGTCCATGATCTCATTCTTACACACTTGGTTATCTCACTGAATGTCTGGCACAAATTCCTCTTTTCATTGATCTATCCAGTAAACATCTTTCCGATCAGATGAGACCATTGACACAAGATCAATATATGTGATAAAGAAATAAGTAGTTTTGAAAAAGAAAACCCCTCAGACAGGGGTTTTATTAAACCCCTTGCATTTTATGATTATGAATTGTTATATACGATTGTGTAAATTTAGGTTAGTTAAACTGTTTACATGGTTAAATTTAGCTAGCTATAGTAACATCCAGTTTTTAAGGGGTCAGGGTTTGGCTGATTAGTACTTTTATCCTCTTCTGGTGCCATATCTACATCAGCTTACTTCAATTTAACTTGGTTAAACTGTTGACATGTTTCTAGCTAGCTAGCTACCTCAAATACAGTTTTTTTTTTTTTTTTAAGGGTCAGGGTTTGACTGGTTAGCATAGCCCTTTAGCCTTTGCTGGTAAATACCAGAACTACTTTGTTTTAACATAGTTAAACGGTTAAACTCTTTGTAGTTAGTTAGCTAACTAAAGTACAGATATTAAGGGGTCATGTTTGGTTAGCATAGCCCTTTTAACTTCTTATGGATATCGTAACTACACCAGCTTACATCAATTTAACTTGGTTAAACATATCATAATGTTTATAGCTAGTTGGCTACCTAACTAAATGACATCCAGTCTTCCTATGGGTTATGATTATAGCATAGCCCTTTTTGCCTCTGTTGGTAGATACCATTGTTAACATATTTATTAGCTAGCTAGTGAACTAATTAGCTAAATAACATTTGTTTTTCAAGTGGTCATGTTTGGCTGGTCAGCATAGCCATTTTAACCTCTGCTGGTAGATACCATAACTACACTATACCATCTCACTTCAATTTTAAGTTGTCCAGCTAGCTAGTTAACTACATCCAGTTTTTTTTAAAGGTCATGGTTTGGCTGGTTAGCATAGCTTATTTAGCCCCTGGATTTAAATACCATAGATGCATATACACGTAGATGCCTTATTAGCGACTGTTTCTATGGGCTTCGATATGTAAGCCATCCACCATTTTTTGAATGGTCTGCAAACTATTGAGCACGTTGACCGTGTGCATCTACAACAGCAAGTTATGTAAATACCATGGCTATACTATCATCAATTTGTTAACTGTCAACATGTGTCTAGCTAGCTAGCTAACGAACTACATAACATCCAGTTTTCAACTGGTCTTGGTTGACAGGTTAGCATAGCTTATTTAGCCCCTGCTGGTAGATAGCATAACTACACCATTTTCAATACAAGTTCTTTGTTAAAATGTCAGCATGTTTATAGCTAGCAAGCTAGTTAAATGGCATCTAGTTTTGCAAAAGGTCATGGTTTGGCTGGTTAGCATAGCTTATTTAGCCCCTGGTGGTAAATACTATAACTATACTATCTTCAATTTAAGTTATGTCAACATGTGGCTAGCTAAGGCAAGGAAAGTTTATTTATATAGGACATGTCATACACAGTGGTAATTCAAAATGCTTTACATAAAAGGAAGTGAAATAGATGTAAAAAAACAAGGAATTAAAAGAATATGTGTGTGTGTATATATATATATATCTCAAAATAATATAAAAATTGATTTTAAATTTAAAACGGTTAAGAATAGAAAATTATTATACACCATGCAATCATTTCGGACGTAGCACGGTGTTCATTCAACAAATGCACAGCTAAACAGATGAGTTTTGAGTCTGGATTTAAATGTGGCTAATGTTTTAGCACATCTGATCTCTTCTGGAAGCTAGTTTCAACTGCAGGTGGCATAATAGCTAAAAGCGTACTCCCCTCGTTTTGTGTGAACCCTTGCTATTTCTAACTGACTCGATCTGAGTGGTCTGTTAGGTTTATATTCAGTGAGCATATCTGCAATGTATTTAGGTCCTAGGCCATTGAGTGATTTATAAACGAGTACAGATACTTTAAAATAAATTCCGAAATGTAACTGGAAGCCAGTGTAAGGACCTGAGCACTGGTGTGATATGATCAGACATGACTACTAAAACTAAGGTCTGTCTCCAGAATCACCCCAAGATTTTTGACTTGATTTTTAGTTGTTTGACCCCTAGAGTCAAGGTATGCATTCACCTTGAGAACTTCATCGTTGTTTCCAAATGCAATGACTTCAGTTTTCTCCTTGTTTAACTGAATAAATTTTTGGCACATCCAACTGTTATTTTCATCAATGCATTGGCAGAGGGAGTCAATGGGGCTGTAGTCATTTGGAGATAAGGCTAGGTAAATCTGGGTATCATCAGCATAACTGTGATAGGCAAGTTGGTTCTTTCTCCTTATTTGACTTAATGGGAACATTTACAGGCTAAACAAGAGCGGTGCAAGAATTGAGCCTTGTGGGACTCCGCATATCATGGACGACCACTTAGACTTATGCTCTCCTATACTCACATAATAAATGTACCTCTATATATACCTCTCCCTTCTAAGTATGACCTGAATCATCCCAGAAAGCCCGACCCAGTTGTCCAGTCTCTGTAGAAGTATGTACAAATGTCAATTTCTTCTGTCTCTTTTGTCTCCAAAGCTTTCGCAGGTGAAAGATTCTCCGTTTGGTTTGCTGAAGAGTCAGAGTTTGTGTTTGCTTCCCGGGGCCACGGGAATTTGGAGGCCTGCCGACAATTCAGAGTCCTGTCGGCTCAGCATGTCCCAGAGCTGCCTTACAGAGATTCCCAACACCCCAATCTCCAAGAGCAGCTCAGGTCAGCAGGTTTCAGAGTACAACAGGCCGCTCTGTGGCTCCATTACCACTTTAAATGCTTGCCTTGTTTACACACAAAATGTCCCAGAAAACAGTATGTTATTTGTTGAGAAAATTGCATTTTGCAATGCTTGCGGTAAAGAAATGTGACCATTCCTTAGCATCACAGTGCATCTCTTTGTTTGTTGTCAAGATGTCACTCCATCCAGCAGCACTCCGGGAGCTCCATGGGTGTGCGGTAGAGGAAACCAGGACACAGGAATCCCCCAAATCTCCCCCAAATCAACCGCTCTGCCCGAGATCCAGGATTGTGTGGAAGCGGATCTGGACGATGGCCCTGAGTACCTGGCTATCGGTAATCTGGGGAAGCACAAATGCTGCAACTCGTCCAGCTCCACTAAGAGCAGTGAACACAAGGAGATTCAGGGCGACGCCCACACTCCATTCGGCTCCGCCTCCGCCACGCCGCTGCTCCTTATCAGAGGCTCAGAGAACCACAGGGCGGATCTCTAAGGGCCACAACCGGTCTCTGTCCGACACGGGCGTCACACAGAAGCAGAAAAATGGTGCGTACAAACAGTTCTTTGGAACATAGGCCTTGTCAAAACTGACCAAAAGTAGCGAAACTACTAACGAAGCAACATTTATTAGTGTTAAGGCCTGTTTACGCCGAGCACATTAACTATAAGGATAACTCAAGGTAATCGTACTAATTGTACGAGAATAGCGACATCCACACCACAGCTACGATATATTTGGAGTCACTTTCAGAACAATTTTTTTTCTAGCTGTTTAGTAAAATACTTGAAAAAAAGTCTTAAGTCAGGGCTCTAGAGTGCGACCAATTTGGTCGCACGTGCGTCCTAATTTCTCAAGGGTGCGACTAACAAAAATCCGAGGGCGCACCAGTGCGACCAGCCATTCGAGAAAAGAAAAACAAGTCTCCGCGACTCAGAAAGTCTCTATGTGGTTCAACAAGAGACACACGTTAAGCTTATATCATGGTCTAAACCAATCAGAGATAGTGAAGTGCGGACCCCCCTCTGATTGGCCGTGGTCCAGATATTCCTGTATGTGTGTGTGCGCGTTTACAAATGCGTCACGTGTGCTGCTGCAGTCAGACAGAAAGAGAGGTGAGTAGTAGAGATGCGCGCAGTGTTGCCAACTTAGCAAGATTTAGCGCCTTTGTAGACCACCCATAGCGACTTTTTTCCCACAAAAAAACAACTAGTGACAAATCGAGTCTCTCAGAGTGTCTCTGTGATCGCCGCAACGGTGCGAGATCAGCGCGCACGCAGATCTTTCTCTGCATCTGCTTTGTTCAGTGAGCGTCTGAGAGGAGCATCTCGTTCAGTTAAAACCGATATTATTGCTTAAGTTTACATGCAAATATAGCCAGAATCACAGCACATGAATTGTCATTGTCTTTGTCTTGTCTTATATTGTGTATTATTTGATTTCATCAGACAACGGCTCAATAAAATGATAAATTAGTATTTTTGTGCAGACTAGCTTCTTGGAAGGGAGAGCTGGTTATGAATTCTTAAAGGGACGAGTTTCAGTCATTATTTCATATTCATCCCGTTGACTGACAACATAAACAGTCAAATATATAAAGTAAAACAGTTTTATTGAGAATTTGGCTGCATTAAAATACAGTATGAGAACAGAGAGACAATTAGACAGAACAGAACAGTTATCTTTACTTTACTTTGTCATTTAGCAGACGCTTTTATCCAAAGCAACTTACAAATAAGAAAGAGTAACTAAAATTAAAAGTTAAAACTATACATAATATACACACATTTAAGAAGATAAAGACATGAAATAAACATGACAAATGCATACAACATTTCAAAACTAAACATTTAAATGAAAATAAAGCTAAGAATTATTCAAAATATTAAAATCAAGAAAAGAAAAAATGCTTCTAACATAACACTAAAGTCCTGAGTATACTTTTTTACATAATAAGAATTGGTTATAAAAACTGTAAATACTATTTTTTTCATAATGTTTAGTGAAATTATTTGGTAGTCTGAGGTGGGATGGGGGTGCCGGATTGTTTTATAGGTTTAAGGGGGGGGGGGGGGGTTGAGAACCACTGCACTAGAGCATCCCTTCATTCAGACACAGTGTAAGATCTGATCAGAATCAGTGTAGGGGGGTCAAGTCTGGAAGATGTTGATGCTAGAGAGAGTGTGGTCAGCTGGTTTAGCCAAGGCCAAAGATCAAGAAAGCTAAACTACAGGAGTTGGTCATCCGAGGGGCATGTGACTGCAATGGAGGATAGTCCATAAGACATTGAGCCATGTTCAGTTTGATGCCCTTAAAACACTTAATTTAGATTTTATTTTTATTTTATTTATCTTGAGATGTTTTAAGCTTAAAACTCAGCTCATCTTTTCAGTAAGTTACCTTTCCTGTAGAATTGTGCTTCAAATAAAGAATTTTATGTTGACCAGATTGTTAGTTAATCGTTTACTAGTCAATATTGCCTATATAAAAATTTGGGTGCACCTAAGAAAAAATGCAACCAGTGCAAAAATTAGTCTAGAGCCCTGTAAGTGTAAATGTTTTTAAATTGCGATTTCTACATCATCTGAAAGATGAATAAATAAGCTTTCCATTGATGTATGGCTTATGATATTTGGCCGAGATACAACTATTTGAAAATCTGGAATCTGAGTGCAAAAAAAAAAAATCGAAATATTGAGAAAATCGCTTTTAAAGTGGTCCAAATGAAGTTCATAGCAATGCATAATACTAATCAAAAATTGGTTTTGATTTACAGTAGGAAATTCACTAAATATCTTCATGGAACATAATCTTTACTTAATATCCTAATGATTTTTGGCAAAAAAAATTATAATTGTGACCCATACAATTTATTTTTGGCTATTGCTACAAATATACCCCAGCGACTTGTTTTGTGCTCCAGGGTCACATATGCGAGATAAAAGCAGTTTACTGAAAAAACAAATCACCAATGCCTACCTTGTTTCTTCAGTAAATTGCTTTTATCTCGCAGTGTGCAGACATTTTTTTCAAGGATTTTTCTCTTTGGAACTTTTTTGGTCTACGCACTTCGGTTGGATTGTTTTGAAGGCTTTTTCCTTGGTATTGAACAATAAAAACGTAAATCATAACCCACCTGACTTAAAAGAGCTTTCAAATTGACAACGTACAAAAACAATTTTTTTTATGTAAAATTAATATTTAACAAAATATTTTGGAATCTAAAAATGGTGTAAAATCAAAGCCACACGTTGAAGTTATGTTCCAAATTAAGTTAATATTACAAAAATTGAGGTTCCTGTCAGATTTTGTTTAGGCGCTATAGCGAAAATAGCCACCAGTTGACAACCAAAGTCCATTCCAAAATATGTGTTTTGTCTAGATTAGAAAAGTTTTGATTATAAAATATTGTAGCACATTGTGTAATGTAACACTTAATACTGCCCACTAGGGGGAGGGGCCCACTGAAAAGTTTTAAAGTACCATTATCATGGTAATGCAAGTCCGATTTCAAAATGGTTTCCAGAAGATTCATTTTGAGTGTTTAAGCTATATATTTTATCTACTTTATAATTTTTCTGTCATGTGCTTCACCTAAAAATACATCAGATTGGCTGTTCGCTCACTTTAAATAATCTATAATGCTAACTAGCTTAATTTATCTCCAAACCTTGCTTCTAGCTGTTGTGCCTCTTGTGCTCTTTGGTCTTGCTGTGGATCAGGGTGATATTTTCCTCTGCTTCAACTCTATTCTTTCTCTTTTTCTTCTCTGTATGGAAAGGAGGGAATCACAGGAAAATCACCATTATTATTGAGGACCCCGTCGCAGGTTTGCAGTGTCGTGGTACTGCATCTTGTCCATCCCTCCATATCTGTTACTCACGCATGATTCGCTGTTGCCGCTTTTTATTTTGTTTCTCCTTTTTTCTTCAGCTTTTGGCATCGTTTGTCAAGCTGTTGCACAACATTCCTGTCATGTGCCATTCCATTTTTTCTTATTTCTATTTAGTGAAATGTTACCCAGTTGTGCCTGGAAAGTTTTTAATATTACATTTTTCTCAGTTTCCTTTCCTGTTTTTGCCATTGTGTTATCAGTTATAAACCTTCAAACACCACATGTTGTGCAGATCTAAATTTTCATCAGTGTTTATCATGGATCAGATCCTACACCAGGAAGACGCATTTATCTTCCTTATCCTAATATCATGTATTTGTGCATAATTCATATCATGTTTTTCTGTATTTCCCAGAGTCTGTTGCAGCTACACCAATTTCAACGAGCTGTCATTTCTCACTCCAGAGCAGCGACAGCAGCACCAACAGTTCCCTTTATATGGAGTCTAGTGAGTTAATTCATCTTTTGTCTTTATTTGGGTCAATGACGTGATGCTTTCTATCTTATTAATTTAATCAAAAACACATTAAAAGTGCAATTCATGCTTACAATTACCTAAATACACTACTTATTTGAAGAGCATGTTTTTATATAAAATGTTGTTTGATATTTTTTGTGAGCATAAAGTAAAAATTTAAGGGTGGTACAAATTTTCGGATGTTATGATGAAGGAATATAATAAAACAGTCAAAAATGTATTAATATTTGAATTTAATATTTTCTTTAAATAAAATACATTTAACACAGCCACTTTAATGCTTGTTAATATTTGAACAATTTTGGCCTTCAAAAGTAATGTGGTACACACAACATGCTGAAATATTTGACCATTTTAATTACGGTAAGATTAGTTCTTGTTGTAAAATGTCATTTGGTACAACTTTACTGATATTATATTGAAGAAAAAATTTATAAATGAGTTTGACATGAGTTTGTTTTTAATGTGCAAATTATTTGGCAACAACGGTTTACTGCTTATTTAAAAATGTGTCCAAATAATCAAAGTCATGTGGTATAATATGATGAAATATGCAGGGTTTCTTAAAATGTCAAATAATTTGAGCTTTTATTTGATGGCAAGATTAGTTGAGGTTATAAAATGTCGTGTGGTACAACTGACCTGATATCATAATGAATAATTAAAAAAGCTGTTATTCTTTATAAAATATTGTATCACAACTTATTAATTTTTAAAAACTTCTGGCCATCTAATCAAAGTCATGTGGTACGACTAAAAAAAAGTCTTGCAGTACAACCAACA
Source organism: Oxygymnocypris stewartii (assembly GCA_003573665.1). Classification (NCBI taxonomy): domain Eukaryota; kingdom Metazoa; phylum Chordata; class Actinopteri; order Cypriniformes; family Cyprinidae; genus Oxygymnocypris; species Oxygymnocypris stewartii. The sequence continues at coordinate 2,013,666 of QVTF01019717.1, read as the reverse complement.
TACTGAAATATGCAGAAAAAAGTCTCTTAAAATATCAGATGATTAAAAAAAAATGTATAATGGCAAAATCAGTTCTGGTTGTAATGTCATGTGGTGCGACTTCCAAAAAGCTGATATTTCTTAATTAATAATTTTCGGATATTTGTTAAAATTATTTACTTAAAAAAAAACTATATTTAAAAACCAAAAATTATTACTTTTCATTTGATGGTTACACTACATGACAATTTTGTAAAACAATATTTTTTTTCCCCAAAACCATACAAAACAAACATGATCTAACTAGATTTCCTTTTCTTCATCATGGACACTTGCATATTTTATCGAATTATATTAAAATAATCTTAAACGTGCCTTGATGCTTACAGACGGCAGCCAGTACAACAGCGTCCCAGACGGATTGTTCCGCAGACCGTCCGAGGGTCAGAGTCTGATCAGCTACCTCTCCGAGCAGGATTTTGGCAGCTGTGCTGATCTGGAAAAGGCAAGCGCAAACTCCTCACTTGCGCTCAGCGTCTCATATATGGTGTTCATAACTCACATTCATATCCCATCACTGCAGGAAAATGCCCACTTCAGCATCTCGGAGTCTCTGATTGCGGCCATCGAGCTGATGAAGTGTAACATGCGCAGGCCGGTGGAGGAGGCGGAGGAAGAGGGCGACAGTGACTCGGAAATCCAGCAGCTCAAACAGAAAATCCGTCTGCGCAGACTTCAGATACGCCACACGCGGATAAAGCCGCCGGTCTCCTCTAATAACCGTAAGACTGAGGTCGTTTGCAATCAAGAGGGAAATTAAATGTAAACAGGATGTGTGCAATGGATAGTTATTGCTTTTTTCCACAGAAACCCCATCTGTGGATAGTGGCGGCTCACAGAGGAGCTCCCAGGATTCCTTTCACCCCTCTGACTCCGGCTCGGATAGAGATGTGGAGGATATCGAGCTCAAAGGTAGGAGCTCCAGACAGGAAGTCTGACCTCATTCCCGCTTGTGATCATATAATCATCCTCACAATTGCCCTCATTACCCATAATGCCATGTGATGAGAAATGTGTTTGCATCTTAATCACATGACTGATTTCTAACTGATTATGCTTATTTTTGATCCCTAATTTGTAACTTTCAATCAAGTTTTTTTTCTTGATTTGTTTGTGGTTTAGCAGGAAAGAGCAGATTAGTCATCACAGATGTTGTCTTAATACATTAGACTTCAGTATGCAAATCAGTGTGAAATCAACATTAACACCGCTTACATAGAAATATTCACTCTAATTCTGGGTGGATAAAGTTTTATGTGGTTAAAAATCTTGACAACAAGATTGAAAAGGACATTGGCAATACTTTTAACCTTCATAATGTGACATTTCAAAGAATCCTTGAAATGTTTAGCTAGAAATAATGTATTGTGAGACTTATGGGTAATATTTATAAAATGTGTTTCTACATTTTAATAAAACATAAGAGTCATATCGTGCAACCAAAAGGTCATTTGGTACAACCAGCATCCTGAAACACACATAAAAACAGTCCCTTAAAATGTTAGATAATTTGACTTTTTTCAAAACTAAATTTTGGGCTCAGTAGGATATATATTTTTTAAATATGAAAATTAATACTTATGCGAGGATACAGTTAAGTTTATTACAAGACAGTAGATTTAATGAGTAAATTAATTTATAATGTTACAGGCTCCTGAATTTGTTATTCATCACATAAGAAACCAGTTATTGAATATAATTTTTGATTAATATGCAGTTTCTGCATTGATGAATGGTAACCAGGACATGTATTAAGAAAGTAGTTGTGGCCCGATTGGATTTCCTGTTGTCTTTATAAACTGTTCGATGGGCGTCTGGTTGAGGATACAGTCTCTGGTCTCTGTCTCTCAGATGGCAGTGATGGTCAGTCCCTGCTGGCGGTGTCTCAGAGCGGCCTGTCCCTGTCACTCGCGTCCCTCTTCTCAGGTACCAGAGACAGACAGAGAAAGGCTCTCACAGCCTTTGCTGCTTGATAGATATGAAGCTTGGATCAGAGAGTCCGGGGTTTTAGACTCTGTAGCTGTAGTTGGGGGCTGTTCCTGCTTTTTCCTCGGCTTTGCTTGTTTGTCCCATCTCACAAGTGTCCATCCCATTCCTGTTATATAAGCCTATTGTTTGATGTTGCCGTTTTCTGGCTTTTATTTATCATATGTGCTAATGAACTTGCAACCTTTACCACTGCTTTCCTGCATTATGATGGTGTGACTAAAGAATTATACAATATTATTATTTAAGAATGGCTTCAATCATGTGCGTAATCTCTTTTGTTAATATAAATCAGTAAATCTAAAGTTTTATTATCTTAATGCTAATTCATAATCAGTGCCATAAATCACAATCTCTTTCTCAATCTCAGTGCAATCTCTGTTTATCAACTTGTGTAATATTAGGACAATAAAATATAAACTTTTTGTTTTACCAGACTTTTTGCCAGACACATTTCAATAATAAAATAATATTTTAATAATTAACATTTACCTATAAAATGTAACAATTATGTTTATAAAATATTATACTACATTTAATTATATGTATATTTATGAACATATGTGTAATCTATTTTTAAAATATAACCAGTTAAGTAAAGAAATTAAGTTATATTACTATAACTACAAATAATTTGAAATATATATATATATATATAAACTTAATTCCAAATGTATACTATTGATTTTAAAGTAATACAATTAATATTTAATTTATTTTGAAATTTATTGTATTTTCATACATTTACAAAATATGTCAGAATATTTAATTATTCAAATTTCTCCAAATAATTTAGAGATGCTAAGCCAAGCATGCAATAATGTAAAAATGCCAAATGTCTGGTTTATTGGTCTGTCGCTGGTGTATAGCTCCTCTTATACAGTAGATCTCATTGGAGAACATTTGAACTGTTTTATTCTCATTGTTGTCAGATGCAGACATCAAGCGCAGTGCGTCCAGCTGCACGTCCTTCCTCGGCTCCGACTCCATGTAAGAACATCGCAAAGCGGTCTTTTTGTGGTCGTGAAGTCTAGTGGTTTTGAATGGTGTCCAGAACTGATTGGTGATCTGCTGTAATGTCTCTCTCCACAGCTCTCCGTCAATGCTACAGTCAAACTCAGCGGAGTCGGTGGCGATGGGTCTCCTCAGACAGTTTGAGGGCATGCAGCTGCCCGCCGCCTCAGAGCTCGACTGGCTGGTTCCAGAACAAGACGCTCCTCAAAAAGTACTTTTTACATCCTTAGGCCTGAAACACACTCTATGTAAATACGCAGTTTTCTGCGGTACTTACCGTATTGGAAAGTAATGCTTGATATATTTGTCTCGGTTACAGCTGTTTGCACTAAGTGAAAATAGCAGTTGTTTTAGCGATATGCTAATTACACTTAGTGTAAATAGAATCTACAGCTATTTGCACTGTTTAAATAGCAGGATTTTCTGCTATTTATACTACTTATTTGACTTATACATGAACGTTATCTATCTCCCGAACATATTCATTTAACATAAGTGTTTAATGAATGTTCGCTGATTCAGAAGACCGCACACACAGCCCGTGTCTCTGAATGCTTCTCATACTCGCTCTGCTCTGCCCCACTCAGCGCGTCTCACGAACGAGCCGTTTACACTTGCCGCACACACGAAGCCTGTCTCGTAATGCTCTTTAATATTCACGGTCTTGCGCCCGGTTCTGCTCCGCAAGTCTCTCACGAGCGCATCTGGACGAGGCCTGACGCACGCGAGCTACCCGTGTCAACTCGCGCCTGGCTCCGCGTTTAAAACGAATGTAAAGTACGCCTAACTGCTTGCCAATTTCACTTGGATGAAATGAAACATTCAGCACATTTCCCACTTGTTCTTAAAATCCCAAATACTTAAAAATGAATAAATCAGCCCGTGTGAGACGTATTACTTTAATAATTGACCAAATAAATAGTTCTTTATAAAAAATAAACAAATCTTTCCTGTGAAATTCAGTAATTCTATAAAAGTAGTAATACCATTGTAATCTTCCCTGCAGAAAAAAACACAAACAGTAGAACACCTCCCAAAACACATTTAATGGATTTAACAGGGGGATTGTACAGGATTTAATGTAAACTAGAATGGTGTCTATTGGTATTTGATGCATTCTATTGGTGGGATGTAATCTAGCAGATGGCAACCAATAGAACAACAGCAATTCCTATTGGAATAATGCCCAAAACAAAAAGGAATTTTGAAATGGTTTTTATGGAAACTATAAGAATTTCTGTGATAGTTTCTATTGTTATTTTTTCCAGCAGGGTAATGATACTCATAATGTGCTGCACATTATTGACCATATTGATCTGAAGCTTGACTGCAAAGTTAAAATCCCAATCGCAATATCTGTCAAAAAAAATTGCAATTAGATATTTTCCCCAAATCGCACAGCCCTACTCTGTATTGTAGTACATTATAAAACAGTATGCAATAATAATGTATTGAGTGTAAATTAGTGTTAGGCAATTTGCTTAATTTTCGTATCGTCCTATCGTCAGCCTGTGAGATCGCCGATACACGATATTATTAATTTATTTACTTAGTTTCATTGCCGGAAAGTGAACCAACTCCAGCATAAGGCTAAAAGCAGCCTAATGTTTTTAATAAATTTGTATTTAACACGATGACAAATTAATATAAGCGTTGTAAGTTACTAATTATAATGCTTACATCTCCTCAGTTTTTCAAAAAGTAGCTACAGAAAACGAGCAAAGAACATTTACATTACCAAAGAACATCATAACTGGCTTCAGTAGCGTGAGTTTATGCACTTAAAAAACTCGTGTTATAATCAGTGAATCTTCCCTGTATGATGAATGAACCTCTTATAGTTACATCGCAAGTACATTTGCTGTTTGTTGTTTATGATGAGAGAATTTGCAAGGCGGTATTCAATCAGCGCGCGCTGAACAATAAAACTCTGCTGACTCATCCTAACGCCTCTGATTGGCCTTTGTGTTCATAAGCTCAGAATAATCGTGTGTGATTAGTTATAACGCGCAATACTGTAAAACACGGAAAATAAATATAATGCAACAAATAAACCTCAATATTAATGAGATATTATTACTAGCATAATAATAATAAAAAGACTACTACTGGTAATAATAGTCTTGCTATCGTCAAAGGCATCAGCCACATGCGATATCTCTGACTTTTGTCGATTCACGATACTATCGTCTATCGGCACAACACAAGTGTGAATTATTATTTAAATTCAAATTATTAAATGGATGCCACCTTATTGGGACAATATTTCCCTCCCTACAACTTCCCTAACCCTACCCAATACTTTAATTTCAACATTTTGATTGGCTCCTTAATTATTTTTTTTATAAATGCATTGCCGATGTATTGTGAGATATTAAAAGGGAGAAAAAAAGTTCTGCAAAATGTGGGTTTGGTTGCGTTTAAAAATGACTACGGCACACGCTTTATCATCTACACCTCTGGAGCTGACTTTTGACATCTCTCTTTTGTAGTGTTGACTAGACCAATCACACGTTGGTGGGTGGAGTTAGTGTAAATGGGAAAAAAAGGCAGGCTATTTGCACTTAGTGTAAATAGACACTCAGATTTGTTTCTCAGGCTTAAGGCAAGACACTGCAGTTGAATAGGGTAAAAAGTTACCAAACACAAAGGGGGCACAGAAGCACTACTCAAGCACACAGTGCATGAAACGTCTTTGCACTCACTCAGATATTTTTTTTGTTAATTAAAAAATAATTTGTTGCTTTACTAGTTACTTGACAAAGGTAATCTAATTTTGTAACTTGCATTAATTGTAATTAGGGCTGTCAAATTGACTGAAAAACTAAATTAGAATTTTTTACTAAAATATTATTAAAATTTGAATTGTGTGTATGTGTGTATATATATATATATATATATATATATATATAATAAAATTCAGTTAGGAAAAAAAAAGCTTTTGGCTTCTCTGAGGCCACAAGAGGGCGAATCGAGCAAAATATGACCAAATGCACGTTTCTTCAATGTAGGGCTGGGCAATATGAGCCACTATTCATATCTCTGTATTTTTGGGTTGATTTGCGGTATACGGTACATATCTCTGTATTTTGTATTTGGATTAAACAAATAAATAAAGTGAATGTAATCATGTAGGCATATATAATGTGCAAAAAGGGTTAACATCGCATAACATTCTAACATTGTAACATTGCGATCTAAAAACCAAAATAATGCTTTTAAAGCAAAGTTACATTTAACAAACTAAAAAATGAATAAAAATAAAAAAGCACAGATTAGGCTAATTGATTTAAAAGGCTACTTTAATTACCCCATTAGTCTTAGTCACTTTACAGTTAGTGCTATCATACAAATACACGTACTTATAGGTTTAAAATGTCCAACTACAAACATTTCAGCAAAGTTTAGTCAGAGTTATTGCGCTCCTACTTCATTGCGCTCTGTCTGTTTGGCACGCGGCGGGATGCGTTCAGAACCAAGTCTGTGGAGTTTAGCGGAGAATCACAAAGCAGAAGCTCATGCACTTCTGACAGCAAAATGGACATATTTCCGTGGCTTTCTAACATTTACAGATGGAGAATATACCTGTGAAATGTAAATTATGCGTTTAGGAAAAGAGCACATATCTCAAAACAGCACGTCTTTCTGTCAGAGCCGCTTTAAACTCCGAGATTTATCATTGCTGATACACCTAATTTATTAACATTTAATCATATGATCGCAAGGTTCATGTTTACACTGTTAATATGCATGTTCGCTAGCAAGCTAGTTTCTTAATCTAGTAATTAATTTTTTTTTTTTGAACTTGCATGAATTTGACATGGCTTTGGGCTCTCTTGTGTGAGGCTCGAGTGCAACGATGATAGATGTCCCTCTAGAAAATACAATAAATATGCGTTCTGTGTGAACGGCTTGGTTTCAGTTTTGAGGTAAACAACATCTCCACATAAGTGTTCTCTTTTTCTGCTACATTGTGAACGTGCAGCACCGTATTGAGTGGGTTCAACTGGACAGGCTAAAGAAAAGCATTAAAATGTAACGACACCTCGTCATCACATCTCGTGTGCCAAGCTGCCTGACGGACACCTACAATTCTAATGCAGCGTTTTGCATTCGAATATATTTGCAAAGCAATTACAACTATAAACAGTTCTTTGATGCAGCATAAAAGCCAGATTAAATGATGTCTGCTCTGTCCGACCTCACAGTATTCAACTGTAATTGCTGTGTAAATGCATTCATGCCACCTCTGAGCAGCATTAAACAGTCTGTGCAAAGACACCTAAATGCCACTTCAGAAGCATTTCTGTGCCACCTTAACATTGTAAATTTGGCATAAGTCAGTTGTATTACAAAAGCAAATTTACACAGCAAAGGTAGCACATAAGCCCCATACCTGTGTCTTTACACTGAATTTTGAGCAGGCACAGAGCAGTCTTACCTCCACTCTGTAAAGGCACCTCAAGTTTTCTGAAATGTAGGCGGTAGGCCTAATGTTTAAACATGCAAATGAGGTATTATATAATTAAATATGTACTCATTTGCAAGCATCTGAACATTAGATAAAGCCAGGTTCAAAATTCTGGTTTCTTTTTGATGGCCTACTTCAGTTAAAGGATATGCATTTCTCTTTTTATCACCCATAATTAAAAAAAATAGTCAACAGACCCAAAAATAAAAATCACAAATTTTTAGGAATGCAAGTAGTGTTATATGAATCAGGCAAATTATGAACAAACAGCTTTGTAAAAAGCTTCAGAATATAGATAGGAATACAACTGTAAAATTTGGTATATGTACGTGCTGTGGGATAGTTCACCCAAAAATGAACAATACCCCTTGATTTACTCACCCCCAAGCCAATAATGAACTATTCTTTCTTGATCCATCCTAGGTGTATATGACTTTCTTCTTTCAGACGATTACAATCGGAGTTTATATAAAAACATATCCTGGCTCTTCCAAGCTTTATAACAGTAGTGAATGGGTGTCGAGATTTTGAAGCCCAAAAAATCCATCGATCATAAAAAGTGCTCCAGATGTCTCCAGGGGGTTAATAAAGCCCTTCTAAGAAAAAATAAATCACTTTCTTTGGGCTTCAAAATCTCTACTGCCATTAAAAAGCTTGGAAGAGCCAGGACATTTATTAATATAACTCCAATTGTATTCGTCTGAAAGAAAAAGGTCATATACACCTAGGGTGCCTTGAGAGTGAGAAAATCATGGGCTAACTTTCATTTTCGTCTGAACTTTGCCATTAAATCTTTAAAAGAGTTCATTGTATTTAAAATCCCCAGATGCAAATAGATCAAGTGTAATAAAATGAACACTTAAATGTAGGGCTGCACGATAAACGACATGTGATTGTCATTGTAAGTTAAGCTGGTTCTGTGATTAGTTGTTGCGCAGCTTGTCGGTGAATTACGGCTCTGTGTATTAAATGCCGCTCCATCTGAAAGCACGTGATGGAGATTTACTACTATTCACAGAACCGGCTTTACTGACATCAGTGCGGTTGGCAATCGCATGTGATTTTATCATGCAGCCCTATTTAAATGTGCATCTTTCCTGTTTTCTTATGGACTCAAAACAGCTCAAAGTCTCAAATGTTATAAGTGCATGAAAAAGCCTGTAGTGTTTTGCATTAAATTTTGATTGTAACTAAAAACTTCTGCTAATTTTAGCATGTTTTTTATTTTGTTTTAAAGCTGCTACCAATACCAGATTCTCTTCCCATCTCACCTGACGACGGCGAACACGCAGACATTTACAAGTTACGCATCCGAGTGCGAGGGAATTTGGAGTGGGCTCCTCCCAGACCACAGATCATCTTCAACATCCACCCTCCTCCAAAGTGAGACGATCTCCATCAGTGTTCAGCTTCATTCCCTTCATGACATGCTTCTGTAACGTATCTATCTCTCCATTGATCTGTCAGGAGGAAAGTGGTGGTGGCCAAACAGATCTACCGCTGCGCCGGCTGCGGCATTCGCATCGATCCAGGTACAAAACACACATGCGTTGTGCAAATACAGCTTGATTTCTTTGACTCTGTGGGCTCACGCTGGTGGTATCTCTGTGTAATAGACTACATCAAAAGGCTGAGGTACTGTGAGTATCTGGGCCGCTACTTCTGCCAGTGCTGTCATGAGAACGCACAGGCCGTCATACCAGGAAAGATCCTCAGGAAGTGGGACTTCGGTAAAAGCTACGTCAGCAACTTTTCCAGGGACTTGCTGGCCAAGATCGCAGGGGACCCTCTCTTCAACCTGAACGACATCAACAGCGGCCTGTACAAGAAATTCAAAGCCCTGGAAACCGTGCGCGTAGGTCACACACAGTCTCATGACTTCTTTTTTTAATCACCAACATTTGCTCCTCTTGCATCAATTTAGTTGAATTGACTAATTTAGTTAATTTTGTAGTAATAGTGTGATGATATATGAATATGATATATATAATATGGAATATAAATAAAATGTATTTTGTCTTTTGGTTCAGTACACGTGTAACCAATGCATGAGTGGAACTTAATTAGAAACTTCCAGTTTAATATATTGCCACTTTTGATCAAAAACAATGTATCATCTTTCAGATTATGTCCTTTTTTTTTAGGAAATTCAAACAATAAATGCTGTTTCGGTGTGACTGATCGCTGTATAAACGCCTCAGACAGCAGCGCGATCATCTCTCATTTTTACTACTAGTTTCACACCAAATAAACATGAATGAACTATGAATTATATGCAGTTTATGTTTACATGCAATTTTTTTAGTTAGCCCTCAAAGACCGAAAGAGACAGCCGGCCGTGGCTAAAACGTACTAGTGTTTTGAAATGTTTCATAACTTTTGAACCGCTAATCCTATCTGAATTCTTTAAAAGGTGTCGTAAAGCGGAGATTTGGATATTTAGAGGCTCCGTAGCATACGTGATTGTCGTCATATTTTCAACATCGATTGGTCAGAAGAAACCAATGCATTTCGTCCCTCTGAGCCAAACAGGAACTATTGTTTAACGCATAGTCCCACCCCCCGTGCCCAGATTGGTTCGAACTTTCACATATTCAACCAAGTAAACATAGGTTTTGGTCTTTTGAACCGTTCTTTAGCTTGTTTCTTTGAAAATTGGAGCAAACACAAAGCGAAAATAAAGTTTGTCGTGCATGCATGAAAACAGACGCACAATAACACATTTGCATGAGAAAGCCCATAAAAACACAGGACAGAGCACTTTGGCATAAAACAAACCAAAAACAAGGATGAAAAAGCGGAACGTATCAGATAAAGCACTGGAGTTTAGGTATTAGCGTAAAATCGATGTCCCGGTAAAATCAGTTCTGACGCAGAGTGCCACCGGCGCATCAATCTATTTTGCGGTTATATTATGTAAATAATATATATATAGTTCATAAAGATCATTTGCACAATTTTTTATTCTGTTGCACTCTGTATATTTTGTTATTATAAAACACGGTTTCCATTTTCTTTACTCCCTAAATATAGACACATCTATTTTGTTAGTAAAGAAAACAGACCTGTTCTCTTTCATAGGTAACTCTACACTGCGTAGCTTTACGCTTTGGGAACGCCCACTGCGTGACCGAGTCTGAACCCTATAGAATCACGCCAATTCATTGGCTGATGGCGCGACGCCATCTCTGACGCAATGACGTCGTCAGGTCATACTGGCGAACGCGCCATCCACTCCTCAGATTTGTCTGTCTTCACGAAGCGGTCACATTACCCTTCGTTGTTGCGATTTCTGACCCAACTTACCTTTTTGCGAACATCCATCTGCACTTCGGCGACTGCCTCAGTGGAACTTTGTTCTCCTCGTGGTGAAGTGCCATGGAGTTTCGCCGCGGTCAACCACTGTGCGCACGATTCATCCAAAATGAGCGGAGGAAGCTGCCGTTTTTCGGTGATCTGCATCAGAAGATTTTCAGATCCTGGAAACAGCCTTTTTCTTCCTGCCTTACTAACGGAACAGCGGAACTTCACCAACCTCGTGGTTTCGGTGGAGCAGGGTTATACCGCCATGCCGTGCGCGTGATTCATCGCTCGCTATGACCCGCACAGATAAGTAAATTATATGTTTGGGGTTTACGCATGCGGTTTTTGTGATTTGAATGTAATTTTGTGAGAATCTCCGTCTCATAACCCTCCGCTTTCGGCTTGAGGTGTGTGAAAAGTAGTCATCCATTTTCTTTCCCCGCCGCGCTCCGGAGGCCTCCGCGGCTTCGCATGAATCCGCGGCCTCTTGTGATTCCGCGACCTGGGGTGCGGATGTTTAGCTCGAGGAGAAGGAGAGTGAGCAGACAGGCCTCGCCTTTCTCTCCCTCCCTCACCAGAGCATGTGCGTGCGAATTCACCGGTTGAATTCACGCAGGATTATCTGTTTCCTAGCCCTCCATACGATGGCCATCCTTCAGGCCTACCAGACAGACGTCCTCAAGGAAATCCGAGGGGACTGGTCTGACTCCGGAGGCTAAAAAGGAGCTGCGCAGATCCACTGACTTAGCTCTCAGAGCCACTAAGCACACCGCACGCGCCGTGGGGTGCCTTATGGCGGCGGGTTCGGTGGCCGCAGAGCCCCATTTGTGGCTAAACCTCAGAGGAGAGCCGTCTCACCGCTACGGGGCGAGGTCAGACCGCAAAAGCGTTTCTGCCCGCTTCAAACGTGCTCTCCTCACTCAAAACCGTCACAGCCACCCCCAGGGGCTTGGCGTGCGGGACGAGTTCATCCTCATTTATTCTCGGTCTGGCAGTTGGGGGACACGTTGTCTTTCCCCCGCTACAGTCCGTCCTTTCGCCGCCGGCGGGCGAAATATTTCTCCCCATTCTCGGGGGTATCATATCATAGTCAGGACGGACAACATGGCGGTTGTGTCCCACATAAACCGCCAAGGAGGTTCAAGGTCGCGCACCCTGGACAGGCTTGCGCGTTATCTTCTCCTTTGGTCCCAAGACAAGTTCCTCTCTTTGAGGGCGGTTCACGTTCCGGGAATACTGAACCTGGCGGCCGATCTTCTGTTGAGACAGAAGCTCAGGCCGGGGGAATGGATGTTGAACCGTCAGACGGTATCCCAGATCTGGGATCTGTTTGGCAAAAGCGGAGGTGGACCTCTTTGCTTCTCAAGAGTCATCCCAGTGCCCGCTCTGGTTCTCTCTGAGTTTCCCGACGACTCTGGGCATAGATGCGTTCGCCCACCCATGGCCGAATGTCAGTCTGTACGCGTTTCCGCCAATAAAGCTGATTCCGGCAGTACTATGCAGAGTGAAGGTGAGCGGTGCCCGTCTCCTTCTCATAGCCCCATTCTGGCCCTCCCAGACCTGGTTCTCGGAGTTAACTCTCCTCTTGTATCGGCCTCCTTGGAAGATTCCGATCAGGCGAGACTTACTGTCCCAGCTTCAGGGCAAGATCTGGCATCCTCAGCCGGAGCTCTGGAAGTTGTGGGTATGGCCCATACAGGGCCAAGGGCTGTGATTGATGGTTTGCCTGCCGAAGTTCAGGAAACCATAGCCAGTGCCAGAGCCCCCGCTACTAGGAAGCTGTACTCTTCCAAGTGGGGCGTCTTTGAATCCTGGTGTTTGACTCGTGCAATCGACCCAGTTAACTGCCCTGTTGGTCCAGTGCTGGAGTTTCTGCAAGAAAGGCTGACAGCGGGGGCGGCTGCTACCACCCTTAGGGTTTATGTAGCGGCCATTGCAGCTCGGAGAGAGCTGGATGAGATCCCCTTGGGGAGACATCGGATGGTCTCCGCTTTCATGCGTGGGGCCAGACGCCTTAGGCCTGTTCGTCCCACGGCAGTTCCTTCTTGGGACTTGTCAGTCGTCCTCGAAGGACTAGTGACGGCCCCTTTTGAGCCCTTAGAGTCAGCTTCGGATCGGATCGGTTCGGATCGGACTTAAGGTTGTTCTTTTGCTGGCGCTTTACGTCACTGAAAAGAGTTGGAGATCTGCAGGCTTTCTCTGTCAGTGAGACGTGTATGGACTTTGCCCCGGGTCTAGTCAAAGTTACCCTGCGGCCTAGGCCGGGTTACATTCCCAAGGTCTTGTCCACGTCGTTCCGATCTCAGGTGGTCATGCTTCACTCTTTCCATCCCCCTCCCTTTTGCTTCAAGTGAGGATGAGAGACTCCACTTGCTCTGCCCGGTCAGGGCATTGAAGCTGTATGTGGATCGCTCCAAGGTTTGGAGAAAATCTCCCCAGTTATTGATCTGTTTTGGTGCTGGTCGCCGCGGGCTTGCCGCGTCAAAGCAGAGGATTTCTCACTGGGTGAGAGACGCCATTTCGCTGGCTTACGAGGTGCGGAAACTCCCTTCACCTCTTAGTCTTCGGGCGCATTCTACTAGGGGCGTAGCCTCCTCTCAAGCTCTTTTTAGAGGGGTACCCCTGGAGGATATTTGTGTTGCGGCAGGATGGTCCTCTCCACACACCTTTTGTCAGGTTTTACAACCTTGACGTTGATACGGCTCCAGGTTCCCAGATTTTGTCTGTTTGAACTGACCGTATGTTGTTGGTTCATTATTGGGCCAGATAGGCAGCGTTTTTCAGCTTGGTGTGTTTGGTATATCGTTCCCAAAGCGTAAAGCTACGCAGTGTAGAGTTACCTATGAAAGAGAACGTCTCGGGTTACTCGCGTAACCCTTGTTCTCTGAATAGGGAACGAGACACTGCGTTCGCTGCCAAGCTCCTCACGTTGCCGACAGGGTTCTTTTCGGCAGAGAAATCTGAGGAGTGGATGGCGCGTTCGCCAGTATGATCTGACGACGTCATTGCGTCAGAGATGGCGTCGCGCCATCAGCCAATGAATTGGCATGATTCTATAGGGTTCAGACTCTGTCACGCAGTGGGCGTTCCCAAAGCGTAAAGCTACGCAGTGTCTCATTCCCTATTCAGAGAACAAGGATTACGCGAGTAACTCGAGACGTTTTTCACTGAAAAGCACCTATAACAATATTTTAATAAAGGGCTATAACTTGCTTGGGGAGTGTTATATGTAGAAAAACATTTTTTGTAAGTGTAAAACTCCCAGATACAACTTTTGTTGAGTTTTTGAGTACACAGTAAAAATAAAAACACCCAATTGTTGCTTGCGTTTTACTTACAATTCTGGAAATTCGTTATTTCTTAGAGAAAACAAAGGGACAATTTGGGCTTTAAATTAGCTAGACTGAAACGTCAAGTTCTCTTGTTTATAATGATATATGACAGTAAAGTGTCGATTATTATATTTACAAATAAGTAGTAATTAAATTTAAGTTTGGGCTCTATTGTTAATTGTGACCTTTATAAATTGTGACGTATGTATGTGTATATATATATATATATTTGGGCTGTCAATCAATTAAAATATTTAATCGCATGATTGTCATGAGTTAAATCTTGATTAATCGCACATTTTATTTGTTCTAAATGTACCTCAAATTAATAATTTTCAAGTTTTTAATACTCTAATCAACTTGGGCATGAACAAATATGAATGCTTTATGCAATATATGTTTATTATTGAAACCATTGTCAACAGCATGAAGAGTAGACATGTTTCAAAGGTCATAGATGTTTTTCAAAGAACTTGTTCATGTCTATTAGACTCATGAAAAAAGAAATACCAGGTTCATATTACTTCTCTTCCGTTGCACTGATTAATTTACTTACACAAACCTGTTTACATTTCTGCAGGACAGGGCAGCTCTTCTTCTGAACATGCAAAACGAACATAGCCTATATTATTTATTATTACATTTGTTTGCCTCTCTGTGCTACTTACTGTATTGATGCAGCTAAATTCTCAATAAAACCGTTTTCATTGATATATTTTACTGTTTCTGTTGTCAGACAACCGAATGAATATGAAAAAGTGATTGAAACATGACCCATTATCGATATCGGACAAAATGAGTTGAATAATATCGGCATATCGGCAAAACTGTAATATCATGCATCTTTAATATTTAATATATATATTTAATTTATTATGCTCATTTTGTAAGGATGCATTAAACCATTAAAATAAACTTTTTGCAAAGCACGAAGAACACATTAATTTAGTTTTATCTTTTGGGAGGTATACCTATCTATTGTTTTGTTGTAATAGTGTAATAATTAATAAAGTACTAATATAATATGTAACAATGTAGTTAAATGAATGCACTAAATATATACACTACTATTCAAAAGTTTGAGGTCAGTAAGACATTTTTTTTAACTAATACTTTTATTCATCGAGGATGCATTCAATTGCTCAAAAGTGACCGTAAAGACACAATGATTCAAAAATATTTCTGTTTTAAATAAATGTTCTTTTAAACTTTCTATTAATCAAAGAGAATACAAACTTTTAGTGTTTGTTTTTAAATCCTTAAATAGCTTAGCTCCAACATATCTTGATGCCTTAGTAAAACGCCATACTTCTGCTAGATCCTTGAGATCTTCTGATCAGCAACTTTTAACAATTCCCAGAGCTAGATTAAAACTTAAGGGTGATCGCGCTTTCTCAGTTGCTGCCCCGAAACTGTGGAATTTGTTACCTGTGAGTATTAGATCAGCTCAGAATATCTATAGTTTTAAATTATTGTTAAAAACTTATTTATTAACTCAGGCCTTTAATCTCTCTGAGTGCTGAATTTTATGTTCTTTGTGTCTTTTTGTGTGTGTGATGCTATGTCTTTGTCTTTGTATATTTATGAAAATGTTTTTTGTTTGTTGTTTTTCTTTGTGGCTTTTTGGTTTTCTATTTTTGTACAGCACTTTGGGCAACAACGGTTGTATTATTTTGTGCTATAGAAATAAATGAAAAGAAAGAAACGTTTAGCTGCTGAAAATTCAGCTTCGCCATGACAGGAATAAATTATATTTTAAAATGTACTAATTTAATTTAAAAGAAGTGGTTGAATTGTAATAATATTTCACAATATTAACGTTTTACTGTTTTTTCTTTACTTTTGATATTTTTTTTTGAAAGCATACTTGAGTATTCTTACCCCAGATTTTTGTATAATATAATATTTAATGTTTCTAACTGTGATTTGTATCGTGTCATTAAGAATGAATTGACTGTATTACAGGCATTGCGGGAACAGTTAAACCACATGAGGAATCTCTTAAGAACGTGCCGTTTGGCTAAAGAGTGAGTGTTTTTCCTGCACTTTTTCTCCGAGACCGCACTGAAGAGCTCTGCGTCTCAAGTCTCTGTTCTGTTGACAGGGTTCTGGATCAGTTCGACACTCTTCCCGGACACCTGACCGAAGACTTTCACCTGTTCTCTCTCAATGACCTCACGGCTGTCCGCAGCGGCGGTCTGGCGCCAAAGCTGCTAGATCTGCTGCGCCTCGGCTCCAGCCACGTCACGGACTGCGTGGTGAGGAGACATTCACACACAGCTTGACCGGACTTACAGAGCATTGTGTTTCTTTAGATGTCTGAAATGGGGAATTGATATTTCATTGTCTAGATGTGCAGTTGATATAGATGATCAGGTTTATTGTTTCTTCTCTTGTTGTTCTCTCAGCTCTGCCAGGCCAAGGGCTTCATTTGTGAGTTCTGTGGAAATGACCAGGACATTATCTTCCCCTACGAGCTCAACAAGTGCCTGCGCTGTGAAGGTGAGCCTCTTATTGATTGATTGATTGATTAATTCATGCTTTTATTTATGCTTTTCTGTATGTATTTATTTCTAAATGTATTGTTACACTTATTATGCTGTTTTGCATTTATTTCTACATTTATGTATTTATTTATTTTCTTAATGTATATATGCATGTAGTTATAATTTTTGTAAGCATTTATAAATTTAAATGTATTTTGAATTTAGTTTATTTCTGCATTTATTTATACACTTATTTATTTTTTCATTTCTACATGAGCTTAAACAGTTATTTATTAGTAAAGTATTATAAATGTATTTCTGTGTGCATTTATGTACATTTATTTACACAATCATTTGTTTATGCATTCATGGATTTATTTATACGTTTATGCATTTAAAAAAAAAATACTTTCTTGCATTTATTTATATGCATAAATTAATAAATGTGTATATATAAATAAAGGTATGCTTTTATTTATTCTGCATTTTATTTTTATTTTATTTCTACATTTATTTAGGATTTTATTATTTTATTTGTTTAAGCATTTATTTGTGTATAAGTTTATGCGTTTATACATTTATTTATTGATAAACTGAAAGGTATTTATTAAATTTTATTATCATAAACTTTAGAAATGTATTTCTGTGTGCACTTATATTCAAATTTATTTCTGCATATATTTATACAATTGTTTGTTTATAGATTTATGCATTTATTTATAAATTCTCAACTTAAAGTATAGTAATACATAATGTTAATGTTGTTTTTTGTTATTTATACAATTATTGTTCATTTATATGCATAAATTAATCAAATGTATGCATACAGTTATGTATCTTTTTGTTTGTTTGCTTGCATGTATACATGTATTTGTTATACTTTTATTTATATAAGCACTTATGCATATATTTATACATGAATGCATTATTGTTTTGCATTTATTTATACATGTATTAAGCTAAACTTAAGCTTTCTTTAGGTCTTTTTCCCATGTTATGGTGGTTGGTTGTAATGGTGTGTTTTGTTGTTGTGCAGACTGCCATGCGTGCTATCATAAGACCTGCTTTAAGGGAGGGAAGCAGTGTCCTCGCTGTTTGAGACTCGCTGAGAGGAGAGAGCGGATGGCTCGCAAGAACATGGAGGAGCAGGAGGACAGAGAGGAGGACGAGGCCAGTGGGACCTAACACACAACGCCAGTAAGATTTCACCAGAGCACAGCGCAGCAGTGAATGTAGTGACTGATATTCAGCCAAACGTTTCTTGATTCCGTCCCAAGTAAGCTGCTCTAAATGTCCTGCTGACTGCAGCACAATGGATCGTTAATGCTAAAGAGTTTTATGTGCAAACAAGCATTTCTGTTTTTAAGGATTGCCACCTTCAGTCACAAAATCATATAGTTTTTTTTACTATATGCCATGTTTTTGTTTGTTTGTTGCTCCATCCATAAAAATCACATTTGTTTTAAGCAACAGGCTGTCGAGTCCTGTCGTAAGCTTTTATGTGTAATGTTTTTGTTGATTATATTTAAGCGTATAACTTGTTGTGTGCCTCTAAATTGGCTGTTTGTTTGTATCGATGAGAGACGGAGAAGTGCAGCTGAACTCCGGCGAGTTTTGCACAACCTTTGTTTCCCGAGAAGTTTCTCGAAGTGCCAGGTTCAAGCTTACCGTGTTAAAGATCAAAACCACTGAAGCAAAATATGCATCATTCGTGACATACCCACATTCATTTGTTAATAACTAAATAATGTTAATATAATGCTACAATGTACCTTAAGTAAACCTCGAATTTCAATTCGATTTTTTTAATGTAAATGTCTGTTAACGATTGAAGCATAAATTGTCATATTGAACTGAATACAACTATGTAAGAATTATTTTTTGCAGTAGTTTGTATGGAAATTCAATTAGCTTTTTCGTAAAACCATTTTAGACCGAAATTTGCTTTGGTTACTCATAAAACAATTTATGCATAAATTGTTTTGGTTTTGTGAAAATTTCAACCAGAAATATAAATAAAACCAATTTGTAAAACCATTCTCTCGCGGAAGTTACTTAGAAATTTGTTTTGCTCAAGTTTTCACAAATGAGGCCCAATGCTGGTCTTTAATTGTAAATTCGAAGGCCTTTTTGCTTTAACATTTCGCACCTTTTGCACATACTTTGTATGTTTTCTGACCCTTGTTAGATAAAAAATGTCTTGTTGGTTCTTTAATTTTGCACTAGTTTGATTTTTGTTTGAACGAGGACTGTATTAATGCTTGAGCCAGAACATATTTCCAATATCTCGCATTGTCCAAAATCTTGCACAATGGCCCATACTCGTCCAATGAAGCAACTCATTGAAAAATAAATTTGTACCAAAGTGTTAATTGATTAAAAGAGTTTATTACATTGATAAGTTGTTTTAGAATTCTCTACATAATACATACTGGACCTAAGTTAGTTTGAGTAATATTCAAGAGCCATTTTGTTTGCTGCTGTGAGTATATGTGAAGCAATAACGACCTACTCTGCCACAAGTGTTAAATGACTTGTATGTACTGACCTTAAGTATATGAGATTGAATGAATGAATACATTTGCTTTTGTGTGGTTGCTTATGAGATCTAATATTAAGTTTGCAATGTTTCAGTTGATCCTGCTGACGATGAGTCCACTTGAGTTTATTGTTGTAAAATTACTGAGTTGCCTTTTTAATTCAGGAGCTTTTGATGCACTATTTGAGATACATATATACTTTCTTATTATGTAAATATATGTAACTGACAATTAAAGATGTTTAGACTGCCTTGTTGTTTTGGAGTCATTGTTTTGTTACACTCAAAACCTTTGGACTCTATGGTAGAGATGGACTGGTAATCGGTTTTACTGATATTTGTGCATTTTTCCATAATCGTATATCGGTTTTGTAACATCAGATCCATCGATAAATGGTTCAGTTATGCATATATCGGTTATCGCCACATAAACTTAATGTATAATCTGTATCGGTTATAATAGGGTGACCATACATACCATTTAACAGTTTATTTTATTTTGGACATGTCCTGGGCAAGATTTCTAAATTGCCTAAAATGTCCAGGTTTTGGCTTTGTTTTCCTTTTGTTTTCATACTTGTACAAAGTAATGACTTAAAAGTACACGATTGACCAATGTGGCATGGGAGAAGGTGGAATCTACAGAGAACAGTCAAAGCAATGCAAATACACGTTCATATAATATATGAGAGAACATCAATAAGAAAACAGCCAAAATTGGAAATGTTTTGGTCTTGACCAAGACAGGAAAAGAGAACATCTGGTCACCCTATTATAACCGATACCGATTATTTGCCTGTTTAAATGCAGATGACCGATATGCATGGATGGTTTATTGATGGATCTGACATTACAAACTGATATTTAATTCTGGAAAAAATGTAGTACAAAATCAATTTCTACTTACTACATTTCTGCTGTAGTGAATATGGGAAAACAACCAAATGTCTATAAATATTATTTTCTACTAGCCTGTACTCTTTCTACTGGTTCATCCAAATGCACCACATGCATGTGATTACAAGCGCGTATCCCGTGATCATAAACAGGTAAATGCGGAAGAGAAGGAAGTCCAGGATGTAGCCCACGTGACACCACTGGTTCTGTAGATGGTCTTCTTTTCGTAGAATGGACAAATAAGTGTTCATCTCTCTAAGATCCTGACTGATCTGTCTTAGTTCAGGCACATCCAGTGTTATGGATCCAGATGCTAGGGGGCAAAAAGTAAACATTTAGCATCTTAAATAGAGGTGTACACTCCTGGCCCTGAAGGACCAACGTCCTGATGAGTTTAGCTTCAACAAGCTCCAATATTTACATTTACATTTATGCATTTAGCAGACGCTTTTATCCAAAGCGACTTACAATTACATTCAGGTTATACATTTGGATTAGTAAGTGTGTTCCCTGGGAATCGAACCCACAACCTTTTGCGCTGCTGACGCAATGCTCTACCACTGAGCCACACAGGAACATATCCAATATATTTGCCTTGATTGGGTAAATCAGGTGTGATAAATTAGAGTTGGAGCTAAACTCTGCAGGACACTGTCCATACAGGAACCTGTTTGGACACCTTTAATTTGAAAGTTAACATCAAGTTCTATTCTTGTCTCACCATTAGTGGACGTCTGTTGACAGGACGTTGATTCTGAGGGCTGGACAACCCATGGATTGGTTTCTTGTTTCTCTTCTAGCTTAGCTAAAGGGTCTTCGGGGAAACTGTAGCAAATAAGTCGAGCAATGAAGTGCATCACCAGCACCCGAATCCAATGTGGCACCTCCCTGTATTTCATTGAATTGTGGTGGAGAATGCAGGTGATGAGGACTGTCTCCAGTAGACTTAAGGTCATGAATGCCAGACACACAGAGAAATAGATACCTAAGGAGGTGAAACCACATTTTAGAGATATGACTAAATGAGTGTTTTAAAAAAGTGCCTACAAAAATACTACATAATTAAATTCTTTATTCTCTCAGAAATACTTGATCCTTAATTGTCAGTCGTCTCCATTTTCCATGGCAACATACTGGTTGTTCGGTTATGTCTCTCATATCACTCTCCATGTTATATTTTGCTACTGTGTTTTGGTTTACTATTGGCCTTGGAGGACTTCAGTATAATGGTGAAATTATATTTGCGAAATTACATTAAAGAAATTGCCTATTTTCAGTAAAAACCATAAAAAAACTGCCGATTGTCAGTCAAACAAAGCAGTTTTCTGTTGACAAACATGGAAAATTCGCTTTACCAACTAAAACCAGTGTGAAATTCGAGTGGGGAAATCTTTTTCTCACAAATGTGTGGATTCCTTCTGAAATGACTTGAATTCACTTGCGAAAAATTCTGCTGAAAGAAAGTAAATGTGACCACATTTTAATGCCGAATGCGAGTGCGCGCACACACACACACACACACACACACACACATGTATATTTATACTAAAATATACATATACAACCGAGTATATATATATATATATATATATATTATTTTTGTGCTATGGTATATGAACAGGGCTTGTTGTGTAAATGTGGTTATTTAGCATGGTATGTTTATACTGTATGGGCCTTGATTTTGCACTAATTATTTGGTCCACAAGGTGTCGACACTGATTGTTTCACAGTCAAAAAATAAACTTTTTTTGAGATGAAACAACAAAAACAAACTACTGAATAAATATTTATACATCAATAGACGGCCAGGTTAAAGAGCGCTTGTGTGACGGGGTTAAGAAATCCCTGCATCTCATATTTAAACAAGTAAAAAGACATTTTTGTCTGATTCAGAGAAATTGCACAGACACTGAGATGAACACAAAGATAAACCATCTGCTATTGTGCAAACTATTAAATAGAGTACATTTTGAAAGACTATGTTTCGGTTGTTTTGGCAAATTTTTCGCTGCCTGGTTTTAGAAATCAAATCGATAATCGGTTTTACCTCTATTTTTCCAGATAATTGATTTTTTTTCCATAATCAGATATCCTGCATGTTTGCAGTTATAATGTATAAAATGTGCATTATTCCAATTTGATACAAATGCTTGAGGCCAGATTGAAGAAAATTCATGTTCACACATTGCTGCACACTGGTGTGTTGTGGGTAATTTACCTATTAAAGGTGTCCCATTAGCAGTGCTGGGAAGCAGGTCGTTCATAATGAGAAGAAAGACTGTATATCCCAGAATGAGGGTCATTTTGAAAGAGGATCGATCCACGCTGTGCGGCGGCAAGTAGAAGGACAGGATGTCAATAATCATGAGGAAGGAGCTGGGGATGATCAGGTTCACCACATACAGTATCGGCCGTCGCTTTATCACCACCTGCAGGATGGAAAAAGTAAGACTTGGACTGACATGTTTTACGCTTGAAGTGCAGTATGTTTTTTGAAATATTTATTTTGGAATAATTTCGTAAAGTCTTTTGCTCCAGACGAAAAAAAAACGAGTTAAAACTTGAAAGCATAGCGAGCAGCGTAAGAGACACTGTTTCTTGAGTGCTTTCCACAAGTGCAATTCGAGACGGAGTGAAACACGGACAAATCCGTTACATTCATAACCACTCGAACAAACACAAGCCCCCCCCGGTCAACACAGTTTTGCTTTGAGGAATTTTAAGGAAACAAATTTAGTAAAATGTGGCCACAAATGAATAATTATCTCACAATTCTTGCAATTTTTCTTGCAATTCTGAGAAGAGTTAATCGTGGGATAAAAAGTTGCAATTAACATTTAAAAAATTTGATTCCGTGAAAAAATTCTAATAATTATTAGTATTATTTTTTTTTTTTTAAAGTTAAAGTTGCAAGATGTAAACTCATAATTCCAGGAAAAAAAGGCAGAAATATGAGATGCAAACTTGCAATTCTGAGATACAGACTTTCAAGAAATTAAAAATAACAAGAAAAAGTCAAAACTATGAGATATAAACTCAAAAAAGTTCACAAAAAATAAAAAAATTATTAGATTTGCGAGATGTCAATTCAGAATTCTGAAAAAAAATGTCAGAATTGTGAGATGTAAATTCAGAATTCTGAGAAAAAAGGTCAGAATTATGATTTAACCTCACAGCTGAAGAAAAAATAGTTTTAATTGCGGGATGTAAATTCAAAATTCTGAGAAAAAATGTCAGAATTATGAGTTAAACTCACAAAAGTGAGAGAAAAAAATGTAGATATAAATAAATAGATAAATATTTTTACTCATTTATTTTTTTGGCAGAAATGTTCCTGTGGCTCAGTGGCAGAGCATTGCGTTAACACCGTAAAAGGTTGTGGGTTCGATTCCCAGGGAACACACATACTGACAATAAATGTATAGCCTGAATACACTTGTAAGTCACTTTGGATAAAAGCGTCTGTTAAATATGTAAATGTAAATAAGCTTTTGTAGTACACATTGTTACAATGTTATAATGATGATATAATTTGTCAAATGTAGTAGGTCATTTGGGTATAAAAATGGGCACATACAACTATACTGAACAAAATTATAAATGCAAAACTTTTGTTTTCGCCCCCATTTTTCATGACCTGAACTTAAAGATCTAAGACTTTTTCTATGTACACAAAAGGTTTATTTCTCTCAAATATTGTTCACAAATCTGTGTAAATCTGTGTTAGTGAGCACTTCTCCTTTGCACAGGTGTGGCATATCAAGATGCTGATTAGATAGCATGATTATTGCACTTAGGTTGCCTTAGGCTGGCTACAATAAAATGCCACTCTAAAATGTGCAATTTTACTGTATTGGGGTACAGTATTACTGTACTGTATTGTATACTATTCTAAACATAGCCTATTATATGCCCTGCTTTTGTCTCTTTCTTACCCAGAAAGTGATAATGTCACATTCATCTATTCCGAACTTCAAAATGTCAGCGTCGCCCAAGATAACCACCAGCTCCCACTCTCCACTGGCCTGCAGGTAACGCTTCGAGTTTGCTGTGATCTCCTTAAAGGACAGGGCAGGACTGACACGGACGTCCTTTACTGAAGGGGTTACAGGTTTTACAGTTGTTAGAATCTTTACACTTAAAGAAACCCATTCATAAAACAGCTAATTATGTCAGACCCTCATGACTGTGTGTCAAGGTCAGAAAGTCATATTTTTTAAAATAAAGTTTTATTATATTTTAAAAGTATATATTTTTAATACTATTAAGATTTGTACATTCACATGAATTCAAGATGCAAGGAAAATGTATTGATGATGTTTTAATGGATGGTTAAACCACTTGACATTAATCAAGGCATTAAATTGAAACTTCAAAATTGGCATTCGGTTACTACAATATGCTGACTTTAAAATACTGCATTGCGAAAGTCCACAGAAACTAACACGACAGATTAAGTTGGTCTTCACAAACTGCAGACACACATAAAGGGAAATGCATTCATGGCAAATATATGCTGAGATGGCAGGAAATGATGAGAGCAGTGAAAGAGGAGCCGTTACTGGTATGCATGTAAGAGCCGAAGGTGAAAGAGCAGTTCTGTATGTCGAAAGGGAAACTGAAGATCTGTAGGTTACAGGCGCTAACCAGCCTCAACATCCTGTCATAGCGAATGTGGCCCGTGTGGTTCACATACACATAAGGACAGGCCTGTGAGACATCGTCATCCACACTAAACAGGAGAAAAGAAAGAGTTAAAATGATTTTTTAGATTACTTTTAGTCTGTATTATTTTAAAACTTCTGCTAAGACCAAAATAGTCAAATGAATAGAATTGGCTTAGAAACAAGATGAACACTGCAACAATATTACATAGCTATTTAATTCGATTATAAATCTTCCAAGGACTTTATTGCTACAGTTTTGTTTATAGTTAATTAGGTAACCATAATGATAGCTGTATAGAGTGCTTATGTATTTCTTATATATTATTCCCGATGATATGGGATAACATTTCACTGGTGAGAATGTGTTGGTTTGTGTTTTTATATGTATTAATTCAATATTATAGGATGTTATCTTTTTAATGTCGTGTTAGCTAATGCCTTCATTGTGTTGTATTGTGATCAAGGGCATAGGTTTGCTTTCGTCATTGGTGGGGACATAAACCCGTGGATATTGGTAGTGACACGTCCCTAGCATTGTCCCCCTAATTCTACGCCCCTGAATGTGATTGTAGTCAATTAATGGTCCATTGTGTATTGGAGTCCATTAATGTTTCCAAATTAATTCCAAATCATAATTCATTACATTACATATTTTAGGATTACTTTCAGACTACTTTCTGATTGCTTTTAGATTACTTTTGACCTAACATGTTTATCACATTGATTTAAATAAGATAATCTTGTTCCATATTGATATAAAAATACAAAGAGATAGAAAATATATTATTAAAGATATAAGAAACATCATGAAGTGCATTAAGCATTACATTATATCAAGTTTAATGAAAGGCTAACAATAAAATAAATAATAAATAAATTATTTAAAAATAACAATAATCATAATGGAACACTTACTAAAAACAGTAATATATTTTATTCAACTGCATGTCATGTGACCATTAATCAATGGCAGAAAACCGTGAACATGCAAATGTGTTACTTAATTATTAACTTATTAGCTTAAACATCTGAGGACTTCTCAAGTAAATATATTAGGTGAAAGATATATAAAGTTATAACGATAACATTGTTTATTGCGAGCTGCAGTTTTGCCGTCTGCCGCTTTAAACTCGGGTAGATTCTGATTGGCTGTCAGCGTTTTTATGGTTCATCCGCTGTAAAAAAAAGTATAGTTGGTGAAACATACCATTAATTTTCCCCATAAATGTCTCAAACCTCCCCAGTAGAGGGCACTCACAACTCATAAACGATAATGTCGGGAGTCCAGAGATCTTTGACAGGAAGAGAGATCTTCGTAATGCCGTCACATGCTTCTGGATCCCAGATGAGGAACTCATTAAACCAATACTATAATGAAACATGATTGAAAAACATCATTGTGACATATTCAGGTGATTATTCAAACATCTCTTAGTGTTTATTCACCAAACCTACCAGCCTGAGCCAGAGGAACGTGGTAAGAATTTGTGCTTTTTCATTCTGCAAAACAAAACAAGCATCAAATGTTCAAACACAAGTACAGTTTACACAACTAGAGATATACAGCTGGTCTTGCACTGACTCACCACTCCCAAGATAGCGTAGAGAGTGAAGGAGATGTTGGCTATGGTGGGGGTGCTGAGGTTGATAGAAGGTCTGAAGGACTTCTTGTCAATGACTTCCTGTAGAGAGTCATACGTGGGACCACTTTGTCCTTCTTCACAGCGAAGCATATTTGCCAGACATGACGCTTAACATGACCATAAACCAGGACAACTTGCTTAGAAATAAATTTTATGTCCATTTATTAGCATGCATTCAGCAAATAAATGCTGCGCTACACAGTACTCTGCAAACAAGCTTGCACTGGCCATTTACGGGCCCACTTAGGACTGCCAGCGCTGGGCCCAAGAATTTGCTCATTGGCAAAACATTGGCCCCTTAGCACTGGCCCTGCAAGGGCAGTCCTCACTTAGCCACCAGGAAGACTAAGCGCTGTTTTATTGAAAATAATACGGTTTGAAGTCACCGTTTTGGAGATAAGTGCTTGCTTTAGTTGGGTTACAGCAGCCAGAGAAAACTTTAAGTTAAAAAGTCAAGGGTCAAGAGCCCAACTAAAGAAAGTGCTTATCTCCATAACGGTGACTTCAAACTTGATTATTTTCAATAAAACATCGCTTAAGCTTCCTGGAGGCTAAGTGAGGGTTGCCCATCCAGGGGCAGTGCTAAGGGGCCAATGTTTTGCCAATGAGCAAATTCTCAGGGGCCCTGCGCTGGCAGCCCGTAAAGGGCCAGTTCAGGCTTGTTTGCAGGATACTTTTGTATATAGTCACCCCAAAACGTATTTGGACACATAAAACACACTTAAAAATGTACAGATATTACACTAAATGTATTTTGTCTATGGTGTCTTTAATAAAATTATAAAAATATAGAAGTGCTTAATATTATAAACACAAAAAGTATTTCAAGTGTAAATGTATATTGTTTGATCGTGCCTACTGAATATTTCTAATACTTTTACAGTGAATTAAAAGTAGTGCACATTGTCTAATCTTGTAAATGTACATAACAAATGTACGTAAAGCAGAAATAAATGTATGCTATATATCACATAAATTGTATACATAACTCTAAAGCAGATCCTGTAACATCGGCTGAGATCAGTTTATCCATTTTAGAAACGTGATCAAATCACATTACAATTACATAAGCTGTAATAAAGTAAAATACAACACATCATGTCCAAACAGCTATGACAAAGATAAATATATGAATATTATACAAATGTTTGTAATGTAAGCACAAAAAAAACAAAACAAAGAACACCCACTTACAAAAAGACAATTTATATGGTATAACGGGTAATTATGAATCATTGAATATATTGCGTAGTTGTTTTTAACAAAGACAAAATTATAACTAACCAAAATATAAAGTCTGTGATTTACATAAAAGTTTCATTCATTACCTTTAAGTAGAATGAAAAATGGCAAAAGAAAACGCCAAAGATGTCCCATAATCATGCTCCGTGTGGATGAGATATCCTTTTGTTTAAAACTGCTCAGCATTTACTTCCACGGGTGAAATGTGATGAGTTTACTGACACCATCATGTGCGCTTACATGTTGTTTAACACCTTCGGTAACCACTGACCTATCTTGTTTTAATAGCGTTGGAACCGTTTGGTCGAACTCATTAGGGATTTATCTGTTTTCCATATGATAAAAAACATGTTCAGTTCCACACATTAAATTAGAGGAAAGAACACTGGATTCACTCTTGAGCCATTAAGGCTCCTCATTGTTTTTAAATCTATTTTAACATATTAAATCATCTTGAATATATTTCGAGTTGTTTTATATACCATGGGTAGTTTTATATTTTCATGATACCTAACCTAGAAATACAGAGACTTGCCTTGTTTGTATGTTACATTTTTAAGAGTATTTTCTTGGGGCTTCTTTTATAGCCATGCATCAAATTGAATACCATTCATATCATTAACTATAATTATTAATTTAGAAAGGCATGACCCTATGCTTATTTCAATACATATATTTAACATTAAACCACAGTAACTCAAATCAATAAATCCTTTAAAATAGCAAACACACAAAACCAGGAGCAAAGTTTGTTTGATATTTAAATGATATTTATTATTATTTAATAATATAACATTTGAAAAGTAATATTTGCTATTTATGTTACCAAAGCTAACAAAACATGTTTTGTTGCTACAGATACAACAGAAAGCCAGATTCTACATATTTACTAATTTTGAATATATATATTTTTATGTGAAAGAGCTTGAATGTCTATGGAATATTAAGTATTGGGACACTTAAAGGGTTAGTTCACCCAAAAATTAAAATTCTGTCATCATGTACTCTCCCTTAAGTTGTTCAAAAACTAACAGATGCCGAAAAACGTTTTTTTCTCTTTTTTTGCCATTAAGTCAATGGCTATTGTCAAATGTTTGGTTACCGACATCCTTCCAAATATAAATATTTTTGTGTTTGAAACAACATGAGGGTGAGTAGAAATTTCATGTAATGGTGAACTACCCCTTTAAAGCCCCAATAAAGATTATAAAGCTAAAGTATTTTGTTGACGATCCCTTTCGTTACATCAGAAATAAATCATGACTTCAGAGTTTTGGTGTCACCAGTTTACGGAGCAGGCAATAAATAAATCACGATCTTTTGTCTAAACTGTAGGAGTACAGCCACAGAACCATAATTGTGCTTAAACTCACAACGATAAAGAGACTATACATTATAAAGAGCACACGGTCAATGACCTGACCAAACATGAACCAATCATCTGTTCTGTTGTCATTACTGAAGTGCTCTTCAACTTGGTGACGGATGGCCAATAAATCTGTACTCATCTTCTTCATTTCATCAAGGCATTGTTCCCAGACTCTCACTGGACTTGCACCAACTAGTTCTGTCTTTGGAATATCAGTCATGGCCCTATCAATCATGGTGTTTTTGTAGAAAGTGCTCTCAGATGTGTTTGCTGTGGAAAGAAACAAGACTGTCATTGGAAAACATATTTTATACCAATGATATAAATACTGATGTCAGGTGCGCACCAATAAAGTGAAAGCGTACTGGAAGACAAATATATTGGTTTCCAAAAAGAGTCTTACCTTCAAAGTGTTTATCACAAGATTTCTTCATACAAGCAATTCGAGCAAGATATTTCAGAACCAGAATCCTGAGCCACTTGGGTAAGGGAGGCAAGTCACGGGAACCATAAATGACATTGGTGATGAGGATAGTCTCAAGGAGACTTGCTACCATCAAGGCCATACAGAGTGAGAAAAACACATCTAGATCGAGAGAGAAAGAGAAGATTGGAGGAAAAGAAGGATCACATAACCTGCTGAAAATATCAGGTTAGAGTCCTTTGCTTCCTTTCCCAAAAGTATTGTAAACCACTGTAGAGACCATTGATACCATTGATGGTCTACATTGCTTTTGCAAAATGCAGAGCAGGGGTGTATTTCCCAAAACCATCGTTAGCTGACTATGGTCATTAGTTCCATTTAACTCTTTTTGTAACAACGGAACTTTTTGTAACAACGGAACCGACCATAGTTGGTTTTGGGAAATGCACCCCAGGCTGCTTTATGTCAGAATGTAGATCAGAAAAGCTCAAGCTGTGGTGCCCGATCTTGTTCCTGGAGATCTACAGTACTTTACTGCAGAGTTCAATTTCAACCCTGACTGAACACACCTGTCTGTAATTATTAAGTGCTTCTGGAAATCTTAATTAGCTGGTTCAGCTGTGTTTGATCAGGGTTGGAGTTGAACTTTACAGGAAGATACTGTAGCTCTCCAGGAACAGGATTGGGCACCCTGGACTTAAGCTGATTGACTAGGATGATATTTGTAAGACTGGTGCCAGTGTGTCTGGGCCCCCCCCCCCCTCTAGAGGACAAAAGGCCCCCCTGGGAATCCACAAAACTGTCCCTTGCATATGTCATCCAGGACGCAGCACACTGGGGGGTTCACACCCTGTACTGACGGTCTACACGATGGGCCTGGTACAGACACCATTCCCCCCTCCCCTCACCACCGAGAATTCACTGAAAACCCATGCAATATAATGTGTACAGAAAAGTAACCATACATGTTTGATATCTTTTGAAATGTCTCAGTGCGCCTGGTAAAATGGTCTCATTCTCCCAATCATAATGAAAAGATAAAAGAAGTTCTAAAATCTGAGAAGTATAGTGTACAGCTTAGGGACGTGCCCTCCCCCTGATCCCCTACTCAAAACATCTCCTGTATGTAAATACGTATTCTCTGCCACAGGAAACCAAGAAGCCATTTGGTTGCAAATTCTGAAGACTAATTATAATGACAAGATACCACCATTTGGTGGGTCTATTGAATTATCTGGGTATATAAGGGAAAGGGACACAAACATCTGGGCGTCTGTAGGAGGATTGCCCGCACAACCACTGTGTGTAGTTTTCAGTTCCAGCTATGGTTAGGAGTCTGTAGGTTTGACTGCCCGCACATGTCACTTGTGTGTAGTTTTTCATTGCCAGGTATGGTTAACTGATGATTCTATTCTTGTAACGTTGGAGTTTTGAATTATTGTTTTGATTACCTGGTCAATAAATTGTAACGTTTGATTCTATTCTAACTGCCTCTAAAGATTGCTTTCTCCTTATTAGATTAGCGGATCCGTATATTTCCGCAAGCCTGCGTCAGTTTTAGCGACGGCTAATATCCGGCATCTTTTAAGTGTACTTGGTGCAGGGGCGGGCTAATTCCGTTCAGGGACGGTGAACGCCGTCTGATCAGACTGAATTCGGGTACGCCCACACCTCTGACTTTTGATTAATGTTACTTTAAACAAAGATTTGACCAATCCAAAGCTATTACGAGTGTAGTATATTGATCTGCTAACATATCTGATAGTGGCCAAAACCATTCCTTTTGCTTACTTAGAGTGTAGGGTTTATGATCTACACTGCAGCCAGCCATCAGATGGCAATTGGAGAGTTTTGGCTTCACATTTCAGGATGTGTGTGGCAGACTTGCTCCAACTCTAATTAAACACACTTGAGCCAAAGTAATTGAGGTCTTTAGACTCACTAGAAACTTCTAGTCAAGTGTGTTGGAGCAAAACTCTGCAGGGTATAGGCTCTCCAGGAGCAGAATTGCACACCCCTGAGTTTTGACATGTACCAGCCCTAATTGGGTCATGCCAACTTTGGTTTGCCAAGAAAGTATTGCTGTGCAGGTTGCACCAGCATCCAATTCTGGAGACATCAACTTTGCTAAAATGTGGCCCCAGATGTTCACCAGCATTAGTTAAGACAAAAATATGCAAAGTGAGTGAATAAGAAGGTTCGACAACTTACTTATGAGTGGTAAGTTGTTTCCTGTGACGGGCAGCAGGTCGTTCATTAGCAGCAAAAAGACGGAGTAACCCAAAATGAGGGTCATTTTGAAGGAAGCACGATCCACACTCTGAGGGGGCAGCAGAAAGCTGAAGAGATCCACAGAAAGCAGGAAGCTGCTGGGAATCAGAAGGTTCACCACATACAGCGTAGCTCGACGTCTCAGGACAATCTGTTCCACAATGAGTGAGGACATTAATGTTTATCAAGTATAAATTTTACAGTATAAAAAATAATTAAAAGGGGCGAATTCACTAAGAAGTTGCACAACTTTTGTGTGTGGTATTTCCAACTTGTTTTCAGCTTTGTCTTCCTGTTGTTTCATTGATGTTTTCACCCTCTTCTTTAGCTAATTATTTAAAAGTAAAGACCCAACTGTGAGTGTTGGAACCAGGTTGGTCTACAAAAATACGTCAGCCCTTCAACTCTCTATTGAGCTGTATATCGTTAGGTTAGGGGACACCACACTCAGTCTTGGAGGGCCGGTGTCCTGCAGAGCTTATCTCCAATTTGCCTCACCTGCCTTGAAGTTTCAAGTATACCAAGCAAGACCTTGATTAACTGGTTCAGGTGTGTTTGATTAGGGTTGGAGTTAAACTCTGCGGGACACCAGCCCTCCAGGAACAAGTTTGGTGACCCCTGCATTAGGTGGATTTGGACTCATTACAGATTGTGTCGACGAGATACAGCGCAGAAATCTCCAAAGGAGCATGGGAACTCGCAGAACCTGATTTTACCAAGTGCAACATATTCCTGGATCAACATCTTTGTTCACCCTGGAACAACATTGTGATTCTGAACCGTACCGTGCCGTACCATGCAGTGGAAAAGCGCCATTAGTGAACCCCCCCCCCCCAAATCTAAAATGGCACCTACATAAACAATGAGATTATCCCATCCCCCTTCCAGAAAGAGCAGTACAGGTTTTTCTGCTCTCATGTCTATAAGCTCCCACTCTCCTTTAGTTGTCATCGCTTCAAGAGAATTTTTGAACATCTGCTCCACTGGCAGTAAGAAGAACAACTGAACATCATCACCTAGAAAAAGAGACCAATATGTACAATATAATCACAAGTAGCCAAACAGGAACACACTTTTCTCAGTTTTGCTTACTCACGAGAGTGTTTATAAGAGTTGAACGTGTATGAACAGTTTTGAAAATCAAACGGAAAGGTGTAGATGTCCAGTCTGCAGGAACTGATCACGTGAAACGGCCGACCGTCAAGCACTAGGCCAGTGTTGGTCACATAGACGTAATGTGTTTCTGGTGCTCGGTTTTCATCCATGCTGCAAAATGATGGTGGGTAGCAGATTAAAGGTTATGGATATCCATTGCAAGTGTGTAAACACTACCCCACCCCCACCCCCTATTTAGTAGTCATAGCTGTTAAATTCAATATTTGCAACTTACAATTCATTGATGACAATGTCTGGAATCCATATTTTTTCTCTTGGTAGTGAGATCTTTTTCGTTCCACACTCAGCAGGATCCCAGCTCAAACCTTCAATCTGCCACCTCTAGAAAAAAAAAAAATTAAACTAGTGCTATTGCTTCTAGTGCCTGGAAGTATTTAGCACCGTAAAATGTGAATGGATCATGTGAGATGACTATTAATACCTAATCTAGGAGTGTGTGCTATTTATCATCTGCGCAGGGCCAGATTTATGCATATGGCTTCCTATGCTCGCTCGTCCAGAGAGGGCCCAAGTACAATGAAGCTGTATATCTATATATTGTTACTTTACGGGCTACCTAGAACAGCAAAGGAACCAAAACCCCCAAAAGCAATGACCAAATAAATGCAACAAACAATATGAAGGAAAATGACAAACTATCTGCATGTTTTCCACCTTTTTATTTACAGAAAGCATGTTTTCCTTCTCCCACTCTCTTTCTCACAAGCGCGCACATACAGTACATTTATTAATAAATAGCATTAACACTTTTTGTGTTCAAAGAAAACAATAATGACATAATTTATTCAGCAGCTCTTCTCCAAGAGTTACCGTGTTCCACCATTTTGGAGAGTACCCCAGAATGTAATCAACGTAATCAGTGTTGTTTATGTTCAGTAGATTGCGCATACATGCTGCCTTGTATGGTGATCATAATCTACATCAGATCTCAAACAGAAGTTATTTCAAAAACTCGTTGCTTTCGTAAAGTGAGTTTGAGCTAAAATTATTTTAAAAGGCTTTAATGCTGTTGTTATAGCTGTGAACTATATGAAATGATCCGCGGTGCTGAAGCTCTCCAGATGGCCCGCATTGGCCCAGGCCTTTCTCGCTTTCGGCGGGGCAAAAAAATTGGCCCCGACGAAGCACGATCAAGCCCCAGAAGGGACAATGGAAACGCATTTGGCCCTGGCACACACTAGCATGCCTGCTTTTGGCCTCAAAGTGGAAATGCAGCTAACAATTTTAATCAAGTCAATGTGATAAACAATTTAGGTCAAAAGTAATTTAAAAGTAATCAAAAAGTAGTCATTACCTAACTTGTAATCTAGATTATATTACTAACTAAAAATGGTATGTAATTATTCATACGTAATGGACCATAATTTGTAACTAATCTACCCACCACAGATCACTTCCATAATTTCTAAGTGAATCAGCCATTTTGAATTAATCATCTGAATGAATGATTCAATTAATCAATCTGATTCAATCTGCCACCTGTCGGTGGTTTTATGGTCTTATTAATTTATCCATGACAGACCTTAACCAGCCAAGGTACCAGTACAAAAACACACTCAGCAATATCTCAGCAAGATTTTGTAAAACAATATAGTTTAATTATCATTATTGTAAAAATACCAATACATATTGGTATTTTCTTTGTCAATATCACACACTCCTAGTCTAAACAGTGTATTTGTTAACTCTTACCATCCTCACCCACAGATATGTTTCCAACACCTGTGATTTTTCATTCTGAAAGGGAAAATGTAGCAATCTGTAACCGCTTCTATAATATTAAGTGGGATTAGTACAATAAAAATTGTCATGGTTTTGTAAGTGTTAAGTCAAAGTTGTTTACCACTCCTAAGATTCCATAGAGAGTCAAGTCCAGTGTGACGTTGGTGGGAGTATTCAGACTAATAACTGGCCTTGCATCGCTGTAGAGGATGACTTCCTCTCTCATGGCATTAAGGAGCGATTTTGTTGTTGGTTCGGAACATTTTAACAGCTCTACGGATCCTAGCAAGAAAGCTGAAAGAGCAAAACCTGAATAACGCATTTTGCACTTCATGTAATAAAAGTGGACAATGCAGTTTGATTGTCAGTTAATGTTTTTTTCCTTCTATAATATCACCTCAAATGTTCTTGCTCTAAATTCACAGTCCTTTGAAATAGATTAAGAAAAAAGAATAGTATGGAAATGAATCTTACAATGTATAATGAACCAATTGGTGATCAACTGGAGCCAAGTGAGAGCGGCGTGCCATGTAATAACCTGTTGAATATCCAATTGGGTTACACTAAGGTGTCATTGTTACAGTGTAATTATACACTTAAGTACTGAGTAATATTAATTAACTACATGTAGCTAATATACTATATGGTTAGGTTTAGGACTAGGGTTTGGTTTAGGGTTACTTGCATGTAATTATGCATAATTAATAGTGCTGTTAAACGAGTAATCGTGATTAATCGCATCCAAAATAAAAGTTTTTGTTTACATAATATATGTGTGTGTACTATGTATATTTAGTAAGTATACACACATGCATGTATATATTTAAGAAAAATATGTTATGTTTATATAGTAAATATATTTATATATGATATAATGTATATTAATATAAATATATGCATGTAAATATGTTCGAAATATATGGTGTATGTGTGTGTTTTTATATAAACATAATAAATATACACAGTACACACACATATATTATGTAAACAAACATTGTATTTTGGATGTGATTAATCGTTGGCCAGCACTAATAATTAATTGTTATTATAATAGAAAGTGCATGCAATGTGCAACAAGGACACCTTAAAATAAAGTGTTACCTCAAATTGCAATGTATAGCAAATAATCACAAAATACAAGCTTGCCGATTAAATACAGCAACAACTATTAACACTCATTACCAAGATTCTTCAAGATATTAAACTAAATTTGAAGAAAACAAACAAAAAAAACTGAAAAGACAAACAACAACAAAAATTATAGCTATTAATATTTTTTAACTAAAACAATGTGTATATAAAGATAATTTATTTTGCCCATTATACATAAAATTTAATATTTCAACACCTCATACGGTCCTACCTGCATTCTTGGAAGACGGATAGAAGCCATCCTCAATAACCTGGACAGCAATATTTGTTTTCCTTTGCCAGTTTTTATGTGTGGAGGCTTGAACAGCAGAATGGAGAGTGAACCTAACATAAATACTTGCTTCTTATATGACTTATTTGTTTACGCAAATTAGAATAACCTTCTCTCATATTTCAAAGCATTTTGCGAAATGTGAAACAATTTAATCTCAATATTCATTAATATTCAGCATCTAAATTGTCATGCATTTGATCACCCACCACCCCCCAATCAGAAGAGCCAATAGCATTTTTTCTTTTTTTTTTGATGGAGGCCAGCCTTAAAGTAAGTTGCAGGAGTGAAGATGGGATCAGACTGAGACCTGCAGCAGAATCTGAGCAGGTAAGAAAAGTAATTTGGTTATAAACAGACCAAATGACAGTCGTCCAATGTGATACCAAGGTTATTTTCTTTCTGTGTTTTGGTGAGATGGTTGAGTTAACAAGTTTTGGAAAAGATGCATCTTCACTCTTAAAAATAAACGTGCTTAAATTGTTCTTCACAGCGATGCCAGAGAAGAACCATTTTTGGTTGCACAAAGAAGCATTCAGTCAAAGATTCTTTAAAGAACCATCTCTTCCTTACCTTTTTATAATCTGCAGAACCTTCTTTCGCCAAAAAGAACCTTTTGTGAAACAGAAAGGTTAAAGGTTCTTTATGGAACCATTCAGACAAAACGGTTCTTCTATGGCATCGTGAAGCTCCTTTATGTTTAAGAGTGTTGGCTGGAATTTGGAACATTAAAAAAAAAAAATGCATCTTCTGATGAAATGCTTTCATGCAGTATGCAGGTTGTATGTTAACATGCTGTAAAAAATCTATAGTATAAATAATCTGCCATGGCTTCTACACTGTTTTTTACTAAAGGAAGAATTTGTTACTCAAACTGTGTTTCGAATCATGTTCCTTTTGAGAAGAGTTGTCATATATTTCTAAATCATTGGACTTGTACAATAAAACTTTGAATATAAATAATGCATTAACCCCAGTGTTTTAGTGGGACACGATACTGTAAATACAGTATATATGTATAATTGTAAACAATAAAATCATTTAGTAGCATAATTTGTAGTGTAAACACAGTCATGTTTGTTCTGTACAGCATAGGTTGTATTAAACCACATAACCAACACACCCAAGCTCCTACATGCACTTACTGTAGATGAAGTAGCAATTTTTATAGTGTACTAAAAATCAATTTTGAATTATTAAATTATTTGATTTTGAAAGACTTTGTAACCAACTAAGAAAATTAATCAATGAGAACACCAGAAAATACAATGCTTAATAATTGATGGACAGCGCATATTAGGTTAGCTTCCTAAAACAAGCACAGTTGTGGATTTAGTGACACATGACTTTAACATTTACACTAAAAAGAATGGCAAACAAATCTCCAAGATGAGCAACAAAACCTCAAATGTTTTCCAGCTCAGGCAGTGACCACACGGGGTTGATGGATCATACAAACCAAGCAAACCAAGGTTGAGAGTTGGGTTAGAGCACTTACATTATGTAAATAATTGCCATTTGTGCAACCTGAATATTTGATTCAAATCAAACAACCAAATACAGCATTATCTTTTATCTCTTTGCCATCTTCGTTCAAGTTTTGTTTTAGCCAAAGATGTTGATCAATCTCAGCTTGGTTTTGCAGAAAAGCTGTAAATCTCGAGAAAAAAAATATCCTAATAAGTGTTTATTAAGGCATCATTGCTGCCAATGGCATGAGCCATTTAAAACCCAAAGCCACATTAATCTGGACACATTTGAAAAAGTATCTTATTCTCGCCTTTTTGGCCTTTTTTCAACACTGAGACAAGTTTTTGTCTCAGTGGATACATTTAAAAATGTCATTTTCACACTGTAGTGTCATTTAATAATATTGCTGAAGATACATTTGCTTTGTATCTTCTGCAGAGATGACGAATATTTGCTCATAATTGCTGTCCTGCAGCAAAGGATGATGACCATTTTAGACCAAGGCATTTTGGACCAATGGCGATTGAGTGTGATCTGTGTGTCGTGGGATATTTTCTACTAAAATGATTGTGCTTTATTATGTCTGCTTTCACTTTATCATCTCAGGCAACATTTATGACACGATTGACATGTTTTCAGATGTGTCAGTGTGAATGAGCAACTTTTGTAAAATGCTAGTGTGGATGGAGAGCGTTTTGAAACAGAAACGTTGTTTTGAAATATGTCCAGATTAATGTAATGTAATTGACATCTCAATTTGATTGTGGACAGTAGGGCAGTCTTTTTCCGATGTCTATTCAGTGATTTATTGATCTGCTACAATAATATGAAGTCTTTGAATTATCTTAATTTGGAGTCTTTGTTTCAATGCGTTTACATATATCTGTATCTTTCTAAAACGAGCAAATGGACAGCAGTGCTGGGTAGATTAATTACTGTACAAACTGTAAGCCGTTACTGATTACATTTTTAGTTATTAAAGCAATCTGGGTTACTCGTTTTAGGTAATGTATTCTGACTGCTTTTTAGATGACTTTTTACCCAAACTGTTTCAAACATACCATTAAATGCATCATATTCATAATATAATGCATCATGCATTCATTAAATGTATCATATTTAAGTGAAATAATATCATGGATAGTTTACTGCCATTGTATGAATAGTGTGATTATGTAATTATGTAAAAGTTACTTTAATCTGATTATGACCATTTTATAATGTGATATAAACCAGGTACGACTACCATATTGTTGAAATCTTATTATGTTAACCAAATTACATGTAACCAGTTACTACCTAGCACTGCCAAAAAACCCAATGGCAAACAAATCTCAAAACATGTGGGTAAAGACGTTCTGCTTTTCAGGCGGTGACCACAAGGGATGCATATAAGGATTCATACTTACAAACCAAGCAAACCAAGGTTGAAAGTTGGGTTAGAGCACTTACACTATGTAAATAATGGACATTTGTAAACCTGAACATTTTATTAAAATCAAACAAGCGGATTTTGTTCAAGCAAAAATCCCTTGATTCTTGAGTCAAAATGCTGTTGGTGTACTTTGCCTGTTTAGACATTGCATTTTGTTGACACCATGTTTTTTGGACATGTATTTGTAGATTAGATTACCATGGTAGCTGCACGTGCATAATGTTTACTGCCATGAACTGGGTGATATAATGTGCCAGTAGAAAAAGAAGCATCATAAACCTAGGCAGATTGTGGAAAGCATTGGTGCTTGGTAATGCTTTTGGGATATGAAGCCATGGCTGCTAATTGGTGCACTTGTGATCTCATGGCTTTTGTCTGCATAAGTCAATGAACTTCAGGGAGTTCAATGTGTCATTTTAGGTTTCTGAAGTAACTAATGAGTGTGCTTTTATAGTATGCTCATACATTGGGAAGGCACTTTTTAATTGGGAAAGCATGTTCATGTAGATGTTCATTTGGGACAGTGTGTGCGTATAAATCCAGATTTACATTCAAAGAGACAAGATAGTCTACTGTGACGTGACATTTCCATGACAGTCGTTCAACCACATGTCACGCCCAAGCTCACACCTGTGCCTTATCCAACACTCAGAGCGATTATGATGAGCTCAAAACAGTAAAAAAATAAATAAATACTTGCACAGATACCTGTCTGCATGAACTAACAAATAGACTGAAATAGTGTGTGTGAATGCATAAATATCCATTACACTGTGTCATGTACTGTATAATGTACACCAAACACAATGTGCAATATGTTAACAGTATAATGCATTATAATGTACAGTCCAACATGCATTTATTTCTTTTTTCTGATTTATTGTTTTAAATGTAAATGGTATATTAAGCCAAGTAAAATATATAAAAACTAAAACTCTTCCGATCCAAAACTCATCCGATATTAATGTAGTGGATTTAAACACTTGCATGATATCATATGTGACCCTGGACCACAAAAACAGGGCTATTTAAAATAAAATTTGATCTATACATCATCTTAAAGCTGAATAAATTATATTTCAATTGATGTATTGTTTGTTAGAATAGGACTGAATAGAATAGAAAATCTGTAATCTGAGGTTGCAAAATAAATAATAAATAAAAAATATTGCGAAAATTGCATTTAAAGTTGTCCAAATGAAGTTCTTAGCAATGCATATTACTAATCAAAAATGAAGTTTTGATATATTTGCTGTAGGAAATTTACAAAATATCTTCATGGAACATGATCTTTACTTAATATCCTAATGATTTTTGGCATAAAAGAAACATCTATAATTGTTTACCCATATTGTTGGCTATTGCTACAAATAAACCTGTTCTACTTAGGACTGCTTTTGTTACCCAGGCTCCAGGGCCACACGTTTTATTTTATTATGAATGCATAGATTATTTTAAATGATTTGCATGTTTTTCATTCGTCGATTATACTGTTTATTGTCTTAGTGAGTTAATATTTTATTTCGATTATTAATCAACAATAACAAACAGTACTGCAGCTTTAAGAAACTCGTGGTCCGAACGCGCACTTTCTCTCAGTTTGCGCGGGAAGCGGAGCTGAGGAGAAGTTGTTTGATGGCTTTGCCGAAGGCAATAACATTGTTATTAGTGATAATACTATGCGATATTATGCTTTTTCATCTTGTCTGAGCATGCTTTTACATGTAGGAGTGCACTCGAAGTTCATCTTTATATCGATCAAACGACAGCTCATTTGCTCTCCCTTTGCCAACAGATGCGATGTGAGAGAAAGCATCAAAACATGTATGCAGGTATGTTGTGTCATCCATACATTATTATCATTGCTGCGTGACAGTGCTTGCTATTGCATTGCATTATGCCAATGTCTTAATATAATGTATAAGCTGCAGTAAACGGTTCCCTTACCAAAAAGCAGCATACTTCAAGTTTATTTTATTAATTATACATAAGTAAAGTTCAAGTATATATTTTAAGTATACTTTACGTTGTAAGTATACAAATATCAGTGTCTTTGTAGTGTACTTGTAAGTGTACTATTTCTAAATACTCATTTGGGACTCAATTGGCCCACTTTCTAGTATATAAATGTATACTTTAAGTATAAAGTAGTACATTTTGAGCACACAACTAGTTTACATCAATGTGTTAAGCTTATACTGCAACTATACTAAAAGTGTAGAACACACATTCAGTTTGAGTTCACAGTGTCCTACACATTTATGTGGTTTCATTACAATACTTTTGTGTTAATCAGATGTATTTTCAAAAAGTTATGTGCACATAGTCTATTTATGTTAGCTTAACATTATTATTTTATTTTATATATTTGATTTGATCATGTTAATTCTGTGCAATTAAATTAAGTTATCTTAACATAATTTGGGTAACTTCACTAAAATTAAATTTCAAAACAAATTTGAATGGTTTGTTGTTTCCTTTCAATTTCAATAACACAAAAACCTCATGTAAAGCCTTTATTTAATAATTTGAACAATGCATCATATAAATGACATGTCTAAACAACAATTTGCTTTCAAAAAGTTGGCATGAAAAACTTTTCAGAAAATGATATGTTATAAAACTACATGATACTAGTATAAAAACAAAGACAATTACTGTTGTATGCATAACATATAGTGTATCAATATATGTAAACCTTCATAAGAACTTTTTGTAAACTAGATCATAAACATAAGTAACACTACACTGCATGTTTAAAAACGAATAAAACATTGTAACACCAATCATTTGATTTCATAAAATTTGTGGTCTCGGAAACCTTAAAACTGTCCAAATTCAGACAAAAAGGGATAAGAAACAAGAGAAAGCAAAGGGGAACAGTCTAAACAATGACGAGGTCACAGTTTGCACTCTACAGTGGTGTCTTGCTGGAATTTTTCTGGGGTTGATCATTTATAGTCTCAGCAGTCATTCCAAAAGCGGTCCATCTCACTGGTGGAGTTTAGATTTGAAATGTTGGGCCTTGACAGAGAGTTCTCCTCCGTCCAACTCCATGATGAGTTTTTGCAGAATTTCAAAAGTAAAACGCTACTTTGTGGGGTACTGTAGGTTAAGAGCATACATTAGACCGAGCCACGCTGTCAAGGTCCTGAAGCACTGTCACACGCTCTAACACAATTCCCACATCATGGGCTTCATTGTCTGCAGCATCCTTTATCACGAAGATGCCCACGGTGGTCTTCTCAATGGCACTCTGTAAAAGATCTTCTTCCATGTCCTAAAGATAGAAAACAAGATGAATATGTATTTAGCACATGAACAAGAAATATGAGGGGTAGCTTTTTTGTATCTAAAATGCCAGTACTTGCAGCGACCCCAATATACTAGCATGTCCTATTAAAAGGCATAATTAGGGTTGGGTATCGGTTGTTGTTTTTTTCGATACCGGTGCCAAATAGATACTTTTAAAATGGTACCGGTGCCTTATGAGATTTAAACGTACCACAGATATTTGTTTTAAAGTTACAGCTTGAATACATACAAGTTATCAATTCATTTTTCTTAAGATGTGCATTAATATGAGCCCAGTAATCTTTTTCCAAGTTAAGTCCTCCACAATTACATATATGGCAACTAAATATGATATTTTGAAACT
The DNA here is from genome assembly GCA_003573665.1 of Oxygymnocypris stewartii. NCBI lineage: Eukaryota > Metazoa > Chordata > Actinopteri > Cypriniformes > Cyprinidae > Oxygymnocypris > Oxygymnocypris stewartii. The sequence goes on along the minus strand of QVTF01019717.1, from coordinate 1,971,099 downwards.
GTTTCTGCCTAGTTTCAATCACATGAAATCTATTTAAATGAATTCTAAGCGCATGCCACGTTCTAAATGTGCAGGGGCATGAATATACACATGGAAAACGACTACTATGCCCAAAATGTCTGTGTTTTAACCTATAATGCTGCAGAAGTTTTAACCTACTTGGTACTACAAATGAACAGGCTCTGCAATTCCACATGTACAGCAAATGTCACTGAAAAGAGAGAAAGAGCAGAAATTAGTCAAAAATAACAACAACAATGAATGATTTTAACTATTATAGGTAGGGCTGCACGATAAATTGCATGCGATATTTGATGTGCATCGTGTCAGTAAAGCCGGGTCTGTAATCAGTGGTAAATCTCCTTCATACGCATGCTTTCACATGGAGTAGAATGCAATTACTTACTATATTATTTACTATTAACGTTACTACACTAGCTCTGAAATATATATTATATGTTTTAATCCCCTGGAACATACTATAAACACGATGATCTCTAGAACATGATGCATTGCTGTGTCTGTCATAATGAAATAATTAAACAATTTTGGAGAAAGTGTGTGGTTTTTTTTTTACATAAAAAATAAATGTTTTTGTTTGTTTACAGTCTTCCTTTAACGGGCATTAATATAAGACAAATTGTGCAAAAATAGTTGACTGTCAAGCTGTTATATTCAGGTTATATATTTATTGTCCAACATTCCTAATTTTTATGTTATTAATTTAATTTAATATGTTGGTATTATCTCAAGTGTTTATAATGCTAACACTTGAACTTGAAATATTTTCTACCGAAAATGACATGGTTTCTAGAGAGCAAAGAGTTTTGTGGAAAAAGGGAAGACTTTCAAAAATAAAGTCTGTAAAATAAACTTTTAAATGAATTTGATCATCACTAACGTTAGTTATTGTATGTTATTGTTGTCATCGTTCAGGCTGTATTTTAGCTTGTATGGATTTTTTAAAACAAAGCAGCTAGAATTTAGTGGAGTGCTGACAAAAGAAGCCATTTATGTTTAAGTATGATACAAATATGTGTATATATATATATATGTACTTTAAATGTGTTATTGTAAGTTGGTCAAGCGCGACTGGCTCCCATTATTTTTTTCAGTTTTCAGTCCAAAATTTTGGCAGCAACAGTCATGTCATGGGCGCTACTGTTGCAATGGAGCGTTCTATTGAGTTTCGCCTCTTTGACTGTAACGTTTCTATGTTTATTCGTCGGTAAATTAGTCAGCTTCACATTGTTCCTCTCATAGACATACACACTGACGGAGCATTGAGCGCTTCTGTCCATTGCTGTGACACGACAACGGCGATGAAATCCAAACATAAAGTCAGAGGGTAGCTCATTCTGAGGGGTAACGTTAACGTTAGCACAGATTGTCGAATCTGGTCCTAAAAACACATATCAGTGAACTTTGAAGCAGCGGGTTTTCAGGATATAAAACACAATAACGTTGACATTTTTTAACCGATGTCAATGCTTTACATTCCACGTAAAGTGCAAAAACGTTTAACGTTAATATCCATCTAGAAAGATAGACTTAGGTAATTATTCATTGTCATAAGGTATTATTAAATCTCGCTCTTATGAAGCATTAATAAATTCAGTTAGGTTTCCCCTTGTTATAACGTTACACATTCTTTCATATCAACCCTCAGCACAAAAATGCCGTTAACGTAGTACGTTATCCATTTGTGAGTGATTTAATTGCAGTTTGATAAACTAAGAGCAATATTTCACCTTACCGTTAATGTTAAGTTAATGTTAATGTTACCTCAAAAAAAAAAATCTGCGATGACACTCGACGAAATATGCCGTCGATACGATTTAAAAGCATGTGGAGCTATCTTAAAACACTATTGTTGCATTTAATCTGACGAAGACTGAATTTTTTTAATTATCATACGACGATTTAAAATGAAATTCTTACCTTTTAACGAGCTTTGGAAAACAAGTCAGTCAGTCCCCTCAACTGTCCTTCTTTCCCAGACCAACGGTCCTGGTTTTCAAATAAGCTCATGAGCGGATGCTCTCGTGTTGCTCCCGCGTAAACGATCAAAGAACTTCACAAAACTGAGTTAGATTAATTGTACGCAATGGAATTAAGTTGGAAGAAAATGCAAAGTAATTGTGTGACATGAGCACATTTTAATTAAGTAAATCAAACAGCAGAGAAAATCATTTTAAGTGAACACCATTTGTTGGAAATCTGAATAAAATTGAACATTTTCTTGCAAAGTGATCACTTTTATACTTTACACAATAAAATTATGTTTGCATCTCAAACATAAATGTATTAAGTAGACTGTAAGTGTATTGTTTAAGTGAACTCAGTAAAACTGCCTTTCCTTTTTTTCAGTGTACAGTTGTAATGCTGTTTTATGTCAGATGATCATGTTTGATTACACGTGGAAGCCTCTGTTGTTTCGGTTTATTCTTCACTTGTGTTTTTTGGAAATTCTGTGCAGTAGATGTGTACTAGCGCCCCGTATTACAATGACAACACGGGTTCTAGGAGCACAAATATAGCGCAAATATATTGAGACTTTTTCTAACTATGAGTCAAATATACTTAAATGTCATTTTAAGTACATTTCTGAGAAGTACATAAAAAGTAGACTGAGCGTATACTTTCCTATTTTTTTAGTTTAAAAGAAATATACTAAAATCACACTTGAATAAACGTATTTTTCTTAGGGTAAGCAGCTGAGTAAAGTAAGCTATATGTGATAAATTCACAAATACATGTAAAGAACAGTACGTTTCCATTAAAATTAGCCAGAAGTATGCATTTCATAACATTTTTCAATTCTACATCACACGACACAAACTTTAAGTTTAGCTGACATGCATTTCATGCATTATTATTTTAGTATTAGGCATGTGCATGCTAATCAAGCTCCATGGTATGTTTTTAATTAATATAGAAAGTAATTTTGTCTCATTCCTCAATTTGTAAAAACAAATCAAATTTTACAGAAATACACTTGCTATGGAAGTTTAATGAGAGAAAAATAATCGAAAATTGAGGGTGCCCTCTAGTGACCATGTGGAGATCGTGCTGGATACTTTGTAAAGAACCAACGTTACGTGTTTACACAGCATAGCATTATTGATGCTCTATATAATATTCACCACAAACTGAAATTTCTTAACTGATTCTACCATATAAAACAAAACAATTACATTAAAAGATTCGTCTCATAATTTGCACACTAAGATGCTATAGTGATTCAATTTATGAATTTATTATTTATTAAACCTTGGTCTAACCATTGAAAGCATACAATGTTAGATCTGTCTAGCATACATTGTTATATTTATGTCAATCCGCAATTACAGAAAGTCATGTGTATCTAAAAGAAAACTTCTGCAACTTACTGACATAAATTACTGTATAACAAAATACACTACATGTATGCAGTTAAGCAATCTTGTCTTGACCAATGAGAGATAGACCACTGAATTTGAGCAGCTACAGTTTGGCCGGCCATTATGACTTTTTGTCAAAACTGTACCAGTACAACCAGAACATTAATATGGTGAAGAAGCTGACAGAGAGGAAAATAACATACAAAGCGAACAGAAACCGATCAATGACCTCGCCCAAGTGTATCCACTCCTCTGAGTTCTGATCCGTGGAGAAATGCTTGTCAACTTGCTGGCGAATGGTAAGCACGTCTTCATTAATCATCCTCAGTTCCTCCAGTTCTTGCTCATCATGATTTAATGGTGATGCAATGCCTTGCCCTTGGTATCTAATTTGGTTTATTTCTATCTCAAGTGAACAGGAAATTGTGCCTTTGGTGTTTCCTGCTGGCAGAAATTGTTAAGTGTATTAATGTGATTTAATGTTATTTATATATATATTCTACACATAGAAGAATACATTTTATACTGTCAGTTGTCCAAGAGGGTTCATATTATTTGCACAAAATGTTTGACTTTTTGTTCAGCCGTTATGAGACTCACTTTGCTGGTCAGAATTCTGGTCTGAGACTTTCTTGCGCAAGCAAACCAGTCGTGCTAGGTAATGCAGGAACAACACTTTAACCCAGTTTGGAAGAGGGGGATAATCACTCGAGCCACAAAGAATATTAGTAACCACAATTGTCTCCAATAAACTGGCCACCATCAGCGCTAAACACAGAGAGAAAAACACATCTGTAGGGAGAGAGAATAGTGTAAGTTCCCTACCTTAAAATTAGTTACTGATGTATATAGTTCATCCAAAAATTACAATTTGCTGTTAATTTACTTACCACCAGGCCATTTAAAATGTGTGTACGTTTTTTCTTTAGTAAAATAGTAAAGATGATTTACTGCATTTTATGGTGATTCATAAAATGCAAGCCGATGGCATCCATCACTTTTTGAGTCAAATAATGCATATTTGATTGTAATACACGACTGTAATGTATGTATGTTTACTGGCTCATGCACCACAAATCACCTCACAATGTTCCCCAGCCAGCTGCTTGAATGTCTCTCTTTTTACACATGTACAGTATTTGAAGTCATCTGCACAGTTGTACAGTTTGTATTTTTTGTTTTTTAGTTTGTATAGGTAACCACTTTTATATATAGCATATGTATAGTCAAAGCTGACAGTAGGTTAGTTTGTGTATAGGTTTATACTGTTTTACTTCGTGTTGTATATTTGTATTTATGTAGCACCGTGGTCCTGTGAGGCACGACATCTCGTCCCACTATATGTCCACACATGTAGTGGAATGACAATAAAGCTCAACTTGAACTTGAACTTGAACTTGATATATTGGCAAGACTAAATGAATACTCATGGCTGATATATTGAGGTCTTATGAAGTGAAAAAATCCGTCTGTGCAAGAAACTGAACGTTATTTATTCTTTGTACAATTATTTTTTATTGTTTTAACTGCACATTATTTTCAACATTATTACCTGTAATTCAGAGTGTCAGATGTACGGTTTGTGAACAAATCATTCGTTTGAATCGGTTTTTGTTAATGGACACAAGATCTGAGGGTTCGCCAAATCGAATGAACTCTGTCTTAATTCGTTTTGATCCTACGACACTTCAGATCGACACTTCGGCGACACTTCAGATCGAAGAACGATGAGCTACTGATATGTGCATATGTGAACCGAACACTTGTATGAAATTGCAGGTTTTATGGGTTTTCATTGTTTATGTAAAAAAGTGAGCTGATGAAGATGTTTATTGTTTATTCTCCTCTCATAACTTAGTTTATTCACACATATGCTGTAGACATGTAAAACAGCCACGTTTCACATCACAATGCTAAACTTTGTTTCATTGAAACGAACTGTCTGAAAGAACCACTTCATGGAAACAAATTAGACTACTCCATTTGTCTGACTCAAGGTTATTATAGTTTACATTTGTTTTATTTTAATATAGTTTTAACAAAATGTATAGCCTGAAAGTAAGTTGCTTTGGATAAAGCATCTGCTAAATGCATAAATTGTATTAACTGCATTAGTCTACTCTACTTTCAACGGCTCAAGCCTCCGTTACGGTTTAAATGACGTTGTGGAATTAGCAAGGGAGGCGTTAGATGAGATGCGGAAGAAATAATCCTACTCACAATAGTGATTTAAGTAGAAAAACCGGACGAATGCTTTGAAATATATCATCTGATCGATGTCTTGAGGTGTGGCAGCCGTAGTATAAGCTGAATAATTGACATCTGTCTGTTGAATTCTTAGAAAAATAATGCACACCTGAGGTGTAGGCTAATGGACACGACGCGAAGTGCATTATTTTTCTAATAATTCAACAGCCCGTCATCAATTATTCCTTACTTATATGTGTGTGTATGATGTGATTTAGCCTATGTATATTTGTTCGAAAGCCTGGCAGATTGATCACAAGATGCTAGGCCAAGTTTTGTATTGTTTACAGAAAGGATGCGCATTCTCATCTTTTTCTTCTTCTTCTGTTAATTATCACGTTGCTCTGCTCGTCTGTTTTTCTTCATAGCACCAACTCAGAATGCCTAGTGATGGTTTGGTAGCTTGTGTTACATGAAAATTAATACGTTTGCCTATGTGATGTTGTAGATAAATGCGGGTGCAGCAGCGATGTTAAAATTAGAGTTTCATGCCTTAGACCTGCCCACATTGTTTTAGTTTTTTTGTACTGGCCTTTTCAGTGCTGCCTTTGCAGAAAATTATCACTTTTTACCTATTCATTTTTGCTCGCATATCTAAAATAGTTTTTTTTTTTTTAGCAAGGTGTTGCTGTCAGGGGAGTCATAAGATAATTACGTCGTCATTAGGGTTGCCAATTAACTTTATTTTTTATTTTATTTATTTTTTTACAATTAACAATTAATAAAGGACAATTGTGATTATTTAACTTTAATTATTTAAGAAAATAGTGTTTATTCTTGTAGAAAATAAGTGTTTATTCTTTAACAAAATGAGGGACAGAATAAGGGACGTTCCGAATATTTGTGCTGTCCCATAATGTAAGCTGAAGACGAAATAGTTTTTTCATGAATCGTTTTAATGTTAGTTTACGAAAAGTAACCTTGGTCTGACCTCTGGATTACTGGTAATAATGTTGCAAGTAATGTTCAGTTTCTTGCACAGACTGATTGTTTCTCTTCATAAAACCTCAATATATCGCCAGGAGCCACAGAGATTAATTTCATGTTGCCTGTAAATGCTTTTTTTGACTCTCAACTGCTGGTAGCCATTGACTTGCATTTTATGAATCACCAAGGACCACGGTTTCAGCTAAAAATGAACTTTACTTTCTACTGAGGAAAAAAGTCACGTATGTCTTGGATGAGTAAATTAATGCCAAATTGTAATTTATTTTGAGTGAACTATCTATTTAAACTCTAGTGCAGATGGTACACAAAATGACTCTACAAACTTATAATAAATAACATAAAAATAAGATTAATAACAGTTGGCACTTGAATGTTCTGATTTGATTAAAAGTGCCTGAAATGTTTGAGAGCTATTGATTTTATTTGATATGAGTTCCTTTGTATTATTCTTATCTAACTTATGAGGTCCAAAAGTCTGAGATTCAAAATCTAAATTAAACATAAGTTTATTTAGTAATTTTGAAAAATATGAAACAAATAAATGTTACATGAAGTATACAATAATGTACACTATTTATAAGTAACTAGAAATATTCATTTAATCCTTTCAATCCTCTCAAATGTGATTTCTTATTAAAAAAAATATATAGCGAAAAATACAAAATCGAAGCATTTTATTTGCAGACTCAGACTTTTGGACCCCGCTCTGTATATAGAGAGATAACAGACTTATAAGAGGAATGGTGTCTCCTGTAACCGGAAGCAGATCGTTCATGAGGAGGAGGAAGACGGTGTAGCCTAAGATCAAGGTCATTTTAAAGGCAGAGCGATCCATTTTCTGAGGAGGCAGGAGGAAGCTGAACAGATCTACAGCAATCAGACAGTAGCTGGGGATCAGCAGGTTCACCACATACAGAGTCGGTCTGCGCTTCAGGATGATCTAATATGTGACAATCATTAGAACTATAAACAGGACAAAAATTAAAGAAATAGTTCATTGAAATTAAAACTTCTGAACAAACTGAAGGTGACACAAACATGGTAAACGAGTTCATCCCATCTGTCCAATCCTTCCATGTCAAAGTATGATGAGTTGGCAGATTTTCTGCCGATCATGTTGGTCAGTTGCCACTCTCCTTTAGTCTCCATGTACTGTAGAGATTTTTTGAGTGTGGTCTCCACTGGCTCTGAAAAAAATATTTGAACATCTCGAGCTGTAGAGGGAGAAATTGACTTGCATCAGTCCCAAGTGGCTGTCAAAAGACTGGGGTTCTTGATTTTAACACGCTGACAATTGAATGTTTAACGTGTAAAACTAAGTTTATAGGTTTGAGACACAAATGGCCAAATCCAAACAAATTGCACATAGTATTCTTTTCCTTTCTTAAATTGGAATTGGAAGTGAAATTGGAATTTTAATGGCAAGACTAAAACATGATTACTTACTTGGATGCTTGTAAGAGCCAAATGTGTACGTGCAGTTTTGAATGTCAAAAGGAAATGTGTAGATGTCTAGGCTGCAGAAGCTTATCACATGGAATGGCAGCCGATCTTCTGCTTTGCCGTTGTTGTAAAGATAAAGGTAATAGGTTTTTGGGGCTTGGTTGTCACTTATGCTGCAATTAAATAGGACAGTATGTCACAGACATCCCCAAGAGTTGCACTTATTGTAAGTTTTTTTGTTTTGTTTAGTTGACTTGACATTGTGGTAACCATTGGAAGTATGTTGTTTTGCAGCACATAATATAGATATGCAATCGATGCATTTTGTAAATCTTAGTTATTTGCCTGCTTAGTCTTTCTAGTAATGTTCACAGATTGCACTTCATATCCATTCTGTTTAAGCTATTACTAAATTATAAGTTATAAGGGGCCAAGGGGACTTTTTTTCGTATTATTCTGCTCTTGAGTCTATAGCAGCCCATAGAACCGCTTGTGAGAAAGTTGAACATTTGGCACATAGATAGAGGACAGTCTCAACATTAACCACACCAAATTTAGATTATCTAACTAAAACCGTCTAGCGCTGCCAACGGGCCAAAGTTGCACTCATGTTTCTGCTAGCAACTTTTGAAATGTATGGGCTAGAAAACCTTTGCCTCTGATTCCTTGGCACATGCCAAATTGAGAACTGATTAAAATTTTTCACTTTTTAGCACTCATCCTATATGGTTTGTGCAATTCTCACCAAAATTAGCTAAGATTATCTTCAGATCATCTGGCAAAAAGTTATCAAAATATTTTCAATTGTTCAGACTTTTCTCGTAAAGCATGCAAATTAATTTGACATGAGTTTATATCTCCACAATAATGCTTCAGCAGATTCTGACCAAACTTGGTGTGTGTTATACCAAGCATGACTTGAGGACACATGAGAAGTTTTGAAACAGCACCACCTACTGGTCAAATATATATCAAAATTATATTTTTTTATTTAGAACTGAATAGTTTGGCCATAAAATTGGTCTTGATAGATTTGGAATGGCATACCAAATCAAACATTACCCAGTTTTTCTATGTTGGCCATGTTGGGCGTCTTTAACAGGCGTCTCCAACCCTGCTTCCTGGAGAGCTACTATAGTGCAGAGTTAATCTCCAACCCTAATCAAACATACCTGAACCAGCTATTCAGGGCCACTTGATAATTACAGGCAAGTATGTGTAGAAGCAGAGTACTGAAGGGAACTGCGGTCTGCAGGAAGGTAGCTCTCTAAGAGAAGGGTTGGAGCAATCATTCCCAACCTTTATTTCATGCCCCCTCCCCCCCCCCCACTTACACATATGATAATCTGAGCCCCCCCAACACCCATATATATATAGTCTTTAGTCTTCGATATATATATATCGAATATTTATTTATATATTGAATATTTAAATCAAAACCGTTTTATTGAGGAAGATTATATCACTATAATTATAGTTATCGTTTTATCGCCCAGCCCTCAAAGTAAATCTACTCCCGTACCCCCGCTGTGAACACTGGCACCCCCAGGCTGGGAACCACTGGGTTGGAGAACCCTTTTGTTTAGTGAGTAATTAAAGAGAGTTTCTTAGCTTTTCATTTCACCTATGTTGTGCTTGGCCCATTTGTTGCTGCTTGCAGCTATGTTTTAAGTTAAAGTTGAAGAATAGTAAAAGCTTATATAATAACCTTATGCAATGATTTGATTTTTAATTCTTTATTTTGGAACTCACAATTCATTGATGACAATATCAGGCCTCCAGAATTTTTTTCTTGGCAGTGTGATACGGTCTGTTCCACATTCAACAGGATCCCAGCTCAAACCCTCAATAGTCCAGTCCTTCAATACACCAATGTCATTAACTTTTACTTATACAATACACATCAAAATATTGTATTATTTTTAAAACTATATTTTAAAATACAACATTATAGATTGAAGTAATTGAAGGCAAATTATAAATGGCAAGGTAACAGTTCATAATAGATACTTAGAGCTCTTACAAACTGCAGCCAGATAAATGCATCCAAGATTTGGGCTTTTTCATCCTAAAAGGGAAAACATCCACAATTCCTATGTAGCCATTTGCATATGTAATGTGATTGCATACAGTGATTGGTATATTTGGATATTTACTCACCACATCTAAAACGGCATACAATATGAAATCCAACTGGATCTTTGTAGGTGTCCTTGGATTAATAACTGGCCGCACTTCGGTTTTGTCGAAGACACTCTCTCTGAGGGCTTGTAGCAGAGATTCTGCGGTCGGCTGGGAACAGTTTATAGTGTCTGCAGATCTCATGAGAGCAGCTGTGTTACAGATCCAAAGAGAGAAGGTGCAAATATAGACATGAAAGAAACAAGCTATATGCTTACTAAACCAAAACAAAGGATTACAGTCCTAGAGGCCATGAGCACCAGGCACTTTTTTATGATTTGCTCATATTTTGGACTTAGTGAACTGATTCTTACATTGCATAATGAAGCAGATGAAGATGAAGTGTGTTGTAGAGGATTGGCAATTCATTGTCTAGCCTGCAATAACAAACATAAACATTTGTTTCTTAATTTCATAACACAACCAAATCTCTATTATATCAACAAGTGGGGTTCTTGAACACATTTGGAACTTTTGGACTGATCAATCAACAGTTTGATATCTACAAAATGCAAATAAGATTTGGACCTAGTATTCGACCAGTTTACTTATGATAGGTAACATGTTTGAAGATTGAGAGGTTACTATAAACTTACACAGATAACAAAATGCTGGTTTTCATTTTGCTAGAAATTGCTAGTAAATGTACAGTTGATTACAAAGAAACAGCTTAATGATCAAAGAAATGAACAATGAATTAAACAAGTGGACTGAAATAGTATTTTCTTGTAATACCCCAATAATCTTCTATTTACAGCGTCGAAAAAATATTTTTAGATATACAGTTCATGAAATGCTCTTTGTGAGGAAAACAAATTATTTTTGGTAAATTATACAAAGAATAACCTATCACACTTTATTATAAGATCCACATCTCGCCGTTAACAAACCATTAACTATGACTCTTGCATCAATCAACTCATAATTAGCTGCTTATTAATAGTTAGTAAGGTAGTTGTTAAGTTTAGGTATTGAGTAGGATTAGGGATGTAGAATATGGTCATGTAGAATATGTGCTTTATATGAATAAACTTTCTGGAATGATACGAAGTAAAACAGTTTTTAAATTTAGAAAATTATTACAATTAATTAAAAATAATGCATACAGAAAATACGTGAACTTTTATTTTTGACACATAGTATCCGCAATATTTTGTACATGCCTTTAAATTATGTTTTAACACTTCCAATTATTATATATGACTGTGGCCTTTGTTAGTTGCTTTTATATTTGGCAGCCTAAATTCAACTATTCAAAATTCATGCTTCAAAAGGGTTAAACACAACAGTCTGCACTGCATTTAGAAAAGGTATACAACAAAACCATTATCTATAGTAATTATTTTCAGCTTGAAACCAGACCTTTTCATTAATTATTGAATCTTACCTTGAATGTTGACAGAAGTTCTATATCCATTAAGTTCTTGGTCAGTGTTGTGACTAACTGGGCCCCACAGATTTTCATTTCAGATTCATTTCTCAGTTTGACAGGTAATGTGTTAGAATGGTGGGTATGTATCTAAATATAAATAACTCATTTGCTTAGGCAAATTAATTATTCATCTAGCTAGTGCTGGCACGCAATAGTGAACGTTTTTGCAAAAACTCAATATTTGACTTCCTTACCTTCTGGAAATCTCAGACATTGGCGACACAAACCCAACATGCAAAATATCAAATGTGCGTCAAAATAAATGTGGCAGTAACTGGGGTCTGTGGTGGAGCATACTTTTGCATGCTTAAAGCTGAGGTTAAGAAACGTGGCATTGTCTACAATTGTGGTGTAGATATGACATTAATAATGCATGGTGTGACACAAAATACGAAAGTCTCCCTCTTTCACATCACATTTCCATTTAATGCTTACACACTTTCAAGGTTAACAAAACACAAGTTACCATACACTATCAATAACAGATATACAAACAATTGTATCTTAAAAGTACTTTAGAACAGTGCTTTACACATTATTTGATCTCACTATACTATCTATTTTCAGATACTATCACCCTCGTCTGTTTAGAGAAAATTCAGTGGATGGAAATTTCAATGGAAACTATAAATAGATAAAAGCCTATTTTCAAAGTAAGCACTATATATTCAACTAATCCAGGGCTAGTCAACTTACATTCAATCTTCGACAAGCCTCGTATAGAATCCCATTGATCAAAACATTATGTGATCGTCATTCTAGTCATCATTTACACAAATAAAATTCATAAAATGTTCCTGTTTGTTAGATTGAGCACCTGAGATCTAAAAAAGCTTGGTGACAGTATTTCTTAACTTGCTTCTCCAGGATTATGACAAATTGAAATGAGACTTAATGATTTGCAGCTTGTTTTGTAAATGAATCTGTTTATCTACCTATTAAATGTAATTGTATGACACCCTTGTACAGTACACGTGACACACCACACATACATCCAGAAGTATAATGAAACGTTTTAAACTAGACTGAATATAGATGCACTAATGAAAATGTTTTCTCAAATGTTTAACTCTTATTCTAACATATGCAAACAGATGACACTCCATATAAACTGTTTTCAGATATCAATCAGTTCCATTTGATACAGTAAGTTCCATAATTTCCATCAAACATATTTATGCCTCTTAAAATTGCTGAAGGCATATCAATTCAGAAACATCTTTAGATAAAACGTAGTCCTTATTAATGATAAAAATGCTACAATAAAATGCCATCCATCTTATTTTGGAAGTGGCCATATTTAATAGTATTCTAATGTTTTCATCAAGCTATAATCATACATGTAAATATGTGTATTAAGGATGGATTTTAGATATGTCCACATATTTGGGTTCATGGTCAGAGTATTGCCATGACCAAATAAGAAATTTAGGTGTGGTGACAACACAATTAGACAATCAGATTAATGCTGTATTAAAGAGTTTTTTTTCCAGATTAGGCCTATTGCTCGACTAAAGCCTATTCTGTCAAGAAAAGACTTAGAGAAGGTTATTAATGGCTTTGTTTTGTCTCGTCTGGACTATTGCAATGTGTTGTATGTGGAGTCCTGCCAGGACACTATTTCATGCTTGCAATTGGTTCAGAATGCAGCAGCCAGGCTGCTACTGGGTGCAAAGAAAAGTCATCATATCGCTCCTATTTTAGCTTCTCTCAAGTTACCAGTGAACTATAGGATAACATATAAAACTCTTTTATATGTTTTTAAAGCAGTGCATGGGATGGCCCCTGCGTACGTGTCTGAGCTCATTGCTGTTCGTCAAGCACCTAGGTCTCTAAGATCCAATAATAAGTTATTGCTTACTGTCCCTTGTACTCATATCAAATTCAAAGGGGATCGGGCCTTTGCTGTTGCAGGGCCGAAGCTCTGGAATGGTCTTCCTCAGGTACTTAGAGAGGTCTCATCTTTAAAAGTTTTAAAGTAGTCAAAACACTACTTCTTGTCTTTAGCCTTTGAGAGGGTGGGCTAGTCGTTGCTGTTTAGTAGAATGTGTGTTGTCTTAAGTTGAGTGTTTTAATGAGTGTTTCTTGCTTGTAGAGTCTGGAGGTCTGCAGGTGCAGTTGTAAAGTGCTCTATAAGTAAAGTGAAATGAAAAGGAAATGGATTATGAGGAGAAGGTAAGGTGGTGTAAAGATTCATGTTTTGTGTAAACCCACTTGACATCCTTGAATCTCATTTCTAAGGTCATGGCCAAACTCTTAATTGGCATTTTTCCTATAGTTAATTTTGTTTATGGTCCTTGAAAATCAGTGGCACGGTTCAGAAATCATACATTGATTCATTTATTTTTTTCTCTTTTCAAACAACAGCAAGGAGGAGTTTATTTTTCTCATATTTCAGCCATTCCCGCTAAATGCTAGAATCTGTAATCAGTACGTTTACAAAAGACCCAAGAGATGTGGGTAAAATCACCAACATGTAGATGAAATCATGAACTTTATCTATATATAAACACCCATTAATACACAGTCATCTAAATGTGCATATCAATATATAACACAAAAATTATATTTTTATAATGCGTTCATAGTTTCCAATAATTTTTCCACTGCTACTCATCCTTTGGCAATTGGGATAACAACAAATAACAAACAAATACAAAAGTACAGAAAATAACATTTTCAGAAAATATTGCAGACAATTTGATTTAATAAATGGCAACTTGTATTTACAGGTTCAGTAATCATTAACTACAAAAAAATCATCAGCTACAAAATTAAAAATCAATTCAATCCTAGAGTCTGGAGGAAGAGTGGAGGACATTGGTTTCCAAATGAAATACAAAACTTGCTCTTGTTGCTTACCCTCCTTGTGAAGGGTGTCAATGATTGTCTTCTGGACAACTGTCAGATCAGCAGTCTTCCCCATGATTGTGTAGCCTAGTGAACCAAACTGAGGCCATTTTGAAGGCTCAGGAAACCTCTGCAGGTGTTTTTAGTTGATTAGCTGATTGGCATGTCACCATACTCTAATTTGTTGAGAGTGAATTGGTGGGTTTTTGTTAAATGTGAGCCAAAATCATCACAATTAAAAGAAACAAAGACTTAAACTACTTCAGTCTGTGTGCATTGAATTTATTTAATACACGAGTTTCACAATTTGAGTTGAATTACTGAAATAAATGAACTTTTCCACAACATTCTAATTTATTAAGATGCACCTGTAGATGTTCACTTGCTGCCTAACACATCCCACACCTAGACAGAGGCCATTGTATAATCAGTGTTATTCCCATCTCAATGGTTTTAATGTTTTGGCTGATCAGTTTACAAGTTTTTTTAGTTTTATTTGGATTCTTTACAATAAAGATGCAGATTTTTTGTACCAGCATATCCAAAATACCAAAATAGTGATGAAACTTACTGAGATAAACACAAAATAAAGGCAGAAAAACAAGCGGTCAATGACTTGGCCCAAATGCATCCACTCCTCTGCGCTCTTATCAGTTGTCAAATATTTTTCAACCTGCTGACGGATGGATAGTAACTCGTTGCTGATCTTCTTAAGTTCCAGAAGAGTGGGTGTCTTATGTATCGCTTTCCTCTGAGGTTTTTCAACTGCAGGATCACAGCGTTTGGTCTCAGTTTTGTGCTCTACAGGTACAAGAGAACTTATTGAATTTTTTTTTTTCTTCAAACATTTACTCATGAAAACCTAATTAAAGGCTGGCATCGGATGCCTATTTTCCACAGGTTGGTATTTTCATGAAATGCCTGACATATACTTTGTTTATGTCGCACAGTGTGATTTGAAAATATCTCATAAGATTGCTGAAATTGCAGTCTTAGAAGGCATTAAAACTCTTACGCCTGCATTACAACTCTTACGACTTGGGAGAGTATTTACACTGGAAGCGTTTGTACAGCATCACAGCAGTGGCGTCAAACCGACCTTATGTTCACTTTCACATCCAACTACAAAACACCTGCATTGCTTGTAAGTCATTGTAATTGCTACAGCTGTTCAAGCGTTGAAAAAATGGAGGACAGTATACAACTGAGTGCGTAAATGTGCTAATTCGGTAATAAAGTACTCTTAAATAATATTTGGAATACTTATGATGAACAAAATATTCTTAATTTTGGCTGCTCCTATTCGGAGTTTCCAAAGCTGATCATTAATTTAATAAACAAAACTAGATAGACTTACTAAATTTTACATGGGACGAATCACCTTCTGGATCACAGTTTTGGTCACTGGACTTCTTGCTTAAACGAACAAGTTTGGCGACATGGTTGAGGAAAAGCGCCTTGGCCCATTGAGGTAAAGGTCCATAGGTAATTGAGCCACACTGGATATTAGTGATGACGATTGTCTCCAGAAGACTGGCCACCATCAGAGCAAAGCAGAGGGAGAAAAAAACATCTGGAAAGAGATTGAGGTAAAGGAAAAAGGCGCTTTAAAACTGGTCATAACCAGCAGTGACTGCGATTAGTAATAAGAAAACCTAAATGTCACGTGGCTGGTTAGAACAAAGTGAAATGCTACAACAAAGCTTCTATACAAACTTATGAGAGGTAAGGAGTTTCCAGTGACGGGCAGCAGGTCGTTCATTAGCAGCAGGAATACAGTGTAACCAAAAATGAGGGTCATTTTGAAGGCAGAACGATCCACGTTTTGGGGAGGCAGAAGAAAGCTGAACAGATCTACAGTAATGAGGAAGCAGCTGGGAATCAGGAGGTTCACCACGTACATGGTGGGCCGGCGTCTGAGGACGATCTAATAAAGGACAAATGTAATTTAACCAACTTCAATTAGAGTATTAATATTAAATAATAAGTTACAAATATTTGTTACTAATTCATTTAAGTGATTTACATTTCAATAAAAAATAAATGTAAAAATGTTTAAATAAAATTAAAGATTTAGTTTTCAATTTATCCTTAGACAAGTTACAAAATTGAACCGATTTGTGTTCATACATGGTAAATGAGTGAATCGAAAGTAAACTGTAGCTCTTCAGGAAGTATTGGAGGTTTCTCAGCAAGCATGTCGACAAGCTCCCACTCTCCTTTAGTTTTCATCACAGATAAAGAATGATGAAGAGCTACCTCCACTGGTTCAACAAAGAACAATTGAATATCCACTGCTGTAGAAAAATACCAAACCAATGATACAGTATATTATGGGATTAAGAAGTTAGAGGTAATAAATAATAATGCATCGTTCAGCAGTGCCAACTTACCAGTGAGCTTGTATGAATTAAAGGTGAATGTACAGTTTTGAATATCAAATGGAAAGGTGTAGATGTCCATGTTGCAGGAACTGATCACATGAATGGGAAGATCATCCATTACCCAACCAGTATGTTCAACATGGAGGTAGTATGTGTCTGGGGATTTACTTTCATCCATGCTTTAAAATAAAACAAAACATTTTCAACAAGTATTGAAATGTTACAGAGCATTTCTTTTATTATCCATCACATTTTGAGACCGTCTCAAATGTACTAAAGTTTTAACGTCTGGTGAGATTTCAGATTAGTACTGAACATTGTTCAGTATAACATAAATATAATAGCTTGATATGTTTGAACTCACAATTCATTAATCACAACATCAGGCATCCACAATTTTTTTCTTGGCAGTGATATTCTATCTGTTCCACATTCATCAGGATCCCAGTTTAAGCCTTCAATCTTCCAAAACTACAAACACAAAATAAAGTTGCATGAAAAAGCGGGAAATCGCACCATTTTCACAGAAGCCTAAGGACAGGTACGGAAGGACTTACCAAATACACCCAAATGAATGAATCAAATATTTGAGCTTTTTCATCCTGAAAGAGAAAGATTAAGAACATACAAAATTGTAGCCTCAATTACCCGAAGACCTGCTCACTAACATAAGTGTCATATAATAAATTATGGAGTAGCATTGCCAAATTAATTCAACATGACTTCAAAATGGTGTGTAGGCAAGTCCAGTGTTTAAATAAAAAAACTAACAACAAGCAAAAAAAACAACAACTTACAATTAAATGAGAAACTTCAAACAATCTAAACAGATTTTAAAACCCCAGGGTTCGGTGCTGGCCCCCTCCACTTTTTGAAATGTACAACCACAGTGCCTTTCCAATTACTGCTATGCAAATTATATGCAGCGCTATTTATCAATCCAGCAAGACATCTCAACAATATCTGATCATATTTCTGGCTTTCTCACCTCTTTAGACTCTTGGCCCTAATTCTAGAATATGTGGCTTACCCTTTTGCGCTAATTTCCATGTTTGTTTGTCACTGATATTAAATAAACTTACCACACCTAAAATGCCATACAGAGTGAAGCTCATACTGATGTTGGTGGGAGTTTGCTGGTAATAAACTGGCCTCGCATCAGTTTTATACAAGATGCTGTCCTTCAGGGCCGCTAAAAGAGCATCTGAAGTGGGTTCGGAGCAGTTAATAGTCCCAACAGATTTCATTAACAGGGCTGTAATAATAAATTAACACATTACATACAATTTGATATAATCATGAAAAACAGCTTTGAGTGAAAAATGAGAAAGTAATTAAATATCAATTAAAGAACAACAGAGGCTTTTCAGTGTTTAACAATTTGGTCTAAATTTGAGACCAAAATGTAGACAACACGTTATACCATTTTAGAATAGCAACTGAATACTGTAGAAATCAGGAGCATTTATCACTTAACATTAATTCAACTCAACCAAAACAATTAATAATAATAATTTGATCTTACATTGTAAGAGGAGACAGTAGATAATGAGTTGGAACTGTGAAAGGACAGCTATACAACCAGCAGCCTATAATGATGAATAAGTAAGTTATTTGTTGAATTATCAAGAATTTCTTTCCCCACATGTAATAAACACAGAAATAATAACAGTTAATAGTGAATCTCTACTTTTTTTGATGTTATATGTCGTTGTACATTTGCCATTATAGAATGTTTACTGTTATTAAATGTGAAAAGAGAAATGGCAGGTATTAATTTTCAATACAAACATTCCAAAGACTTGTGAACATTCTATGTTTAGTAATGGACTTTTGGAGTGAGTGGTATTATACACAACCATATCTTTATTACATGTTAAACGTGTTTAAATAAGAAAAACCTGAATGTGTAAACTGGAAATTATTACGTATTAAAAACAGTTGATTGCATATGTAATAACACCATAATATATAGAAGGCGAACAAGAGTATGTAATTAATAATTACTGTATTCATATTTTATTCAACAACTCACATGCAGTAGACTGTGTTTAAAATAAACATTCAGAATAATATCATTAATGTAATATTTTAACGTTATGTCTTACCTGTGGCCGTGAGAGCAAAGCTACATCAATCATCTTCTTAAGAATGTAAAAAACTGTTGGCAAAATCTTACAAAATATCTTAAATCTGCTGTTTCATGTTTGTCTGCTAGGATTCAAATAGAGCGAGAAACTATATACCAAAACTGATTCGCCTAGATATTTGTCTGTCCCATAGTCTGAGAAGCCAACAACATGCAAAGCAAAAAATACGTGGTGTAAATCCCACATTACAAATATGGTGGTTTCTGTGTTTTCCATTTGAAGAGCAAAATGAATAACTGGTAAGGATTAAGAATTTATTTACACATTTTAATGAAACAATAAACAACACTAATCAGTAATTTCTAATAAAACCATCTTAGTTTTACAGTTAGCATGGTTTCTTTGACATTTCATTAACCTTATTCACATTGATTAGTTTGTGGTAGCTGCCGAATGAATTGTTCATCTTCAGGTATTGTTAACCAAATCCTGATAACATTACTAAAACGTTTAAGTGTTAGTGTGATAAAGATACAAATATGAAATACCAGTTCTGATTTTATCTATAAAAATCCTCTTCATGTAATAAAACTGAGTTTTGTTTTAGCAATTTGAAATGTCTCGATAGAACAGTCTCGAATAGAAAATTAGTCTCGATAGAAAATACATTTCTAATATTATTGAACCGGTTTTGATTATGACTCAAATGCAAAGTCACTCATGTTGAGTCTTGTGGAGTGACTCAAAGGTCTATTTTTAACTTTCAAGTCATAAGAAACAAAACCGAACCTAGTGCATATGCTATCTGTTTTGATTTCCAAAGGTCAAGTTAACACAGATAGTGGAATATAGCAGAATCAATTCTAGTATAAATGTGTGATTTTAACTGTACATCTACACAGAATTAGTATGAGAACCTCCTGATTTTTAAGCTAATACCTCATCAGCAATGGCTGATTGAAATTGCATGAAACCCATCACAAGACCATCTGTCATAATGTGTCTGTTATCATATCACTGCATGTGTCACAAATGATCAAGCAGGAATCACAGAAATGAAACTGAAAGTTGATTTTCACCCCACTGGAAAACAAGTGCAGATAATGTCAACATGAAATTAAAACTGGCCCTATTGGCATTCATCATTGTTGCTCGTATCTTTATTGCGCTCAATCACAAATTATAAATTATTAAAGTATAAATTATTAAATAAAAAATTAATATGTTTCTTTAAATATGTTTTTCCACCTCTGAAACTCATTTTCCCTTTCCTAATGTCAAAAATCTCTTGTTATGTAACTCCCACTTTCCCCATAAATGAACATCCAGTCAATTCCTAACATATGGCTTCAAATCCTGTCCTACATTTTGTTCTTTCTGACTGAAATAGATTATTTCCACACAAATGCATTTTCCTTTATGAAGGAAACAAAAGAAAACTACATTGTGACAGATAAGTGACATTAAAATCATTTTTTAATCCCGAAAACATATTTTTAGTCTATTTAACCCATATTATAGCATTTCATTCATTTAAAAAAATGATTTAAACATTACATAATTATATTTGAGACATTTTTATTTCCAACAGCTCAATATTGTTTGCCAACCGCTAGGCCACAGCTCTGACAGGACTACAAATTGATGACAATTAATTAGTTGTGTAATAAATACGGCAAGTAGAGACAAAAAACAAAACAAATTCTAAAAGTAAATACATTTTGCAGAAAATATGAACTATTAGCCATACAGCAGTATTACCTTATAGGTTCAGTAGTCATATACTGTAGTCATCAGCACTCATTCCTATATAGTTTTATTTGGTTTATTCATATTAAAGATGCATTTTTATTATACCAGTACAACCAGAAGGCTAAAATAGTGATGAAACTAACTGAAAGAAACACAATATAAAGGCAGAAAAACAAGCGGTCAATAACTTGACCCAAAAGCATCCAATCATCTGGGCTCTCTTCAGTTTTCAAATGTTTATCAACCTGCTGACGGATGGATAGTAACTCGTGGCTTATTTTCTTCAGTTCCAGAAGAGCAGGTGTTTTAAACGCAGCTCCGCTCAGAGGGTTTTCCACTGCAGGATCACAGCATTCAGTATCAGTTCTGTGCTCTACAGGCACAAGAGAAGTTGTTGAAATAAATGTACTCTGGTATTACAAGCACTCTGAATACTTCATTCTGATTGGCCAGTCGTGGCATTCAGTTATTCATGGAAACACTGATCAACTGCTGATGTTTTCTTAAGCCCGAGGCACACTGCACGCTTTTCAAATTTACGATTTCTGATTCGCCATGATTGTTTCACGATGCCAGTCTTTCGTCTGCGATAGCCGAAAATCATGCAGTGTGTCTCGGGCTTTAGAAACACAGCTGTTGATATTTTCCATTTGAGTTTTGTTGCAGTATGCGTCTGTCTAGCTCATTGGTCTCAAACTCATAGAGGGCCACAGCTCTGCACAGTTTAGCTCCAACCCTAATCAAACACACCTGATCCAGCTAATCAAGTTCTTCAGGATCACTAGAAACGTCCAAGCAGGTGTGATTTGGAGCTGATTGGAGCTAAACTCTGCAGAGCTGTGGCCCTCCAGGAATTGAGTGGAAATTAGCTTCCATAATATTGATCCTGAGAAGGAGTCACCTTCTGGATCACAGTTTTGGTCACTGGACTTCTTGCTTAAACGAACAAGTTTGGCGACATGGTTGAGGAAAAGCGCCTTGGCCCATTGAGGTAAAGGTCCATAGTGAGTGGAGCCACACTGGATATTAGTGATGACGATTGTCTCCAGAAGACTGGCCACCATCAGAGCCAAGCAGAGGGAGAAAAAAACATCTGGAAAAACATGGATATACTCCTTCATTGAATCATTGCAAGTATACATTTTAAGATAATGTATGTTTTCTGTATGTATAGTATTTAAATACGTAACATAAGTAAACAATTTCTCAATTTGACTCAAACTGCAACACCAAGAAATATCTTAATACCTAATAAACAACACAGTTAACCGTGTTGATGTATGGAGTAAAGAAGACACAAATATTTAAAATGTATAATGACTCGTCTATACAAACTTATAAGAGGTAAGGAGTTTCCAGTGACGGGCAGCAGGTCGTTCATTAGCAGCAGGAATACAGTGTAACCCAAAATGAGGGTCATTTTGAAGGCAGAACGATCCACGTTTTGGGGAGGCAGAAGAAAGCTGAACAGATCTACTGTAATGAGGAAGCAGCTGGGAATCAGGAGGTTCACCACGTACAGAGTCGCTCGACGCCTGAGGACGATCTAATAAAGGATAAAAGTAATTTAACCAACTTCAATTAGAGTGCAATGCATATAATTAAAACAATTCAACAATGTCCTGAGTTGGTATGAATTCATACAATTTGATTTGTAGAAAAAAAAACGAATCATGAGGGTCCATCGCTAAACCTTAACTCAGTGGAGATTGTATGAAAAGATACAAATAAGACTCATACAAATTTGCTGGCAACTAAGCAAAATTGAAAATACTTATGAATTGCCTTGATAGAATGTTTGCCTTGACTAACATTATTTTTAGTTTACATGTAAGTTTTTTATTAAGTTAAAAGGATAATACATAGTAAGTAAGCAAGTCCCGCGAGATATTCATTTCCTGGGGAGGTATTGTAGGTTTTTCTGCAAGCATATCAACCAGCTCCCACTCTCCTTTAGTTGTCATCGCTTCAAGAGAATCTTTGAATGATTCCTCCACCGGTCTATTAAAGAACAACTGAACATCCAGCGCTACAGAGAAGACCAAAACATTTGAGTTATTGGGGTCATACCACATGGTAGTTGTTATAAGAGAAATTTGACTCTTCAGTCAAGAGAACTTACCAGTGTGCTGGTATGAATTAAAGGTGAATGTGCAGTTTTGAATATCAAATGGAAAGGTATAGATGTCCAGGTTACAAGAACTGATGACATGAAATGGAATATCGTCGATTACCTTACCAGTATGTTTTACGTAGAGGTAATATGTGTTTGGGACTCTATTTTCATCAATGCTTCAAAGTAAAAAGAGGTATGGGTGTTATGATCTTTCTGGTATACATGCAAAGCTTTAAAGTGTTTTAAATAAAAAAGGTCTCCCCAAATCTAGGAATTTAGATTCAGAAATACAGATATGTTTAAACTCACAATTCATCGATGATAATATCAGGCCTCCACAGTTGTTTTCGTGGTATTGAAATTATGTCTGTTCCACATTCAACAGGATCCCAGCTCAAGCCTTCAATATTCCAAATCTACAGAACACAAAATGTCATTATCAGTAAATCAGTAAACATGGATCCAACAGATCAACTACTGGGTCTCTGGCAAGCTCACTATACCATCGAGGGCTACACATATTTTTTATGTGGGTGGATGAGTCAGTCAAGCCATTTCTGCCAAGAAGCATATGGGATTTCAACCTTGATAAATATGCTGA
The DNA here is from genome assembly GCA_003573665.1 of Oxygymnocypris stewartii. NCBI lineage: Eukaryota > Metazoa > Chordata > Actinopteri > Cypriniformes > Cyprinidae > Oxygymnocypris > Oxygymnocypris stewartii. Next base: position 1,947,672 of record QVTF01019717.1, on the reverse strand, counting down.
CTTGTCCATTGGTCTATGTGCTCCTTGGCCTAGTGGTTCCAAGTCTGATGGTCTCTGTGTTCCCTAGCCTGGTGGTCCAAAATCAATTGGTCTGTGTGCACCTTGGCCTGGTGGTCCTAAGTCCGTTGGTCTCTGTACTCCCTAATCTGGTGGCTCAAGTCCATTGGTCTCTCTGCTCCTTGACCCAGTGGTCCCAAGTGAATTGGTTTCTGGTGCTCCCAAATCCATTGGACTCTGTGCTCCTTAGCCTGGTGGTCCCAATTGCAATGGTCTTTGGGCTCCCAAGCCAAGTATCCAAAGTCCATTGGTCTCGATTCTCCTTGGCTCGGTGCTTCCAAGTCCAATTGTTTCTGTGCTCCCTAGTCTAGTGGTCCCAAGTCTGATGGTCTTTGTGCTCCCTGGCTCGGTAATAATAAAATAAATGAAACTTTCCCTGAACTCACTGAACTCCCTGTCAAAGCCATAGAGGCAGCCCCTGAACTCCCTCTCCCCTGTGCTCCCTGTCTCTGCACCCACCATGGCCTACAGATCCCTAGTGGTCTCCAGCTCCACCCTGACTTCCCACTTCGCTGGCCTCACCATGGTTTCCAGCTCCACTGGCTCCACCATAGTGGTTTCCATCTCTTTCGTGGTGTTCCTTAGCTTCACCGACTCCACTGTTGTCTTCTGTTTCACCTTGGTGGTCTCCTGCTCCTCCGGCTCCTCTGTGGTCTCTTACTCTGCTGGCTTCCCAGTATTTGTCTGTTTCACTGCAGTGGTTCTAAGCTCCACTGCCTCACTGTGATTGTTCATGGATCTGTCTTATCTGTCATGTTAGTTTTCTCCTCTGCCAGCTCTGACTTGGCTTCCTGCTCCACCAGTGTTCCCATTCCTCCCCCTGGTCCACCTCTGCTCCTCCGCCCTCGTGGACTATTTGTTGTTGTCCTTCAGTGGGGAATTATGCAATGTTTTGTCTGTTCTCTGTGCTCTTGTTTTATAGTCTTTTAGTTTGTAGTTTGCCCTGTTCTGTTCCTGTTTCCTGTCCCTTATTTTGTAGTCATTTTGTAGTCTTTATTATGATTGGTTAAACTTGATATTCTCCCCAGGTGAGCCTTTTTTATCTTAATAGCCCACGTAAGCCCCACTGTTCTTGTGTTTTTTTTTATAAGTCTTGTCCTTTCTATGGATGGTTTTGTGTTCTAGCTCTTTATGTTCTTGGTGTTTTGGGATGTCTGTACTTTTGTTATCTTTGCTACTAAATTTCTATCTGCAATTGGATCCTGCTCTTATATCATCTCTGAGTCTCCTGCGCATTACACATTTTCACACTTTTGTACTATTCTCATTTTAAGTTCAAATGAATTAGTTTCATTCATTTATCAGTTAATACATTAAGAGATATTGCTGCAGTTGCAGTATTACTTACCAGATTCACCCAAAGGAATGTGTTAAGTTTCTGTGCTTTTTCATCCTGAAAGAAAAAAAAGTGACTTGATTTAGCCACTATCACAATAAGCAATTGCTATTCATAAACCAGTTATCAGTATGGTGGGTTTGCAAATTTACTTGGTCATGAAATTATACAATCTTAAGTATTACAGTACATGTAGTGTTGGAATACATGTTTTTAATCCATTGTTTTATAAAATGTAATTTCAAACTGAGTTATTTAAAGACCCTTTATAAATGTGTATGGAATGCAAGATTGGTTGCAAATGGTTGAGCACAGTTTCTAAAGCAATGAATCCTGATTTAGTGTGGCCATAATTGAGAATTGTTGGATTGATTAGAACTTACCACATCTAAAATCCCATACAGAGTGAAGCTCACACTGATGTTGGTGGGAGTTTTCAGGTGAATAACTGGCCTTATTTCAGTTTTGCCAAAGATGTTTTTCTTCAGGGCTGTTATGAGACCATCTGTAGTGGGTTCGGAGCAGCTGATGGTCTCTGCAGATTTCATCAGCAAAGCTGGAAGAATAAAATAGCTAAATAAATATTAAAAGTTTTGTCTGTTGTATTGTCACATTCTGGGTTAAAGGAAACCTTAACATGTTGAAACACTATTTTTTTTAAATTAACAAGAGAAAAAACATATTATTTATATGTAAATTATTCATTTTGTAAACATAAATAATAACGTAAACCATCAATGATTACAACACTATTAATACAAACATGTATATTTATTAATTTACATTATTTGCAAAGTTGCAAATGTTAAATCAGGAATGTTTACTACATTAATATAAATAAAACATTAAGAGCCATGAATCAAATTATATACAACCTACTGTGGGTTTTTGGTTCTTGCATAGAGTATATGAATTTTAAATCTAATTTTGTTCTTACACTGCATGATGAGACAGCAGATAACGAACTGGAAATGTGGAAGAATAGCTGTGAATCCAGCAGCCTGTGATAATGGTTTTAACACACATTGCAATATTATACACTTTACTAAAACACTAAACGATGCTATAAACTTCAACTATTGCATTACTATTTCATGAGTATGTCTTACCTGTGGTCTTGAGAACAAAACTAAAGCCATCAGCAGAAGAATGAGAAGGCAGATAACAGTAAAGGTGCTATACAATATATATTAGGCTATTACCTCACAGTTTCATGATCTCTGTGAGGACTGAAATGGACCTTCAGGCAAACTATATACAAAAACTGATTTGCTTAGACAAACTAAAACCAAAAGAGATCATTGACCACAACATTTCCATTTATTTCATAATCCCAAAACACAGAAGCAACAACATGCAAAGCACAATATATGTGACGCAAAACCCACAGTAAAAATATGGTGGTTTCTGCGGTAGCGTACTGTTTTACATTAAGCAGGGCTGCAGTGAATTCAGTGAAAGATTAAAACAGAATAATCGATTAACTAAGAGTAGAAGTTAATCAATAAGCTTAATATTGGGCAGTAACAAGTTGTTTATTTTATCGAATGTTACAAATGCTTTCAATAATATAGAATAACTTAGAAGATTTGAGCCATGAATTCAATCTTAGTTGGCTTGACTGCAGATGCCAAGCCGGCAGGCTTCACAGTGATCACTTTCATGTGGCCCATCACTTCTGCCATCAAACGCTGAGGATCTGTTTGCGTTACCCAGGTCTTCTCCGTAGCATTTTTTGCGGATATTTTTAACTAGTCTCTCAACCAGCACATCAATGTTTTCCACTGGGAAGTTTGGATCCTCCCATTCATCTTCATTGCACGTCCTACACTCCTGTTTGTAGCATCGTAGTTGAATGGTTCCTTGTCTGCTTTCCTTGTTCAGGTGGAAATGAAACAACACCTGCACTCTACTAGACCCCCAGGTTCTCATGCAAAGAGAACACATGAACCTACAATCAAAATGGAAAATAAATCAGTTTATGCATCTCTACTGATAGTTCCAGGTCCAATCATTACTATGCATAATGATTTAATGATTATTATTATTTATGTTGGTTGGTGGTATTTGGCACCTTTATGTAGTATTTAAAAATCACCATTTAATTTGTGTAATTTTAAGTTTATCTGATTTAACATTTATACACTGCAGTAGCAGTTTAACTGTAATCAAATAGTTGTGAGGTTTATGTGTGTTTATGTGTAGATTTCTGGATACCGTACTTCCTTAAATTTCATTTTCATTTAATCAAAATGTCTCATAAAAAAATCAATAAGCATCCTATTTTAGTTGATGGCTTAACAAAATTGTCTGTTTAAAAATAAGTGTATAGTAACGCTAAATCTACATTTACTAATCATTTTAAAAATCAAAAGCTGTATATGTTAAAACTAATTAAAAAGCTAACATGAACTAATAATGAACAGTTGTATTTTTTTTAACCAACGGTAACAATGATTAATGCATACATCATAAATCTTAATACAGCAAAAACACAGTTTAATATCTTTTACTGTGGTAAAGTTGTGCTCTTACTCTGCAAAGGATCCAGAAATGTACTGGTGCCAATTCGGAGCCAGGCTGTTTTCCTTAATAGTCTGAACAGTTTCAATGCTCCAGGTGTCGCCATGAAGATCACTTGCTTTCTTCTGTAAAGAACTGCTCCACAGCGATGCCATGTCTGTTTTCTCACAGAGATCTCGTCGGAATGATGCTTGTTTTTACCCACTGCCTATTTATACTGTAACTATCTCTCAAACCAAAGAAACGAAACTGAAACTACAAATAGCCTATGTGTTTGTTTTCTATAAAACGAAAGTGAACAATGCTTTTTAAAGCAACAGAGATGAGGAATAAGGAATATGGCAGAAAAGCAGGACTTATAATCAGCATATTAATTTATACACATGCATGGAATTTATTGTTTTATTGTATATATACAGAGAATTAATTTAAGAACTTCCTTGTCTTCCTAAGCCTGGTTACATAAACTGCTTAGACTAGTCTTACAAGTTAGTCATCAGTTTTTTTTATCTTAAAGACAGGTCATGAGACAGTTACATCAAAATGTAGATTGATCTTATTTGAATATGATAAGACTGATTAAGACTTGATTAACTGCTAGTTGGTCAGACTGTACCAGTCCGATACAGTCTTAACATAACCCCAAAATCAGTGTTGAATCTACTTTTTATAAACACTGTGTAATTTCCACCCAATTGGCTTAAGGAAGGTATCCAGGAAAAGGCAGGGCTCTTCAGCTTGGCTCCTGGAGGGCCAGTGTCCTGCAGAGTTTAGTTCCAACCCTAATTAAACCCACCTGACCAAGCTAATCAATGTATTCAGGATTACTTAAAAACTATGAACAGGTGTGCTGGATAACGGTTGGAAGTAAACTATGCAGATCACTGGCCCTCCAGGACCTTGAATGAGTTATTGATCAATAAAATCATTGCAGTTGTTATTCTTTTACCTCCACCTGCTGGATAATATGGTATATGCAAAAGGAATATACAGTGCTCATTGTGTGCAATGTGTAAACAGTATATGCATAATTAATTATTTAATCTGTGAATTATTTATTCCTTTTTAATTCTTCTTTTACCATCTTTGATTTTAATTTCCAGCACTTTGCGTGATAAATTGTTTAAAATAGCTATAATTATGAAACACTCCAACAATGTGATAAGCTGACATAGCCCTCCATTAAATTAATATCTAAAAATATGTATTGCCTGCATTCCAATGTGCATATTATCCATTGTAAATTACTAGTATTAGTAATTTTCAATACTATTTGTACTGTTTGGCAGATAGGGTGGATAGTATGCACGTGAGACACAGAGGTTGTCTTTTTATCCCCCCCCCCATTATTTTAACACACTTTCATCTTCATGAAAACTGAGTGCCATCAAACGCACCTAAGTACTGTCTCTCCCTCACTTTTTCTTAGGTCCTTAGGTTCAAGAGGCTTGTCAAGAGACACATCCAGACCCTTATACACTGGAACCTTTACAGTTTGCATGCCGTGACAAATGCTCAACAGGCGATCCTACCACCACCCTCCACCAAGCTCTCACCCACCTGCACAAAAAATACACATGTAAGAATGCTGTTCATAGACTTCAGCTCAGCATTTAACACCATCATTCCTCAGTAAATGATTGGCAAGCTGGGCCTGAACACCCCCCACTGCAACTGGATCCTGGACTTGAGACCTCAGACAGTCTGGATAAGAAACAGCTTATCCCACACCACTACTATAAGCACAGGGCTAAATAAATAATACTAATATTAATAAAAATACTACTACAGGGGACAACTTACAAATCATTTCCATTGGAAAAGGATTCAATAATTATATATAACCTTTTTGATTTTTTATGTCTTATATCTTTGAAATCTTCAATTTTAAACAATGTAATGTTAGGTTTATTGTTAGACCATTGTAGTTTGAGTATACGGTATTTCCTATACATAAGTATTAAATTAATAACTACATTTTGCTCCAAATTCAAATTCTTATTCTTGTAAAACAAAAATATATTTTTGCCAGATAATTTAATCTTTAATTTTATAAATGTAAATATCAGATATTCAATATCAATCCAAAACATTTGTGTAAATATACAATCATAAAATAAGTGTTTTATGGATTCTTCCTCTAAGTTTAAAAAGACTTCCAAAAGATGTATGTGGTCTCCATGTCTCTAAAATGTTTTGCAACTACTTGTTTCACTGGGTAAATCAACTTTATATGTAACTTCTTTAACTGTATTGGTGAGACAGTATTTACTGGGTAGTTTCCAAACCTCTTTCCATTCAACCTGATCATATAACGAATTCCAAAATGATTATGTAATGAGTGTTTAGAATGTAACGCTGCATGTAAATGAGTGTTTATCGCTCCGTCGACGCGTCACACCTTTAACCACGCCCATTGCGCGAGCCTGCAGTTATCGCTGCCATGTTTAACACAAACAAGACTCTAGAGCAGAAGGTAATTATAGAGCGTTCTATTATTATAGGACCGTCAGAACTGACGCCTTTACATTTTCAGGATTCTCAACCGCATTCAAAGCAGGGGCGGATCCAAGTGCGTGCGGTCACACAAACATCCACTTTAAAGCAATCTTTGCACAAATAGACTTTGTATACCATGTATGCTGCTCTCCCACTAATTGTACTGTTGCTTTTTGTCTTCTTGGGTACTGTAGACACAATTGCACTTTATGTAGTCTTAATTGTGAAGTCAGCATTTAAATGTTACATTTGTTTATGTTTCTTCTTTTTCCCTCTGCTCTTCTCTTTTAGATAATCTTTCATTTTAGCCTATTTAATATAATTAAAATGATATACAGTTTGTTTTATTAATCCTTGTTGTGTCCTGTCTTATGTACTGTAGCACTATGCTTCATGTGTACAGGCTGAAATGACATTTCAAGGATCTACTCTGGTCTGTGGTTTCATCCCACATTTACATTTATGCATTTAGCAGACGCTTTTATCCAAAGCAACTTACAGTGCATTCAGGCTATACATGTTTTTGTCAGTATGTGTGTTCTCTTGAAATCGAACCCACAACCTTTGCGCTGCTAACGCAATGCTCTACCACTGAGCCACAGGAACACCACACATATTATAATATCTATAACTCAGAGTAAAATAAAGCGATAGTTGTCATTTGTGACATTCCTTTGCTGTAAAGCCTTTAGTCACCCAATTAACCCTGTAATACATGTATTATTCAGAATAAATATCCCGTCATTTTTTTTTTTTTTTTGTGTTTGCATTGGATATAACATTGGTAAAACTATTGTATAATGATAAATAAAAACTAGCCACTTCTTCATTTAGATCAATAAATGAAATCAATCTCAGTTGGCCTGGCTACATATTCCTTTATGACAGGCTTCACAGTGAGCAGTTTCATGTGGCCCATTAACTCTGCCATTGAACACCGAGGATCTGTTGGTTTCACCCAGGTCTTCTCTATAACATTTCTTGCGGATATTTCTAACCAGTCTCTCAATCAGCACATCAATGTTATCCACTTGGAAGTTTGGATCCTCCCATTGTGCTTCGGTGCATCTCCGACACTTCTGTTTGAAGCGTCGCACTTTAATGGTTCCCTGATTCCTGGCTGTGTTCAGGTGGAAATGAAACACCACCTGAACTCTTTTAGATGGCCAGCCTTTACTACAAATAGAACACTTGAACCTACGAATGAAATGGAGAATAGATCAGTTTAGTGCACTCTGATGCTTCTAGGACCGTTCATCAGTACAGCAGATTTGATGTTTTAATGAGTAATTTTGGTTTTTACCAAGTTGGCAGCTTTTGGCAGTTTTATGTAGTATTTCTAAATGCTAGAGTGGATTAAGTCTACACTGAACATTTAACTGTTGACGACTATACACTTTTTGTAGCAAGTGAACAATAATAGTTGTGATTCAGACAGCGATTGCATGTGACAGTCGACAATTTTAACATACGTGGAGAACCATCAAAATATAAGTGTCCTAATGTCTTAGCTAAATTGTCCATTTCAAAATGATAACGCTTTACAATTAGGCTCCATTTGTTAATTAGTAAACATTAACAACGAAAAATAAATCTAAAGCATTTATTAATCTTAGGTAATGTTAGTTTTAACATTATTGAAACCAAACGACGTATCTGTTATATTTCTTGTAATACTACTTAGTGGATGTGATCTTACATGATCTAACAATGCACATTTGTATTTTTAATTAACTAACGTTAACAAAGCAATACATTATTACTGTAACATATGCTCATTGCTAGTTACTGTATGCATTAACTAACATTAACTAATGGAACTGTATTGCATCTATATACATATATATATGTATATATATATATACAGGTGCTGGTCATATAATTAGAATATCATCAAAAAGTTGATTTATTTCACTAATTCCATTCAAAAAGTGAAACTTGTATAATGTATACATTCATTCCACACAGACTGATATATTTCAAGTGTTTATTTCTTTTAATTTTGATGATTATAAGTGACAACTAATGAAAACCCCAAATTCAGTATCTCAGAAAATTAGAATATTGTGAAAAGGTTCAATATTGAAGACACCTGGTGCCACACTCTAATCAGCTAATTAACTCAAAACACCTGCAAAGGCCTTTAAATGGTCTCTCAGTCTAGTTTTGTAGGCTACACAATCATGGGGAAGACTGCTGACTTGACAGTTGTCCAAAAGACGACCATTGACACCTTGCACAAGGAGGGCAAGACACAAAAGGTCATTGCAAAAGAGGCTGGCTGTTCACAGAGCTCTGTGTCCAAGCACGTTAATAGAGAGGCGAAGGGAAGGAAAAGATGTGGTAGAAAAAAGTGTACAAGCAATAGGGATAACCGCACCCTGGAGAGGATTGTGAAACAAAACCCATTCAAAAATGTGGGGAGATTCACAAAGAGTGGACTGCAGCTGGAGTCAGTGCTTCAAGAACCACTACGCACAGACGTATGCAAGACATGGGTTTCAGCTGTCGCATTCCTTGTGTCAAGCCACTCTTGAACAACAGACAGCATCAGAAGCGTCTCGCCTGGGCTAAAGACAAAAAGGACTGGACTGCTGCTGAGTGGTCCAAAGTTATGTTCTCTGATGAAAGTAAATTTTGCATTTCCTTTGGAAATCAGGGTCCCAGAGTCTGGAGGAAGAGAGGAGAGGCACAGAATCCACGTTGCTTGAGGTCCAGTGTAAAGTTTCCACAGTCAGTGATGGTTTGGGGTGCCATGTCATCTGCTGGTGTTGGTCTACTGTGTTTTCTGTGGTCCAAGGTCAACACAGCCGTATACCAGTCTTACAAGTTAGTCATCAGTTTTTTTTATCTTAAAGACAGGTCATGAGACAGTTACATCAAAATGTAGATTGATCTTATTTGAATATGATAAGACTGATTAAGACTTGATTAACTGCTAGTTGGTCAGACTGTACCAGTCCGATACAGTCTTAACATAACCCCAAAATCAGTGTTGAATCTACTTTTTATAAACACTGTGTAATTTCCACCCAATTGGCTTAAGGAAGGTATCCAGGAAAAGGCAGGGCTCTTCAGCTTGGCTCCTGGAGGGCCAGTGTCCTGCAGAGTTTAGTTCCAACCCTAATTAAACCCACCTGACCAAGCTAATCAATGTATTCAGGATTACTTAAAAACTATGAACAGGTGTGCTGGATAACGGTTGGAAGTAAACTATGCAGATCACTGGCCCTCCAGGACCTTGAATGAGTTATTGATCAATAAAATCATTGCAGTTGTTATTCTTTTACCTCCACCTGCTGGATAATATGGTATATGCAAAAGGAATATACAGTGCTCATTGTGTGCAATGTGTAAACAGTATATGCATAATTAATTATTTAATCTGTGAATTATTTATTCCTTTTTAATTCTTCTTTTACCGTCTTTGATTTTAATTTCCAGCACTTTGCGTGATAAATTGTTTAAAATAGCTATAATTATGAAACACTCCAACAATGTGATAAGCTGACATAGCCCTCCATTAAATTAATATCTAAAAATATGTATTGCCTGCATTCCAATGTGCATATTATCCATTGTAAATTACTAGTATTAGTAATTTTCAATACTATTTGTACTGTTTGGCAGATAGGGTGGATAGTATGCACGTGAGACACAGAGGTTGTCTTTTTATCCCCCCCCCCCATTATTTTAACACACTTTCATCTTCATGAAAACTGAGTGCCATCAAACGCACCTAAGTACTGTCTCTCCCTCACTTTTTCTTAGGTCCTTAGGTTCAAGAGGCTTGTCAAGAGACACATCCAGACCCTTATACACTGGAACCTTTACAGTTTGCATGCCGTGACAAATGCTCAACAGGCGATCCTACCACCACCCTCCACCAAGCTCTCACCCACCTGCACAAAAAATACACATGTAAGAATGCTGTTCATAGACTTCAGCTCAGCATTTAACACCATCATTCCTCAGTAAATGATTGGCAAGCTGGGCCTGAACACCCCCCACTGCAACTGGATCCTGGACTTGAGACCTCAGACAGTCTGGATAAGAAACAGCTTATCCCACACCACTACTATAAGCACAGGGCTAAATAAATAATACTAATATTAATAAAAATACTACTACAGGGGACAACTTACAAATCATTTCCATTGGAAAAGGATTCAATAATTATATATAACCTTTTTGATTTTTTATGTCTTATATCTTTGAAATCTTCAATTTTAAACAATGTAATGTTAGGTTTATTGTTAGACCATTGTAGTTTGAGTATACGGTATTTCCTATACATAAGTATTAAATTAATAACTACATTTTGCTCCAAATTCAAATTCTTATTCTTGTAAAACAAAAATATATTTTTGCCAGATAATTTAATCTTTAATTTTATAAATGTAAATATCAGATATTCAATATCAATCCAAAACATTTGTGTAAATATACAATCATAAAATAAGTGTTTTATGGATTCTTCCTCTAAGTTTAAAAAGACTTCCAAAAGATGTATGTGGTCTCCATGTCTCTAAAATGTTTTGCAACTACTTGTTTCACTGGGTAAATCAACTTTATATGTAACTTCTTTAACTGTATTGGTGAGACAGTATTTACTGGGTAGTTTCCAAACCTCTTTCCATTCAACCTGATCATATAACGAATTCCAAAATGATTATGTAATGAGTGTTTAGAATGTAACGCTGCATGTAAATGAGTGTTTATCGCTCCGTCGACGCGTCACACCTTTAACCACGCCCATTGCGCGAGCCTGCAGTTATCGCTGCCATGTTTAACACAAACAAGACTCTAGAGCAGAAGGTAATTATAGAGCGTTCTATTATTATAGGACCGTCAGAACTGACGCCTTTACATTTTCAGGATTCTCAACCGCATTCAAAGCAGGGGCGGATCCAAGTGCGTGCGGTCACACAAACATCCACTTTAAAGCAATCTTTGCACAAATAGACTTTGTATACCATGTATGCTGCTCTCCCACTAATTGTACTGTTGCTTTTTGTCTTCTTGGGTACTGTAGACACAATTGCACTTTATGTAGTCTTAATTGTGAAGTCAGCATTTAAATGTTACATTTGTTTATGTTTCTTCTTTTTCCCTCTGCTCTTCTCTTTTAGATAATCTTTCATTTTAGCCTATTTAATATAATTAAAATGATATACAGTTTGTTTTATTAATCCTTGTTGTGTCCTGTCTTATGTACTGTAGCACTATGCTTCATGTGTACAGGCTGAAATGACATTTCAAGGATCTACTCTGGTCTGTGGTTTCATCCCACATTTACATTTATGCATTTAGCAGACGCTTTTATCCAAAGCAACTTACAGTGCATTCAGGCTATACATGTTTTTGTCAGTATGTGTGTTCTCTTGAAATCGAACCCACAACCTTTGCGCTGCTAACGCAATGCTCTACCACTGAGCCACAGGAACACCACACATATTATAATATCTATAACTCAGAGTAAAATAAAGCGATAGTTGTCATTTGTGACATTCCTTTGCTGTAAAGCCTTTAGTCACCCAATTAACCCTGTAATACATGTATTATTCAGAATAAATATCCCGTCATTTTTTTTTTTTTTTTGTGTTTGCATTGGATATAACATTGGTAAAACTATTGCATAATGATAAATAAAAACTAGCCACTTCTTCATTTAGATCAATAAATGAAATCAATCTCAGTTGGCCTGGCTACATATTCCTTTATGACAGGCTTCACAGTGAGCAGTTTCATGTGGCCCATTAACTCTGCCATTGAACACCGAGGATCTGTTGGTTTCACCCAGGTCTTCTCTATAACATTTCTTGCGGATATTTCTAACCAGTCTCTCAATCAGCACATCAATGTTATCCACTTGGAAGTTTGGATCCTCCCATTGTGCTTCGGTGCATCTCCGACACTTCTGTTTGAAGCGTCGCACTTTAATGGTTCCCTGATTCCTGGCTGTGTTCAGGTGGAAATGAAACACCACCTGAACTCTTTTAGATGGCCAGCCTTTACTACAAATAGAACACTTGAACCTACGAATGAAATGGAGAATAGATCAGTTTAGTGCACTCTGATGCTTCTAGGACCGTTCATCAGTACAGCAGATTTGATGTTTTAATGAGTAATTTTGGTTTTTACCAAGTTGGCAGCTTTTGGCAGTTTTATGTAGTATTTCTAAATGCTAGAGTGGATTAAGTCTACACTGAACATTTAACTGTTGACGACTATACACTTTTTGTAGCAAGTGAACAATAATAGTTGTGATTCAGACAGCGATTGCATGTGACAGTCGACAATTTTAACATACGTGGAGAACCATCAAAATATAAGTGTCCTAATGTCTTAGCTAAATTGTCCATTTCAAAATGATAACGCTTTACAATTAGGCTCCATTTGTTAATTAGTAAACATTAACAACGAAAAATAAATCTGAAGCATTTATTAATCTTAGGTAATGTTAGTTTTAACATTATTGAAACCAAACGACGTATCTGTTATATTTCTTGTAATACTACTTAGTGGATATGATCTTACATGATCTAACAATGCACATTTGTATTTTTAATTAACTAACGTTAACAAAGCAATACATTATTACTGTAACATATGCTCATTGCTAGTTACTGTATGCATTAACTAACATTAACTAATGGAACTGTATTGCATCTATATACATATATATATATGTATATATATATATACAGGTGCTGGTCATATAATTAGAATATCATCAAAAAGTTGATTTATTTCACTAATTCCATTCAAAAAGTGAAACTTGTATAATGTATACATTCATTCCACACAGACTGATATATTTCAAGTGTTTATTTCTTTTAATTTTGATGATTATAAGTGACAACTAATGAAAACCCCAAATTCAGTATCTCAGAAAATTAGAATATTGTGAAAAGGTTCAATATTGAAGACACCTGGTGCCACACTCTAATCAGCTAATTAACTCAAAACACCTGCAAAGGCCTTTAAATGGTCTCTCAGTCTAGTTCTGTAGGCTACACAATCATGGGGAAGACTGCTGACTTGACAGTTGTCCAAAAGACGACCATTGACACCTTGCACAAGGAGGGCAAGACACAAAAGGTCATTGCAAAAGAGGCTGGCTGTTCACTGAGCTCTGTGTCCAAGCACGTTAATAGAGAGGCGAAGGGAAGGAAAAGATGTGGTAGAAAAAAGTGTACAAGCAATAGGGATAACCGCACCCTGGAGAGGATTGTGAAACAAAACCCATTCAAAAATGTGGGGGAGATTCACAAAGAGTGGACTGCAGCTGGAGTCAGTGCTTCAAGAACCACTACGCACAGACGTATGCAAGACATGGGTTTCAGCTGTCGCATTCCTTGTGTCAAGCCACTCTTGAAAAACAGACAGCATCAGAAGCGTCTCGCCTGGGCTAAAGACAAAAAGGACTGGACTGCTGCTGAGTGGTCCAAAGTTATGTTCTCTGATGAAAGTAAATTTAGCATTTCCTTTGGAAATCAGGGTCCCAGAGTCTGGAGGAAGAGAGGAGAGGCACAGAATCCACGTTGCTTGAGGTCCAGTGTAAAGTTTCCACAGTCAGTGATGGTTTGGGGTGCCATGTCATCTGCTGGTGTTGGTCTACTGTGTTTTCTGAGGTCCAAGGTCAACACAGCCGTATACCAGGAACTTTTAGAGCACTTCATGCTTCCTGCTGCTGACCAACTTTATGGAGATGCAGATTTCATTTTCCAACAGGACTTGGCACCTGCACACACTGCCAAAGGTACCAGTACCTGGTTTAAGGACCATGGTATCCCCGTTCTTAATTGGCCAGCAAACTGACCTTAACCCCTTAGTCTATGGGGTATTGTGAAGAGGAAGATGCGATATGCCAGACCCAACAATGCAGAAGAGCTGAAGGCCACTATCAGAGCAACCTGGGCTCTCATAACACCTGAGCAGTGCCACAGACTGATCGACTCCATGCCACTGCCGCATTGCTGCAGTAATTCAGGCAAAAGGAGCCCCAACTAAGTATTGAGTGCTGTACATGCTCATACTTTTCATGTTCATACTTTTCAGTTGGCCAAATTTCTAAAAATCCTTTCTTTGTATTGGTTTTAAGCAATATTATAATTTTCTGAGATACTGAATTTGGGGTTTTCATTAGTTGTCACTTATAATCATCAAAATTAAAATAAATAAACACTTGAAATATATCAGTCTGTGTGGAATAAATGTATACATTATACAAGTTTCACTTTTTGAATGGAATTAGTGAAATAAATCAACTTTTTGATGATATTCTTATTATGACCAGCACCTGTATATATATATATATATATATATATATATATAGACATAGACCACCAAGTCATTCAGATAGCCTACCTGACTTTATATATTTAGCAGTTTCCTATGAATATTAGCAAAAAATTGCATTAAAAATGAGCATGTCAGGGCATTTATCCTATTCAGTTGTAAAATGATCAGTCCTGCCCTCTATATCAAACTTGTTCTATCTGTCTGTATTAGGGCTATACATCCTTTAAAACCAGAAATACTGTACTAAATAAAAAGTAAGCATAACACACAAATTATATATGCATCATAAATCAGTCTGAAATACATGTTTGATATCTATTACTGTGGTAAAGTTGCGCTCTTACTGTGCAAAGGAGCCAGAAATGTACTGGTGCCAATCACGTGCTGGACTGTTTTCCACAATAGTCTCATCAATTTCAATGCTCCAGGAGTCGTCATGAAGCTCGCTTATTTTCTCCTGCAAAGAACTGCTCCACAGTGATATCATGTCTGTTACCTGACAGAGATCTCAAAGGAAGGATGCTCTGCCTTGTTACCCTGCGCTATATACATACAGCTAGTCTCTTGTTTCACTAAAAATGAAACTGAAAGTGATAAGTATCTGTTTTCTACAACACAAGAGTGAACATTGCTTTACACGTAAACGCAACAGAGGATAAGGATTATGGCAGAATAGGTTACTTATTACCAGTGATGATGTTTGAATAGCATTTTTCATTTTACTGTATTTTAATGGAGAACCTCTTGGAGTTTCTGATGTCTAAACCAACAACCAGACTTTATAACCTGCATTTCTTTAACACACAAAGCTTGCAACAAACATGTTTATTTCTTACTAGTGTGTAGACAAACATTGTGCATTCCATTAAACATGTATTATTATGTATTTAACTTAAAATGATGGAATTATAATCTATATACGCTACTAGCAATAACAACTGGCAATTCATATCAAATAACGTCAGATAACAGAGACACTGGTAAGACGTTTTTCATTAATCTTTCTTAATTCTGAGAGAAACTGCACAAAATGTGTTATATATAAACAACAAGCTGTCTTATCTACATGAACAGTGAAGTAGATATCGCTGCAGACCGGAGACCAGCAAGTGGGAGGAGCTTACGCGAAGAACGGCAAGTGGGAGGTGCTTAAGGACAGCAAATGGGAGGGGCTTATGCCGCAAGTAGGATAAGAAACATATGTGTAGGAATACAGATGTTCAACACTGTGCCAGAATATTAGTTTTTTTATGTATTTCTATTATTTCTAGAAGTCCATAAATTTTATGTTTTCAGGCACTGTGCCAGATTATTTGTTTATTTATGTATTTCTATTATTTCCAGAAATGTTATGTTTTCAGGCACTGTGCCAGATTATTTGTTTATTTATTTTACTGTACTTTTGTAACTACAGGAAGGTATTTTTATAAATATAAGTATAATGTAAAAACGTGTATGTACATTTCCTGAATGCTGATTAGTTAGTTCTGCCTTTCAGTCGTTTTATGTTCCTCTATCTATATAGCTTCTTCACCGACCTCTTATCTTTCCCTGTTATCGATTGGACAAAAATGACACCATCGGAAGGAAAAGTTGAACTGAAATGAGCCAGATGATGAAACTAATGTCTTAATATGCTTTAAAACGGCAGGGATGGAGTTTGTTTCAGAATCAATGAACTTTGCAACATGGACAGTTTTATTGAACCGAGACGAATCGACTTGGCTTTTGTTTCACACCTGGTACACAATACACTCAGTCTAAATAATGAGCATATTGTCATCTGTAGAGCTGTTTAGATCTGAAGCCTAAATCATAATTGAATAATTTAGCACTTAACACTGTTATTTTACTTTATACTATTGTAAACCTGCTTTTCAAAAATGCACTAATAATTTTTTTTTTTTTTTACTTTTTCAAATGTTTTATAAATAATAAAGGTTATCACAAAATACTTTGTTACTATTGCACAACATACTACATATATGCGTAATTTTTGTAATAAAGACCTACCTTAATGTTAGTAGCAGGATGCAGCCTGGAAAATGGAAAATGAGACGCATGTGTCTACGATAAATGCTTAACCAGCACTACGGGTTTGTTGATTGAAAGGAAACATTTCACTATAAGCTGAGAATAAGTGAAACTCACATGCATCGATATAGGTCAGCCCACTGTTTTTTTTAATAGGCCGTATCGCGTTTCTCATTAGATATTCAGGACAAGCCTGCATGTGTGGGTGCTGGAAACTCTTCGCCATGCAGCTTACAGTCATGCTTCTCTTGGCGTGTGCATATTTAGCGGTTTGAAATGTTAGGTTTTGATGCTCGCAGAAATTTCTGAAAGACGTTTTCATTTTCTCCAGCTCTCGGTTTATAAAATGCAGTATACGTGACTCCATCAACACTCCTACTCACAACTGCCAACACATGCAGCCACGTCTGATGTTATCTTCATGGCCGTGCTCAAGTGAAACTTCACACAGAAGTAAACAAAATCAAACGCACTCTGGTGTTCAGGAGGGTGTGTATAAAGTGCATGCTTCTTTTAGTGTTAAATCAGGATGCTTGTGTGCAAAAACGACAGACTGTGTCTATATTTTTAACTCCTCTTAGCATTTGCATACATTTTATGAGATTCCTTCATGGCTATACATTCATATGTAGTACAGAACGCATTCAAGTACAATATTTACACACACAGTGCAATAATCAATTTACATAATACACAAACTGCTGTGACTTACATTTTAAGATAAATAGTGTTAGTATACACAGAAGCATTTTAGTAGCACATAAGAAAATGATAACAGGAGAGCGACAAAATCAAAACGTATCACATTTTCTGAAGAAAACGCAAGTGGTGTTTGTGAATGCAAGATTCGCCGCCACATTCTCCAGTCTCTGGTCTCGAAATGACTCAGGTCCCTTCATGAATGTAAGTCCCGGGGATTTTGGGCCAGTTTTATGAAACCCTAAGTCTTATTTTTAATAAACGTAATTTGCACAGAAACCTCTTCTCATAAGCCCCACAGTTTGAGGTATTATTCTTGTCTATGCCACAGATGGTGCAAGTATGAGAAATAATATGCTTGTGGTTGCAACATTGGAAAAAACGTGCCTCTATATTTTTGCAAAACGTACCTATGCATGCACCTCGCTGCAGTTTCCAGTTGCAATGAACACTAGTATTAGTAAAACAACAACTTTAATTCCTTTTCATACAAATTATGATTAAACGGTCTGATTATCGATTTTTCATGCAGTTCTAGTGATACTCATGAATTGTAATTGTGATGAATTTGCATCACATAATCAGCGCCATATTTATGGTGTGTGTCACATAGTAAACTTGCTCAGTAGCCCATCCGGTACAGCATTGCACTTGCTAAATCTTGTGAAGCACAAGTCACGATAAAACAGCTCAAAGGCTTGTAGTAGCAACCTCAAATAGTACAATTGCTTTAGCAAATGCATTTTTACTTCATGTTTGCTGTAATCAACACTATTGTTCGGTGTAGCGGTGCGATATTTTCAAATGCGCAGTTCTGGGTAGTAATGTATTCTGGATTATGTAATCAGATTAAAAAAACGAAGTACTTGTAACTAGATAATATTACATGTAAAATATACATAATCAGACTACAGCTACTTATTTTACTGATTACATATTATTCGCAAAATAGCATTCAATTCTTCCTAATTCTAAAACAGCCTACGACTATCGCAGATTGTGGGCCAGATTTACTAACAGCTCGCAAACCTTAGCGCTGAAACGGCGTGGACTGACCTTATTGCATATGCATTTGAAGGAGTTTACCTTTCAGATGCACATTTTTGTGAGAGTTTTTAAATTAATCATGCAACGTGATTTACTAAGGTTTGCGCACTAGTCAGTTTACTAGCATTTGCGTGGTTGTTTACGGTCTGTGTTCTTTAATGTGTGCATTGTCAATAAATCATCTGCGCTTTTATGAGATTGCCCGTTCACGCTAATTTGCCTTGTTTAGTAAATCTGGCCCTATATTAAGTAAATTGTGTAATGTAATGGATTATGCCGTTAAGTACTAATTGTGTCATGTAATTTGTAACCAGTTACAGATTACAATTAGTAATTAGTAATCTACCCAGCACTGCAAATGCGGTAGAGCATTTAGCTACCAGGCATTTCATTTATGTAACAGTAAAATATTGCCAACTTCACATTCATCGGTTTTAGATTTAATTGAACATCCTTTTAGCACCACTAACTGGACATTTAACTTGGAAAGTGTTGCGAAATGTGAAACAAACCAACATACTATCATTTTGCAGACAAGGCACGTTCTTTCCAATGAGATTTGGTTGCGTAATACTGTACAAATATATTCAAGTGCCTCTTTATGGGGGCTTCTGTGGTTAGCACCTCACTATGACTCAGTGTTAAAATATGTGGCACGTTTACAGTATCATTATGAACAGTGAGAAGATGATTTACAGTATGTGGCAGATTGTGATCATGTAATTATTATCAAAATTCAAAACAGTCTTAAGATTTCTACTCACTCTCAATATAACTCCCAAATCGTATATATTAGGTTTACATGGGCAAACATTAAAACAGAATAACTTTAGTGGAAAATGCATGATATGGTTTTATGAGTCTGACTAGCACTTAATAGCAGGTACTTGCTGTTTACTTCTCATCCGCCCACTCGGTGGCTGTTTTTGCTGAGGGAAAATGATGGCAGCATATTCCACGCCGTCCTGGGCCTTTGATGTCGCCTCGGCAGGTTTTACCCTGTCATCTCTTTCGGGTCTATTTTGAAAGTCTAACTCTCCATACTCCACACAGCTGACAAACACAGCACCGGATGTCCCACGCTGCCCCTGCTAACAGCCCAGGACATAACACACAAAAGCGGGAAGAAAACAAAGCTGAAATGTAGTACGTTTTAAAGTGTAATTGAATGAAATAAAGAGGTCATGACGTACCGGTTGTGTTGACCTGTTGCTGTGAACCGGTGGGTTTTCTGCATCTGAGAAACCGTACAGTTACAACACATTAAACATTTAGTAGCTTTTTATTTTTAAAATATCTGTGTGTGTGTGTGTGTGTGTGTGTCTTTGTCATGAGGATGTGTGGGGGACTTATTGCTATTTTAAGTAAATTTGCACATTTACTTATTAATTTCATATTTATGTTTTTAAATGTCCTTTTCAGACATTTTGTTGATATTTTGCCTCTAATTTAGATTTTATTTGTAACACAATGTGTTTAAAAAAATACTGTGTACCAATTGTGTCTTCTGCCATATTTATTTCACCCTTTTAAAAGCAACAAACTATAACTTAAATCATTTAATTTGATGTTTTACAGTAATACGTCGATACATATCAACCCTGTTACTGTGGTACTGGAAATTAAGAAGTGGACATTTGTAGAAATCTAAAAAAAGCATCTAGTTTAGCGATTTGGAGCACATCCTTGTACATATGAATCTGTAAATCTTCAACCCTGTTACTTTTCTGAAAGTATAATTATATGCCATTCAAAAGTGTTTTTTAAGTGTTAATGGAAGAAGTCTCTTCTGCTCATCAAGGCTGCATGTATTTGACCAAAAATACAGTAAAACAGTAATATTGTGAAATATTATTGCAGTTTAAAATAACTGCTTTTTTATGTGAATATATTTTAAGATGTAATTTATTTCAGTGATAAAAAGCTGAATTTTCAGCATCATTACTCCAGTCTTTGGTGTCACATGATCCTTCAGAAATCAGTATAAAATGCAGATTTGCTGCCAAAGAAACATTTCTATTATTAGTTTTTGCCGCTTCGTATTTTTGTGGCACCCATTATGGATTTTTTTCTTCTTCTGGACTCTTGGTTTAAAATAGGATTTATTTGGAATAGAAATCTTGTGTAAATTTATTGATGTCTTTACTCTCAGTATTGATTTCTTTCTAAAAACTAGTTATTGATCCCACACTTTTGAACAGTAGTGCATGATAATAATACAAGTTCTGAATTTAGCAGATGGCAGAATGCAATTCAATAACACTTAGAAACACTATCCCCCAGTTTCACAGACGAGGCTTAAGCCCAGTCCTAGACTAAAATGTAACTCTTAGCTGTTTTAACTGAAATAAACTTGCACTGACTGATCCTAAAATATATCCGTGCCTTTGTTTGTCTCAAGATGCACCCCAGTAATGTTTTTTTTTCTAAGCACGTTTATAAAAAGTACTTAAATGGCCTAATTGAACTATGGCTTAATCCTGGTTTAGTCTAATCCCTGTCTGTGAAACCGGTCCTATGTGTCTGATGTACAAAATCCAAAAAATGAACAAATACATTCATATCTTTACGATCATCAAACTGTCAAATCAGCTGTTTCATAGAATAAAATATAAGAAATTTGATTCAAAACAATGCAAAAATATTACATTACCTGGTTTTCTTGGATAAGTCCTAAAAAGCCAACACAATACGCCCACAAAAAGACATATAAATATTATAACTGATGCACTGAAGAAAATGAAGAACGGTTTTTGATCCGAAAGCTCCAGTTTAGGTGAATTAGTCTCTGCATATTCATGCACAGCTGTGGTGGTAGTTTCTGAAAGAAAAATCACTGCGTTTTTAAACTTGTTTCATTGTATTAATATTACTATAAAATACTCTAATAATGCAAAACAACAATTAGAATAGCAATAACACATAATATATATGATGTGAACCCATTGTGGATTCTAGGCAACAAAGAGAAAACATACCTGTTGTTTTATTGGCTATTTTGACTTTAATAGAAATGGTATTGCTCTTGATAAGAGGGTTTACAGCATCTAAAATCACTACAACGTGATATGTTGCTTCATCTTCCAGTGTGAGATTTGTGATGTGTAGCGTAACAGTTCGGTTTTCCACATCACTGAGTGCAAACTTTTCTTCGCATGGGCTGATTTGTTTGCAACTTCCTATCTTGTTCCCATTTTTGTACAGGGTAGGCTTCTCAGGGATTTTGTTTCTAACAGTACCTTCTAAAGTGAATTTAACAGTGATGTTTTCTTCCAATGTGCCATTGACTTCATGCATCGATTCCACTGAAATAAAAACGACTCTTGGTCACTTCAACAGAAGGCTTATAATGCAAATGGTTTCAACAGTTTTTTTTGAGGGGAGACAAGATTTCAACCTTTGTGTCTATAAAGCAAAACTGATTAAATTCACCTCATATCATGAAAACGGAAATCTCAAACAGTCTGTGTCATGATGTTTTTTTTAGCGTTAAATAAACCTACTCGCTGTTATCTCACTGATGGTATGATACAGGTACGAAACTCTTCAAAAGGAGAAAGAGCTGTTGTTTTGCAGAGCTCGCTCACATTTTCCGTGAGTCAAAGGAAATTTCTTGGTACTTCAATTGTCTCGTTTTTTTGTACAATACAAATCCTTTCAATGAAAGTGTCTCAAAGAGTTTTGAACACTTAAAAAACTAATTATTCATCAGATTTGGCCTATGGTTCAAAATGAAGACAAATTTGAAGTGTTTGGTTCAACCTGAGTGCACAAAAGCATTCCGATTTCTTAGGTATCGTCCCTTAATGTGAGAAACTTTTCAAAAAGTTGAAGTGAAAATACGGTACAAATCAACAGCCAGGAACGAGAACTTAACACAGAGGAAAGACAAAACCCAAAAAACGATCGTGACCTCTTTTACTCACCGTTGAGAATCAAGTGCAACATGAATGAAAAAAGTAAGAGTTTCTTCTTGAGGTCACACTTCATGCTGCAGAAGGAAATTGAACACAGGCAGCCACCGGAGATGCAAACGTCTTCCCGTTTCTGCTGATTTATGCTTTGCACTAGCATGCTGTTTAGAAGAAAACCTACGTCTTTCAGGGGGAGGTACATACAGGAACTCAATGTCAGAGGCAGGCTTTTTTATTTTATTTTCCTTTTGTTCACTTTTAGATATCTAGAAGTAGAAACCTAAAAGTAGATGTGGCAATTAAAAAAAAATAAAAAATTATAATAATAATAAATTAAATTATTATTCTTAGATCTCTAGAAATCAAAAAGTAGATGTGGCAATAAAAAAAAAATATATAATAATAATAATAAAAATAATAAATTAAATTATTATTTTTAGATCTCTAGAAATCAAAAAGTAGATGTGGCAGTATCAAAAAAAATAATAATAATAAAAATAATAAATAAAATTATTATTTTTAGATCTCTAAAAATCTAAAAGTAGATGTGGCAATTCCAAAAAATTAAATAATAATAAATAAAATTAAATTAAATGATTACTTTTAGATCTCTAGAAATCAAAAAGTAGATGTGGCAGTATCAAAACATAAAAAATAAATAAAATATTATTAATAATAAAATAAAATAAAAACAAAAAAAACTATAAATAAATTATAATTATTAAGAATAATAACAAAATCAAAAAAAGTATGATAATAATTATTATTAAACAATTATAATAAACTGCATATTTTTAAAAGGTGGTCTGTAATGAATGATGTAACTGTGTAGATCCTACATTTTTTGTCAAATCATTTAATCTCTGATCATATGCTCACACATCATCTCACCACAAGACCACCGCGAGACCACCTTGAGTTTCACAATCACACAGAGGAAGTGTTTGGGTCCTTAGAGCAGACATGTGCATGTGCACTGCCACAAAGCAGACTTAACCCTACAGCTTACCGACGGCATGGAATTACAACGTTTAAGACATTTTCAAACTAAATAAACATTAAACAAACTACCCAAACCTAACATTCAGAGAAAATTCCCTAAGATCACAGTTGAACTTTTCAGATCAAATCTACCTTCATTGCAACCCAGCTGAAAAAAAAACATAGTAGAACCGTCACAGACGAATCACACAAATAACAAATGCCATTACAAACCATCAACAAACCATTCCTCGAGTAACTCGAATACAAAAAAATCATCGAAGCAAATAATGTGCCTCGAGGAATCGTTTTGTCCATTTACTAGGGATGCACTGAATTTTCGGCAGCCGAATTTTACTGCCCTGCTCTATCATTGACATTTATGCATTTAGCAGACGCTTTTATCCAAAGCGACTTACAGTGCATTCAGGTTATACATTTGTGTTGTCAGTATGTGTTCCCTGGGAATTGAACCCACAACCTTTTGCATTGCTGACGCAATGCTCTACCACTGAACCATTGATGTTGCTTTACACAGAATCATCATTTCTATTCATTTCACATGCACACACACACACACACACACATGTTGGTTTTTATGGTTTACGGGGACTCTCCATAGGCGTAATAGTTTTTATACTGTACAAACTGTAAGTGCTATTGCCCTACACCTACCCTACACCTAAACTTAGCCCTCACAGGAGACGGTGCATTTCTACTTTCCCCCCAAAAAACGCACACTCTGTATGATTTATAAGCATTTTAAATTATGGGGACACTGAAAATTTCCTCATAAATCACCTTCTCCTTGTAATACCTGTCATACCCATGTTATTATACAAATTTGTGTCCTCATAAACCATATAAACATGCACACACACACACACGCACGCACGCACGCACACACACACCAGTATGCAGAGAGACATTTAAGAGGGTTTTTTTCTGTTGACAAATGTGTTAATGTTATGTGTATGGACTCTAGTTTTTGTTCCACATTAGCTTCCTGTCCACTAATTTGCACCTCTTACAAAAGCCACAAAGCCTCCTAAGGCAGGAAAGGTGTGTCATGCTTGAGCTTTAGTGATGATCAAAGGTGGAAGTTAAATTGCACAATGTTTAGGTTTTATTATAATTTTTTAATACTATTATTTTGATTTATGTCTTAGTTTTAGGTTGTACTATGTGTACCTTATTTGCATTTTTTATGTAATATGGCAATTAAATGCACTAAATGGGTTTAGTTTTCAGTTATTAATAAATGCTATTTCAGCAAAAAAAAAAAAAAAAAAATTCTAAAAAGGAAACAAATGACTTGTTCATTTTAAGAGACTTGTCTTATTTTCTCTTGTATATTTAGGATTGCTCTTTAAAAATAAAAAGTAGTTCTTATCCGATTACTTGTTTAATCGATGGAATTTTCGGTAAAATACTCGATTACTAAAATATTCGATAGCTACAGCCCAACTTCTAACCATTAAAATATGGGTTTCTGTAGTGTGTTTTGGGACATATTCCATTGTGATTTATTGGTTTTAACAAGCCACCAATAGAAGATGACCAATTAGCTGTAGAGATCCACAGGGTCCATTACAGTTTAAAAACAATACAAGCCCCATTATAACCAGTAAAACCATTACAAATGTAGTTTTTTCTTTCAACGTTACATGTTGTAAATGCCCGTAAAGGGTGCCATAGGACTGATAATTGCTGTTGTTACACATACAGGATGATCATATCCTTGTTTAATAGGCTATTGACCAAATATTTAAATTTAAATATCCATTTAAAGGGATAGTGCACCCAAAAAATTCGAATTCAGTCATCATTTACTCACCCTCAAGTAGTTTTACTTGTATGAATGTCTGAACACAAAGGAAGATATTTTGAAGAAAGATTGTAACCAGGCTGTTTTGGGACACCATTGTCTTAAACAGTAGGAAACACAAATACTATGTAAGTCAATAGTGCCCCAGAACTGCTCTGTGTCCCACATTCTTCAGAATATCTTCTGTTGTGTTCAGAACAAAGGAACATTCATACAGGTCTGGAAATACTTGAGGCTGAGTGTGACGAGTGGGGCGGGGCCGAGAGCCGTGGGAACGGAGCGAGGCCGGTGGAGTAAATGACAATGAACGACACCTGCGCCACTCACCGGTCTCGAGTCCCACGGAGGAGCTTCGGAAGGAATAAAAGGAGGAGTGACGACAGTGGAAGACGAGAGAGGACCAGGCCTGGAATTTTAGTTTGTGTCTTGTGTGCGGCAGTCGTCCGTGAGGGGCTGCCGCTTTTCATTTGTGTTTGTTTATTTGATTATTAAAATGTGTTAAATGTTCGCCGGTTCCTGCCTCCTTCTTCCCGTACTTACGAACTGTGTTACATTGGTGCCAAAACCCATGAGGAAGGAGGGACACGCTGTCAGAGAGCCCTCGCTGCTGAGGGGGATCGCGGTGCTGAGGAGATCGGGCAGTAGGAAGAAGCGGAGACTGCCAGTGGCTGCTCGAGGCGGTGGTGCTGGAGCAAAAGAAGAACAGGTGGGACGGAAGCCTCGCTGCCGTGCTCCTGGGACGAGGAGGGGTGGCTGCCATCCGAGAGGGAGCGGAGGAGTCGGCGCCGTTCGCCAGTGGGCCGGAGCCTGCTGCCATCCGCCAGGTTGGTGGAGGAGCAGGGAACGGGGGACTCGCTGCCGGCTGCCCTCGACCGGAGGAGCCATCGCCGTCCGCCAGGAGGCGGAGGAGCATCGGGCCGTCCACCAAAGATGTCCAGTACCATCGCATGGCACCGCGAGTGAGCCGCTCAGTTGGTTGAGGACCGAGCGGCAGTGTGTCCGGGAACCGGGCCGAGATTTTTTTTTTTTCTCTCTCCCCTCTCTCGTCTCTGTCACTCCTCATCCTTCCGTCTCCTTTCTCTCGCCTCGTCTGTCCTTACCCCCAGGTACGCCGCGGCCGCCCTGACGGGCTCCCCCCCGGGAGAGGGGGGGGGGTAGAGCGCAGTCTCGGCAGTACCCCCCGGCCTGCGAGGGGCGATGGGGGTATGTGACGAGTGGGGCGGGGCCGAGAGCCGTGGGAACGGAGCAAGGAGTAAATGATAATGAATGACACCTGCGCCACTCACCGGTCTCGAGTCCCACGGAGGAGCTTCGGAAGGAATAAAAGGAGGAGTGACGACAGTGGAAGACGAGAGAGGACCAGGCCTGGAATTTTAGTTTGTGTCTTGTGTGCGGCAGTCGTCCGTGAGGGGCTGCCGCTTTTCATTTGTGTTTGTTTATTTGATTATTAAAATGTGTTAAATGTTCGCCGGTTCCCGCCTCCTTCTTCCCATACTTACGAACTGTGTTACACTGAGTAAATTAATTAATTTATTTATTTAGTCATTTAGCAGACGCTTTTATCCAAAGCGACTTACAAATGAGGACATTATATCAATACCAACAAAAGAGCAATAACATGCAAGTGCCATTACAAGTCCTGGTTAGCCTAACGCAGTACACGTAGGAAGGTTTTCTTTCGTTTTTTTTCCCGTTTTTTTTTTAAACGAGTATGTAAAATATAGAAGAATTAAACTTAGTGTTAGTTTTTACAAGAAAAGCTAGTGTTAGTTTTACAAGAAAAGCTAGCAGCTAGAGAATAAATATGCAATTGATAGAGGGTCAAATGTTTGTGTTTTTTGTTAAATAAAAATAAACAAATTAGATCAAATAAAATTAGAATAGAGAGTGCTAGAGTTCGAGGGTCAAATAAAGATGGAAGAGATGTGTTTTTAGCCGTTTCTTGAAGATGGATTCAGGGATTCAGCTGCTCGGATTGAGTTGGGTAGGTCATTCCACCAGATGGGAAAAATTAATGAAAAAGTCTGTGAAAGGGATTTTGTGCCTCTTTGGGATGGTACAGTAATGCGTCGTTCACTTGCAGAATGAAAGCTTCTAGAGGGCATATAAGTCTGAAGTAATGAATTTAGGTAAAGGGGTGCAGAGCCAGAGGTGGTTCTG
The DNA here is from genome assembly GCA_003573665.1 of Oxygymnocypris stewartii. Taxonomy (NCBI): domain Eukaryota; kingdom Metazoa; phylum Chordata; class Actinopteri; order Cypriniformes; family Cyprinidae; genus Oxygymnocypris; species Oxygymnocypris stewartii. Next base: position 1,920,287 of record QVTF01019717.1, on the reverse strand, counting down.
TAGGCAAACATTAATGCCTTGAATTTATTGCGAGCAGGTATTGGTAGTCAGTGCAAATTGATGAACAGAGGTGTGACGTGTGTTCTTTTCGGCTCATTAAAGATTAATCTTGCAGCAGCGTTTTGGATTAATTGTAGAGGTTTGATGGAACTGGCTGGAAGACCTGCCAAGAGAGCATTGCAATGGTCAAGTCTGGACAGAACAAGATAGATTTATCATCATAAATGACAGAATTTTCTTTTTTGGGTGCACTGTCCCTTTAATCTTTATTTTTTTTGGCTGCCATT